>CM065801.1:85480669-86080669 GCA_033398695.1 Orobanche coerulescens
TTAGCACGAGAGGATCCGTTATCATTCATCCGAGATTTCTATGTGGCGATTGATAACTTCCCATTGAACGGGTTGAGCGAGGATCAACTACGAATGAAGTGTTTCCCTTATACACTCAAGGACGGGGCGAAGCAATGGTTGATGACTTTGGCGCCCGGATCACTAAGAATATGGGATGAAGTCTACGATAAATTCATTACCAAATACTTCTCCCATTCAAAGACGACGCAATTTAGAACTCAAATCTCAACTTTCGGACAACAAGATGGAGAGGCATTTCACGAAGCATGGGACCGATTCAAAATGCTACTCATTCAATGCCCACACCATCACTATCCGCTTCAACTACTCAATCAATTCTTCTATGACGGATTGACTCAATATTGCCAAGGAGCGGTAGATAATGCATCCGGTGGTTCGTTTTGGGGTTTGACGGAGAGACTAGCATATGACGTGTATGAAACATTGGGAGCAAATTCTCAACAAAAAAGTGTACGTGTTCGTAGGGGAGCCGTGCACCAAGTGAGCGAGAAGGACGAGATGCAATCTAAAATCAATGAGTTGACAAATGAACTAAGACAACTCAAGACTCAAAATAAATCTTCTAGCTCACGAGTTTGCGAGATTTGCGGAGCACCCGGACATGATGCCAATTCATGCCCTCATACTTTTCCGGGAGAACAAACCGAACAAGTTAATTGGGCTATGGGGCAAAGCACGGGAAGGCCCGAATGGGAAGAGAGGCGAAATAATTATGGCGGAAACGCAAGAAATGTACCTCTCCCAAATACTTATCATCCTGGGCTAAGAAACCATCCGAATTTCTCATGGAGAAACAACAACCCGGTGCCATACGACACAAACGCCCAAGCTCAATACAACGGAGTAAACCGAGCCCAACAACCAACGCGAAGTGAACCACCTCCACAACAAAGGAACTCTATTGAGGAGAGTATATCGGCATTCATTAAAGAGAGCAAGGAAAACCGACAGGAGAACAATAAGAGGTTTGAATCTTTAGAAGCTTCGATGATGAAAATGGAGATCCAAATTGGGCAACTTGCTACCGAGGCACGTAGACAAGAAAGGGGTAAACTACCGAGTCAACCCGAGCAAGCTCAAGCCATTACCACTCTCCAAAGTGGTAAAGTGATTAATAGAGAAGTCAATTCCGAAGTAAAAGAAAGAAGGGATGAGAAAGAAGATGAGTCGGGAAATCAAGAGGAGAAAATAGATGAAGCAACTTCAACTTTCAAGCTTCACAAATCCGCTCAACCATATAAGCCACCAATTCCTTTCCCGAGCCGTCTTAGAAAAGCAAAGCAAGATGAGCAATTTTCCGAAATCTACGACATGCTTTCGAAGGTTCAGGTTAACTTACCTCTTTTGGATGTTGTGAAGAACATTCCCGCTTATACAAAATTTTTCAAAGAGTTGACTTCCAACAAAAGAAGATACAATGGGAACGAGAAGGTGGTGCTTTATGAAGTAGAAGCAAGGGGTCAAAAGAAAGGCGATCCTGGAAGTTTTATGATCGACATTACTATGGGAGACAAGAGAGTTGCTCGTGGGATGCTAGATTTGGGGGCAAGTGTGAATCTCATGCCATACTCGACCTATTTGAGGCTTGGACTCGGGGGAATCAAACCGACAAGAATGACTCTTTAAATGGCGGATAGGTCGGTGAAATACCCCAAGGGAGTCATTGAAGACCTATTGGTGCAAGTGGACAAATTGGTGATTCCGGCCGATTTTGTTATCTTGGAGATGAGCGATTTCGGGACAAGCGAAAATGAAGGGACATACTTCTAGGACGGCCATTCATGCGAACAACAAAAACAATCGTCGATGTTGATGAAGGAAAGGTCACCATGACCGTCTGGGGCGAAACCGTGTAAATCAACGTGTTCGGTTCATCTCCTATCCCTTCTCATATTTATGCTTCCCATGATGTGAATTTTGTTGATTGCATTGATTCTTTGGTTGATGATATATATTTTCATGATGATGTAGGTGACACGTTGCATGATGCTCTAACCGTTGAGCATGATATGGAGCTTAATAATCTAGAAATTGAAAGATATGTTGCATTGTTAGATAATTCCGAAATAATTGATGAAGTTGACGGTTTTAAGATACCATTGGAATTAAAATTTGAGGAGCCCGTTGAAATCACCCCACCCCAACTTGAATTGAAAGAACTTCCGACACATCCTAAATATGTTTTCTTAGGCAAAAATGACACTTACCCTGTAATTGTCTCTTCCGAATTAACTCCTTTGCAAGAAAACAAATTAGTAGAAGTTCTAAATAAGTTAAAAGAAGCGATTGGGTGGAGTATTTCCGATATCAAGGGAATAAGTCCGGTTAGGTGCATGCATAAAATAATTCTTGAGAAAAATGTTAAACCGGTTAGGCAACCTCAAAGGCGTTTGAATCCGAACATGCAGGAAGTTGTGAAAAAGGAAGTTTTAAAATTGCTAGATGTCGGAGTCATCTACCCGATATCCGACAGTAAGTGGGTGAGTCCTGTGCATGTAGTGCCTAAGAAATCTAGAATAACGGTGGTTCGTAATGATAAAAATGAATTGGTGCCCACTAGAACGGTAACCGGTTGGAGGATGTGCATTGACTACCGGAAATTAAATGCCGTAACAAAAAAGGATCATTTTCCTCTACCTTTCATTGATCAAATGTTGGAACGTTTAGCTGGGCATGATTATTACTGTTTTCTAGATGGTCTTTCAGGTTTCTATCAAATTCCTATTGCTACGGAGGATCAAGAGAAGACCACTTTCACTTGCCCTTTTGGCACTTTTGCCTTTAGGAGGTTGCCGTTTGGTCTTTGCAATGCCCCCGCTACTTTTCAAAGGTGCATGCTATCTATATTCTCCGACTTGTTAGAAAGATCCATCGAGGTATTCATGGACGACTTCTCTGTATTTGGAACCACTTTTGATGATTGTTTAAATAATTTGACTATTGTGCTAGAACGATGTATTGAGTGTAATCTTACACTTAGTTGGGAAAAGAGTCATTTTATGGTAAAACAAGGTCTTGTTCTAGGTCATATGGTTTCCAATAAAGGAATGGAGGTTGATAAGGCTAAAGTCGATTTGATTGTTAAATTACCTCCGCCTTCATGACTCAAAGAGGTTCGAAGTTTTTTAGGGCATGCCGGGTTTTATAGGCGTTTTATTAAAGATTTTTCGAAAATTGCCCGCCCTTTGAGTAACCTTTTGTGCAAAAATGCTAAATTTGATTTTACCGAGGAATGTTTAGTCGGTTTCAACGCTTTGAATGAAAAGTTAACTTCAACACCTATTGTTGTCGCTCCCGATTGGTCTCTCCCTTTTGAAATTATGTGTGATGCGTCGGACTTTGCTATAGGTGCCGTTTTGGGGCAAAGAGTGAATAAATTTTTCCACATGATTTACTATGCGAGCAAAACGCTCGATAACGCTCAGGCTAATTACACCATCACCTAAAAAGAATTTTTAGCCGTTGTGTTTTCTTTAGACAAATTTCGATCCTACTTGGTTGGCTCAAAAGTGATTGTGCATACGGATCACGCCGCATTGAAATATTTATTAAAAAAATCCGATGCAAAACCAAGATTGATTCGGTGGGTTCTTCTGCTGCAAGAATTTGATTTGGAATTCAAAGATAAAAAAGGGTCGGAAAACGTAGTGGCCGACCATCTATCTAGGCTAACCGAGGGTGATAATTTTAAGCTTGATAATCATTTGCCAATTGTTGAAACTTTCCCCGATGAGCAATTATTCGATGTAACAAGGACACCTTGGTATGCTGATATTGTCAATTACATTGTTAGTGGTGTTTTTCAGCCCGACTTAACCTATCAAGGGAAGAAGAGGTTTGTTTCTATGTGCAGGCATTACTTTTGGGACGAGCCCTACTTATTCAGGTTGGGGCCTGATCAGATATTCCGGCGTTGTGTCCCGGAGGAAGAGCACGAGAGCATATTGTTATTTTGCCATGAGTTGCACTGTGGAGGACATTTTAGCGCAAAGAAAACGGCTCACAAGGTCCTTCAATCGGGATTTTACTGGCCAACATTGTTTAAGGATGCCTATTTCCATTGCAAGAGTTGCGATCGTTGTCAATGAACGGGGAATATAAGCAAAAGGAATGAGATGCTGTTGACAAACAACCTTGTTGTGGAACTTTTCGATGTTTGGGGAGTGGATTTTATGGGTCCTTTTCCAATTTTCCATGGTTTTGAGTATATTCTAGTTGCTGTAGACTATGTCTCTAAATGGGTGGAAGCAATTCCAACCCGAACTAACGATGCTAACGTGGTTTGCAATTTTTTTAGGGATGTGATTTTTTGCAGGTTCGGGACGCCTAGGGCCGTAATCAGCGACAGAGGCACGCATTTTTGCAATAAACAACTTGCAGGCTTGCTTAAGAAGTACAATGTGATGCATAAGGTTGCAACGGCGTACCATCCACAAACTTCCGGGCAAGTAGAAGTAAGCAATCGGCAAATAAAGGCAGTGCTCAAAAAGACGGTGAAACAGACAAGAAAAGACTGGGCATTAAAGTTGAATGACGCTTTATGGGCATACCGCACGGCCTACAAAACTCCAATCGGAATGAGTCCGTATCGCCTAGTATTTGGGAAAGCATGTCATCTACCCGTTGAGCTAGAACACAAGGCGTATTGGGCAATCAAAGCGCTCAATTTAGATCAAGAAAAGGCGGGCGAGGAACGACTTTTGTATTTAAACGAGCTTGATGAGATACGATATGAGGCGTACGAAAACGCTAAACTCTACAAAGAACGGACGAAACGGTATCATGATAAGCGTATCGTTCGTAAATCTCTCGAACCCGGTATGGATGTTTTGCTACATAACTCCCGTCTCAAACTCATGCCCGGAAAATTGGTATCGCGATGGGCGGACCATTCAAAGTCGTTAAAGTATGGCAGCACGGAGCTGTAGAACTTCTTGATCCTCGGAAGAATGAGCACTTTAAGGTAAATGGGCATAGAGTGAAGCCGTATTTCGGACGAATCGAAGAAATCAATGCGTTTGAGTGCATAGAGGTGCACGATGTTGAAGCTTGAGCAAAACAGGAAGAAGTCGAGCTAATGACTATAAAAAAGCGCTTCTTGCGAGGCAACCCAACGTTTTAGTTAGATTTTTTTTGTCTTCTGTTTTTCGCATTTATTTTCCTTATTCGTTTTTATTCGATTCGAAACTGACCGGTTCAACTGTGGGTATTAAAATTGCAGGAAACGAGTGCATTTTCAGAAACTAAAAATCTGGGCAGGTAAGACACGGCCGAGTTACCTTTGGCACGGCCGCATCTCAAAACAGGGGGTTTTGTGCTTATTATGGATAGAAGGACACGGCCGAGTGTCAGGGCACGACCGAGTCTAGGAGCAGTGAGAAATTGATTTTTCAGGACAGTAGGACACGCCCGTGTCACAGGACACGGCCGGGCCTCAATACAGCGAATATTGAATTTTCAGGATAGTATGACTCGACCGTGTCATAGGACACGGCCGAGTCGGCCAACAGAAATATTTATGTTATTACGAACAGCACGACACGACCGTTCTATATGCAACACGGCCGTGTCAGTCGGTCATGTATAAAAAGGAGCACGTCCGTTTCCCATTTTTTTTATCTTCTCCAGAAATCCATTCTTCCTCCCTGCGAACCCTACCCTCTGAACTTTCGATTTTTCTCTTCGTTTTTAAAGAAATTTTGTGCGAAATCAAGAAGAGATACAAGAATCAACCACATAATCATCATTTTTCAACCAAATTCACTCTTCAAAGGAGCTAATCGGACGAATAGGGATCGGGATTTAATTTTTTTTTCTCTTGACTTTCTCCGAAATCAAGGTATGTTTCTCATGTTTTTTATGATTATTCTTTGTTATGAACATGCTACGATGATTTGAATCGATAGTCCTTAATTATCTAGGATTCTTGAGTAAATTGAAGGTGATAAAATTTGGGGATTTTGGATAATTCTTCATGCATTGATGATTAAATTTCTCGATTGAAAATTTTTGTAATTAAGAGATGTTTTCCAAGATGAAGATGATGAATTTAAACGATAATTTTGCTTGGGAGACGTTTTGATCAATAATGTTTATATTGGGGAATTTTATTGCTTGCTATAAGTTTGGGGGAGGAATACGTTCTGAAATCCTTGGATAATGATAGATTAAATTTTTGTAGAAAATGGCACGAGGAAGAGGACGTGGAAATGCTCAACGCGGAAGGGGTAGGAATGGCGGGGAACAAGTGCAGCCGGCAAGAATGGCTATTCAAAGGGCTGTGGAAACTCCGGAATCTTATGGAATCAATCTACCGGAAACGCAATATGAAAGGTGGGAAATGCTGGGGCAGAAAAAAATGCTACCTACAAGGTGTCCCGATGACGAATGCATGAATGCAATGGGGATAAGGGAAGATGTGATGAAATTCCTTGGAAGAGTGCATTGGGCGTGGATGATGACTCAACGATGGCTGACTTATAGGTGTCTGACGATGGAGTTTCTCAGCACTCTAACTGTGAGAAGAGATCTGGTGACTAGAGAACTGACCGAAATGACATTCCGGATCAACGACAACGAAGAGACACTGACTATCGTCCAGTTGGAGGAAATTTATCATGCAAGACACGAGGGCCATTACCCGATAAATTGGTTCGCTTGTGAAACTTACTGGAGATCCATGGTAGAATACCCGGGGAGTGAGGCGCGATATTACATGGCAAGATCGGCAAAAGGATCGAACATTCGCAATCCCGTGCTCAGATACTTACACAAATTGATTGCGAGTACAATATATGGCCGAAAGGAAACCGGGCCCATTTCACTGCGGGAGTTATATATCCTGACTCACATGCTCGACGACTCAATTCCGGCAACCGGGGCCATGGTAGCGGAACATTTTGAGGATGTCGCCACAAAGCCTAAGGGGGAGATATGGATAGGGGGCTTGATTACCCCTATAACACTACACTTCGGTATTTCCTTAGCCCAGAGGACCCCCCTTCCTGGAAATATGCTTCTCTCAATCTCCGTGATGAAGGTGATGAATATCCTGGACTATGAACATCGCATGGTCTTCATGCAGACGGACAACGACCATTTCCTCCTCCCGAATCCACCTTTGACAACCATAAATAATATTCGGGATATGGGAAATCTTCAAATGGCTACGGAGGCACACCGTCGAGCACGGATGGCAGCCGGCTTGGCTCCCCCGGGTCACAGTCCTGTCGACCGAAATGTTCGACCTAGGCGCATTATGGATGAGGATAGAGCCGAGAGGATGGAAGAGGAGGAGGCTTATGAAAGAGGCCCGGATGACGAGGAAGTAGAAGAGAGCGAAGAAGAGGAAGAAATCACGAGAGATCGGCCCGAGACGTCAAGGCGGGCCGAAATTGGACGTGCCCCATCGCGCCCATCATTAAGGGAGGAGTTCGAAGCCTACCGAGAGAAGGCTAGACGGGACCGAGAGGAGGCTAGACAGGAGCGACGCCAGACATTGTCTCTTGTGAGACGAATGGTCGAGTGGCATGTCCAGCAAGGCCACTTCCCTCCGCCCGAGCAGTAAACCGGCCGTAAGTATTTCTTGACCAACGAAATTCTTTTCTTTAAATACTATACCCCCTTCGTTCGTATATTCTTTAATTCAAGTTGGGGGGGGGATTGGTCAAGAAATACTTCATTACTCTTGTTTTTTGTTTTCGGATACTTATTTTGCTTGTTGCTTATTTTTGGTGTGCTTTGAACATTTTGCACTTATTTGTGGTGTGTTTTTAATTGGTGAGTTTTTACTTGGTGTGTTTTTATTTCGCAAACTTGAAGAAAACTTTGTGGTGTGAATTTTTTGGAATGCCTCGGGATTTATTTCGTTGTTTTGATATACAAATCAAGGATAATTTGTTGAGGAAAAATTGTTGATAATCGAAACGGGTGTGAAATTGAATAAGTGGTTTTAATATCTTGGAGGTATGAACAAACCTACTTGTGAGCTATTGAGCCTTCGTGCATTTTCTAAAATGCAAGTTTCATTGTCGAGTGTTTCATTCTTGATTTAAAACTCTAGAACTTGCCTTGGTATCTTGTTTAAAACCACTGGTGTGTGTATGTGCAAATTGAGTGAAAATGATTTTTGGCGCCTTTGATCTTTACCCTTCGATTTTGGCCAACCCTACATTTGATCATTTCTTAAATAAACCCTATTGAGGTCATTGTCTATTTCATTGTTAAACCACATATCGAGCTTTCATTTACTATAATCCTTCGATCTCTACTTGAACAATTAGAAATATTTTTGACAAGGATGCAAAGATTGTGGTGACATTGGGTGCCATATATATTGTCGGGAGTGTTGAATTGGTGAAAATAATTACTCTGCTATTTTTGGGAACCTAGTAACCGGGTGTATTCATGTGACCCATCGTTTACATTCGCGTAAAACGGATCCCTTAGATATGAGTATGCTTGGAAGTAATTATGATCCTAGTAACCGGGTGTATTCATGTGACCCATCGTTTACATTTGCGTAAAATGGATCCGAAAACAACCCAAGCCAAAAAAAAAAAATCGGAGCAATAAGGAGGGTATGACTGCTGCGATTTTCACTTTCGATAGTGCTTGTTACAAGTGGTTCTTAATTAAGGGGATGAAAGAAGCAAATCTCAAAAATCTTGAGCTTCTAAAGCGACTATGGTGATTTAAATTCTAAAAATTGCTCGAGTCAAGTTACTTTAGCCATATATATCCCACCTGGACCAAAGCCTACATTTCAAGCCGAGTAATGCCCTTTTTGATTCACAAAAATTTTGCATGCACAAAACAGTGGTAGAGATTAAGACGATTGGCAAGCCTATGGGGTTCCTTATTTCATTGAATGAGTTCCGAGCGTATACTTATCCATATCACTTTGAGAGTGAGTGAATACACCTGACCAGTGAGGTTTATATTGCCAAGTATTGACTATGATGTTGAGGAAGCACCCCGGAGGTTTGAAAACTTTATAGAACTCGACTTATTTTACTTGTGAGTATTGATGAAATTTTCAAAAAGGATCTTTTGAGGTATTTTGACAGTTGAGTTCCCCTTTTGTGAGTGTATTTTAAAATGATTTGCTCGGGACGATCAAAGTTCAAGTTTGGGGGGGTTGATGAGTCGATTCTTGATCGACTCATTCTGTTCTATCTAGTCGTGTTTTTGTTTGCTTTTTAGTATTTTTGTTCTCTTTTATGCGTGGTATGTTGTGTTTTTAATTTATAGGTAGCTAAGCGAAGATTGTAGTGAAATATGCGCTTTCATAGCAAATATTGGAGTCTATGACGATCAAAAGCTAAAACGAGGCCTAAAACGACGAAAGATTTAAGCAGTATCGGTCAAATCTCCTAAATCCCAGAATATCAACTCCGAATTGGGATGTATTCTCCTTTGATATAAATTCCTCGTGAAATTAGCTTCGAAACGGTATATCACATGCTAAAATCCGAGGTGTATTGATACAAGAATGAAGGATCAAGCCGAAGAAGACCGAAAACCGGACTTGGCTGCACCAGGCGACTCAACTAGGCTGCACCAGGCGACTCGAGCCACATAAGGTAACTCGGACGTGTCACAGGACACGACCGGGTCTCATTCCAGCGCGAACTGCAATTTTCAGAAGGGTACGACACGGCCGTGTCATAAGGACACGGCCGAGTCACTATTTAGCCGGTTTTGTGTTTCCCGCATAGTGTAGCACGGCCGTGTCATGGGACACGGCCGAGCCCCTTGACAGACTACCTTTTCGTTATTCAGCGTAGTGCGACACGGCCGTGTCCCAGGACACGGGCCGTGCCACTTTTCGGTTCATGTCACTTTCCTTGACATTTTTGCATACCTTTAAGCCTTTGTCTTGATTTTTTTGGCTATAAAACAAAGTGTAGTGACCCCTTGAGAGGTGTGCTTATCTTGTGGAAAAGATATTTTGTGGAAAAACACAAGATTAGGGAGGAAAAACACCAAAAGAGTGGAAAGAGAGAGATTTTCATCATCTTTCTTGTATGTTCTTGGAGTGAAAAATACTTTTGTGAGATATAATAATTCCTTGTATAATTTTGTTGTGAGTTCTTGTAAGAAGATCATCAAACCTTCATCGGGAATTCAATTTCGGCATTTACAAGGGAAGTTTTTACCATGTTTTGTTCTTCAATTTCCATTATTGTTGTTGAATTAATCATGTATGGCTAAACACTTCATATGGGTTTTTAGATATAGCCACACACATGTTTTTTTGATTGTTAGTTCCATTTGATTTTCCGGGTAAAAGTTTGGGATTGTTCCTCTTGTTCGTTCTTCGTTTTAGAACTTTGAATTAGATCATCAAACCTTTTTCATTGTTGTTATTATTATTCAAATTGAGGGTTTTTGTCAGTGTTCGCCATCAAACGACCCGATAGAAACGATTGTGAATGTTCTCGAGCTTTTTCGCGCGATCTTTTAACGATTTACCTCATCAAAAGTAGTCGGTTAATTGATTGTTAGCTAGGGTTTCGTCCCCATCAAAAGAGTATCCCTTAATTTTCGTTGAGAACAATCGTGATTTTTAGAATTACCGCCATCAAACGGATTTCTTTTAATCATGAGCAATCGATAATTCCTAACCTTATTTATTTGAGTATCGGAACTAATAATTGATTACGTGTGTGTCGGTGACTCTAAATTCCCATATTAATCTCATTATTGTTATCTCTCATTTATCCGACTATCAAATTGGTGTTGTTATCACTTAGTTTAATTTTATTTTGTGCATTAGTAATTGTAATCATAATCAACCAATGATGTATTTTAATTTATTTTACTTTTGTTCATTCGACTATTTGCCGAACATTATCGAATTTTAAACCGTTTCCAATTCCTCGAGAGATCGACTTCGGAGTTACTTGCCGCTTACTACAAGAGCGATTCGTACACTTGCGAGTATTTAATTTGAACCATCAGTGGGCACAGGAATCTAGGCTGCTTTTTGCAAGTTGTTCTTCCAAGGAACGTTGGGATGGAACTCCGGACGAGAACTAGATATCCTATATCCTCTTGTAGGCGCGGCCAAATGGCCTATTGCAGCAGTGACACTTTCTTCAAGAACAACATCTATCTCTTTTTCACTCTCCAACCTCCATTTCCTTCTAGTCTCTTTGGATTCTCCCCCCTTTTTTGGCATCATCAATATAGGGCTGTAAACGAACCGAGCCGAGCTTTGACCTAAACGAGCCGAGCTCAATTTTTTTTCCTGACGAGCTGAGCCGAGCCGAGCTTTGTTATCGCACAAAAAACGTGTTCGAGCTCGAGCTCGTTAAGAAAATGAGTCGAACTCGAGCTGTTCGCGAACAACTCGAGACGAGTCGAGCTCGAGCTGTTTTCGAATAATTATATATTTATAAATTATTTAAATAATATATTTTAATTATTTAAAATAATCATCAAAAATTAATATTTTAATATATGAAAATTATTTAAAAAAGCATTAATCTATAATATAATATATAAATATTATTAAAATAAATTTAAAAATATATTTATTAATCGAGCCGAACCGACCCGAACCGAGCTCGATCCGATCTGGAGCCGCACATGCCCAAGCTCGGCTCGAGCTCATTTTCTTAATGCACAGATTTTTGTGTTCGAGCTCGAGCTCGAGTTCTTAACGAACCGAGCCGAACCGAGCCCTTAACGAGCCGAGCTCGAGCTTGTTCGCGAACAGCTCAGTTCGTTTACAGCCCTACATCAATAACTGACACCTTGGTATGAAGCTCCTATAGAAGCTTTATAGCATCGTCTTGTTTGGTCGTCAGATTATCGATCTTATCCACCAGAGTACCGAGCACCAGAGACATGTTATCTATCTTTAGATCATGGCCTGTCAATATGGTTCCGGTCTCCTTGAGGGCAGCAACCGTCTTAGCCACTGAAATATGGAGTTTTTCTTGTTCTTGTCGTAGGACTCTCTCCTGATGCTGCTTGAGCTGATTGAGCGCTGGCCACAATGCATTAGGCATTAGGAGGAAAGCGTCCTCGACATTGGTGATTGCAGTCTTTAGATCGGAGAGCTCATCCTGGATAGTTCCTCGTGTCCAATCGAGTTCTTTACCGACGTCATACAGTGCCTTCACGGCATCCTGTAGGAACACGGTCTGTCGGCCGATTGCATGGAGTTGCTCAATACGGGCTTCGGTTCGCGGAGAGCCAGGACGTGCGATTTTGGAATCCTATGGTTCATTGAGTTGAAGTTGAATCACATTGTGACGAGGGTGTCGTGGTCTGTCATCTGGCAGGAAACCATCATCAGTACGAGATTTAGAGATCACAGAGATGGGAGATGCATGGGCATCTTGAGTTGGAACAACAGAGGGTGCTGTTGGTTCAGTCTCAGGGATAGGTGCTTCGGGAGCGAGAGCTTCAGAACCAGGTGCTGCGGAAGATTGTGCAGCATGATACTCAGTAGTCGAAAGTACAGGAGGGACTGAATCCTCCTGCCGACTCTTATCTTCCGCCTGCTCCGGAAGAGGGACTGATTCCTCTTGGTGGATGGCGCGGGCTTCTTCTTCATGTTCTGAGACAGACTGGGCTGGATGTTTAGGAACTGTTTGCTGCACAGAAGGGACTGAATCCTTCTGTATGTCTTGAGCTACTTCCTTTTGAGGGGTAGGGGACTGATGTCTTTCGGAGGTCCCCTGACCCTATTGGTCTTGCATTCGAGCCATTTCTCCTTCCCTCGCCTCTTCGCTGGCTGATCCTTAGACCGACCTGTAGAGCATTATCGTCGGTGTCTGAGTCGGGTCGGACTTATGGGTGTCAGAAGGAGCTTTGTCATCATATTGAGACTTGCCTTTCAATCGAGCCTTCTCTTTTCCAGGCAGTAGTTTTAAATCAGATCACGGCAAAATTGATTCTCCCATTGAATCAAGACTTCGATATTCTGGGTGTCCGTGACCTCTAGAACGAAATGTTCTTCCTCCTTCCACTCTTCCCAATTGTACATGTCGTCGTACGAGGCGACCTTAGATAATTTCCAAGTTACAAAGTGCTCGTAGGCTTGTTCAATTTGCACCTGGAGAAGAGTTTCATTGATTAGAACTGATGGGGAGGGACTCCTTACAGTAGTTGGGTCTACTATATAGATGGGATCCGCAACAGGTGTGGGAGCCTGTATTGGAGAGGGATTCCTAACAAGGGATGGTACCCTGATGGGAGAGGGATCTTGTATGAGTGTGGGTTCCCTTACAGGAGAGGTGGCCTTTGGCTCCGTGGGGGCAGCCAACTCTAGAGCCCTCCAGTTTGGCAAATAGTTATTCATCTGTCATAGCCACTACTGGCTAGGGATCTGCTGTTTGTGCAACAACTATTTCTTCTGGGTTGCCCCCTTTGGGATTTGTACAGCGGGTTGAACCATTGGGACATCTACAATGACCGTTGTAGCCACTGTAGCCTTAGCCTTAGAAGCTTTCTTTAGCTTCTTCTTCGCCTTCTCTGCAGCATGTGGTGACTTGCTGTCAGTGACACTTCTCTTTCTCTTCCTCTTCTCTTCACGCATATCCTTGATAGTAACATCCATGGGGTCATCAGAAATGGGCATAAGCCTGGGATGAGGCCTGCTAGAGATCAGTCTGTCCTTGTTGTATACAGTGGGCTTGCTCCCACCTATAAATTTTCCTGGGCTAATCTTCTTGGAACTATGAGACTGCGGCATACCACAGTGAGTGAGAATGTAACTGAGGATGAGGCCAAATGATTTCCTCTGAGTTTCCGGCTTGGCGGCCTCTTCCTGTATCCTTTTCAACACAATTTGGCACCAGTTCTCCCTTTCGCCGGACATGATGGCTACCATCATCCGAAAGTGAAGGTTCATGCACATTTTGAACTCTCCAATTGGATTCTCAATAACCCGGTAGCAAAAATCATGGAGATAAATGTATGGTAGGTAAAACTTCTCCTTGTGGCATGACGGGTGGACGTTCTTATCCGAACCATCACCTGTGAACAACCCCCAATAAGCCGTTAATAGTTTTCCCAACCCGAAGGTCTCGAGTTCCTCCATTTTCAGGCCATCGGACGACAACCTGAATAAGCTTTACCGTAGCTCCTGGTTCACAGAAATCTCAATTCCAGGAACGGTAGCAGTGATGTCAGAAACATCTCCTCATCTTTTCAGAGAAAAGAACTTGATAGATGCATCTTGATAGAACTCTTCAACAATACGCTCATCGCAGAGCTCAGTGTCTTAACTTACAAGGCGGTACAAGCCTTGTTGCTTGATTCTGGATACAACCAGTTCTATTCCATCAACATAATCAATTTCAAGGTTAATTCTCTCCATGATGACAGACCTGTTGAAGATTCGCCCATCAATGATTGATTCCTTCTTCTTCAGGGACTGAGAGGGAGTCTGTGAAGTTGCCATTTGATTTGCAGAAAAAGATTTGAAGAAACAGAGAAAGAATGCAGTAAATTTTGCACAAAGTTTGTACGCTGTTTGCTCTTGACTCGTTTAATATTGCCGAAAGCGTAAAGAGTCAAAGGGAAAAAAATACAGCCCTTTTATAGTGTGCAGGGAAGATTAGGGTTACATATAGTGAATGGTCAGATTTAAGGGATGGGAACCGTCTTTTAAAAGAATGAATAAGATGAACTTAGAGTAACATGTACGTCTTATCCATTTGTTTTTGAAATGATGACCGATCCCACTTCTAACAGTTCGTCTTCCCTTATTGCACAAAAAGGCGATCTTGAAATCATTAATATCGCGGTGTTTGAGGTAATAAAGTCCAGATCTCGTTTAAATCATTAAAGAATAAAACGTTTGAATTAACACAGGGCACATGGACTAAAAACGTTTTCAGTATGAATAGAATAATAATATAATGTTAATTGACATCCCACAGTGTATGTGCTCTATCCACGAATAATACAGCGTTCCCCTTTAAAAGGTACATACATGATTCAATTCTTACATCATTGTTTGGATTAATACTGTATTCATGGTGTAATACCCGTATGTTTCATTCCTGTATTTTTTTATTCTAGCGACTCGCTTGTGTTCATTGACCCATTTTGGACGTGTTTTGTTCTGTAATTTTTGTCATTCGAGCAAGTTTTGATATTGTTTCGGGTTAATCGGCATATTATTGTGATTTTTCCGCATTCGGTGAATCTTGCTCGGAACTATTATTTTGTCGTTAATACAAGTTCACTTAACATTTGTGGTCGTGTTGTGAACTTCGAAATTGTTATTCGATCTTGTATCGTGATTTTTCGGACATTTAGGCCGTTTTGTAATGTCCTAAAGTTTTGGGCACTCCCTTACGTGCTCGTTTTACCTGCCTTTGGATTTTTGGAACCGCTTATTCGTTAACACTTTTGTTCGTCGTTAAGAATTCTTTGTAAGCATCTCGTCGCATTTTCCGAGTCATCGCATTTTGGAGGCCGTTCGGGACTGATCGGGCATCAGAATGGAATCTGCTGCCAGAATGTAGGTTACGGCCGTAACCTACTGTGTGTTACGGCCATAATGGCCAGTGTGTTACGGTCGTATGGCCATTATGTTACGGTCGTAACTAGGGGTCGGTTTTTAGGCAGCAGTTTTTTTGTTTTGGGATAGAATTTGTCATTTCCACTCTCATGCGACGAGCAGAGTTCTTGAGGCGATTTCGGGGCGTTACTTCATGAAAGTTCCCCAACCTTCAAGGTCTTGGTGTGGATTAACAACATCAAATCATCCTTTTTTCCTTTGAATCGAGGTAATCATCCTAGAACCCTATTTCAGGAATCTTGTTTTCGAAGTTTGAATTCGAGATTGTTGGTTCCATCATTGTATCTAGTCTTGTTTATCATAATCCATGGTTTGATGTTCGTTTTTCATGAATTGTCGGGTCGATTCGTGTTCTTGACCGTTTTGGGGGAAACCCTTGAACCTTAATTGTTCGTTTAATTGGTGCAGCGGATTTACGTTGTGTTGAGGGGATTATTCTCATTGTGAGTTTTATCGTTCGTAGTAATTATCGAGTGTTGGTGTTCGGCAGGGTCGGAGGATTCATAGATGATTCGTGCCGACTTACTACGACCGGTTTTCTAGTGCTTGCAACTATTCGAGGCAAGTATACTGCCCATACACTTCATATTTCGTAGATGTAGTAGTTGGTGATTGATTATGTGTTCAATTTGAATGTTTATAATGAACTTTCAAAAGAATAGGTATATTCTCGATAAAGGTTTTCTCCAAAATCAACCCGTGCGGTTGTAAATGAATGTGTCAGTCTGAAAATGTGTATTGGTGTCGTATTTTGGATTTCCTTGTTTTTGTGTGGTACCGTTGTGTTTGACTATAACTCCAGTGGACTTAAAGTTATATTCTTTCGGAAAAGGGTGTGTGTGTATGTGTGTTGATATGTGCGCTTGTTGATGAGTACGTGATGTTGGGTGACATTGGTTGACTCTTTTGTAAGGAGGTTGTGCCGTTCGGTATTGTTGTGAAAGTGTACGTTCTTGTTGATGTGTGATTGCTGGTAAATAAGTGATAATGTGCATTATTGATTGTAATATGATTAACCATTGGGTTATCCAATCGGGTATGTCTTGTGGAGACTCCGAGGTTCGTGGCTTGCTAGCCCGATGCCAGGATAGCATATGGTTATATATTTGGACGTGTTACATACTCGTCATGGGTTATCCAAACCGGGTACGCCATCTTGAGACTTCGAGGTTTGTGCTTGCTAGTGTAACACCCCCAGAGCCACCCAGGAATATTACAGCGCCGTGGGCTCCGAGATGGAACCCACAAGGCTAAAAGATATTTTCGCAAACATTCACAAATGCCCAAGAGGCTAACGACGGTATTATCTATTAGAAACATTTGAAGACTTTATAAAAACTCATTTATCAAAACCATCGTGAAAATCTCATTTGAAACCATAAGGCCCGAGATGCCAAAACTCAACAGTTTGAAAACAAACGTTAAGCTATCGCTTACACGTACCGAAAAAATAGTTTAGAAAATAATTTTCCAAAGTAACTGTTGGGATAACAATCCCTGTATCGAAAGATTTTGATAAGAATGTTTTGACAATGTGCCAATCCAGCATACAACAAGCTGCTGTATCGATAGATCGATCGAAGTTGCTGATCCTGTATCGAAGACTTATCAATCATGCCATCATACATCAACAAGAATCTAAAAGCGCCAAGTATGGAAGGTATCCCTTCATACAGCAAGCATTCCATACATCGACCTCTCCTTTATAGCCTACAGCACAAATGGACACAACATTCAATTTGTGAAGTATTGAGACCTTCAATACACATCGAAACAGGACTAAAGACCGTTTGAAAAGGAATCCTTGATATTCACTGATAAAGAAGTATTTAAATAGTGAAAGGATAAAGTATTAAATATTGAAGCCGACAGAGATCTTCAAACCACGCAAAATCCGGATCTTGGTCTATACAAGTCAACTATCTAGTTGTCACGGAATCTTGCTCAATGGATCTATTTCCAAAGGATCCATTCAGAAGCTATATATATCTCCAGAGTTTGAAGATCACACAAAAATATAGAGAACAAGATGCTGAAAGAAGCAACAAGGACAATGATCGCCTCTAGCAAATTGCCACAACATTTCTGGGGCGAAGCCACCAATACAGCGTGCTATACACAAAACCGCTGTATCATCAACAAGCATCACAACAAAACAGCATACGAGGTATGGAACAACAAAACTCCGTTAGTTTCGTACTTTCACATATTTGGATGCAGGTGTTACATTTTGAACAACGGGAAGGATCAACTTAGAAACTTCGATGAGAAATCGGATGAAGGGATATTTGTATGATATTCCTCTGTTAGCAAAGCTTACAGGATCTTCAATAAAAGGAAGCTAACAATTGAGGAATCAGTTCATGTAGTGTTCGATGAACCTCACCATGATACTACAGGATTAGAAGACCTAGAATATCCAACAACTTTCCATCATAGATCTACCAACTCCTATAGATCCTGTCGTTGACTTAGAAATCAACCTCGTAACTCTAAGATCTGAAGTAGATGAAGCCAATGCTGTACAAGCTGAAACCAAAACTACAGCAACTCAAGATACAGTAAGGGACCCCAAATTAGAACCCGACAGAAGATGGTTGAGAGATCACCCACAGGAGTTGATCATAGGAAATATTGATGCTGGAGTATCTACCCGTAGGAGAATACAGAGTAATCAAAGAAATGTACTATATGTTCAAGATGAACCCGAGTCTGAGATATCTCCATTTCCAGAATGGAAATCTCAATCCGAGCTTAGAAGACTCAACATGTGCACTATTGCTGTATTCTTAGCCCAATCCGAACCTGTTTATACCAAAGAAGCTCTAGACAACTCTCATTGGATTACTTCTATGGAAGAAGAGCTTAACGGTTTCGAAAGGAATAACATATGGTATCTTGTACCCAGACTTATGCATCTATCCGTAATTGGAACCAAATGGGTATTTAGAAACAAGAAGAATAGAAATGTACTCATTATCAGAAACAAATCCCGACTAGTTGCCCAAGGCTATAGACAGGAAGAAGGCATAGACTACGATGAGACATTTGCCCCTGTAGCCAGACTAGAAGCCATTAGGATATTTTTAGCCTTTGCCGTCCATAAGAGCTTTATTGTATACCAAATGGACGTCAAAACTGCATTCCTGAATGAAGACCTTGCCGAAGAAGTACATGTTGAACAACCAGCAGGGTTTGTCAATCCAGAAGGCAGAGACCTCGTATACAGGCTAAGGAAAGCGCTGTATGGACTTAAGCAAGCCCCTAGAGCATGATATGAGACTCTGTCCCAGTATCTAACCGATAATGGATTCGAGAAAGGTGCCGTGGACAAGACCTTATTCAAAATACAGGAAGGTGCACTACTACAAAACAGACATTTAACATCGATTTTTTTGGACATTCAACATCGATTTTGGAACCTATGTTAAATGTCGCGATGTTAAAATTAACATCGGTTTCTAATAACCGATGTTAAACTTCGATCTTAACATCGCGACATTTAACATCAGTTCTGGGACAAGCAATGTTAAATTTTGCAATTTTAAAATTTTATCGGACCGCGGCTAAGCTAGCTAGCCCAACCCAACCCCAACCCAGACACTCGCCCCAACCACCCGCACCAGCCCCCCACACCAACCCCCACCAACCTACAACAAATACCATTAAATTTCGTTCTTGGTGGGTTTCGAACTCACCACTTCTTGCTTGTGGAAGTGTGATATTACCACTCCGCCAGATGAACTTCTTGTATATTTTTTGCTATTTGTTATATTTATACACTATATACATTTATAAATTTATATAAATATAAGATAATTTAATATATATATATATATTAAAAAATTGAAACTTTATTTTTTTAAAAAAATCTATAATATTAATATTACAAATTAGAAGTTTTTATTTAAAGTTCGAAAATAAAAACTAAAAAACTAAAAAATATGGATCTGATTTATAATTAATATTTAATCTGTTTTTTTTAGATTTTTTTGTAAAAAAATAAAATAGTTTTTTTTATGAAAAGTAAAAAATTACAAAAACAAAAACTAGCAGGTTTTTAAAAATATACTCCCTCCGTCAACAATCAATGTTCCCTTTTTGCCATTTTGGTATGTCCACAAAAAATGTTCCCTTTCTATTTTTAAACACTACCCCACAATAAAATTTACTAAAATATTCTTATAATTTTTATATATTCACACATTTTACCAGACTGACCCACATATTAACATTAAATTACTTTTAATGTGGGACCCAAACTCCACTCACATCACATTCACCTAACATTTCTTAAAACCCGAACCCAAAAAGTTGGGGAACATAGATTGTGGACGGAGGGAGTATATAATAATTCAGTTTTTATTTATTTATGGAAAATAATATTCCACTTTTTTTTTCAAAAAACTTTAAATAAAAACATCCGATTTTTATTTTTTTTCGAACTAATGTTTACTTTTTATTTTCGAACTTTAAATAAAAACTTCCGATTTTTACTTTTTATTTTTGAACAATAAATATAAACATCCAATTTTTAATATTAATATTCGAGATTTTTTTAAAAAAAAATAAAGTTTCTATTTTTTTTAAAATTCAGATTTTTAAAAAATTTAACATCGGTTATACAAAAAAATGTTAAATTAAAAATTAACATCGGTCTTTCTAAAAACCGATGTTAAATTAAAAGTTAACATCGTTTAACATCAATTTTTTTAAAAACCGATGTTATTTTTTAATTTAACATCGGTTTTTATATAACCGATGTTAATTTTTTTTAAAATCTGGAATTTTTTAAAAAAATCAAAACTTTATTTAAAAATTAACATCGGTTTCTCTAAACCGATGTGAAATGGAATAATTTAACATCATTTTTTTTTAAAAACCGATGTTAATTGTTAATTTGACATCGATTTTTAGCAGAACCGATGTTAATTTGTTTTAAAAATTTCAACTATGCCACCACGTCTTTTTTAACATCGGTTTTCACAAAATCGATGTTAAACGAGCGATGTTGAATGTCTTTTTTGTAGTAGTGGTGATGACCTTCTGATGGTTCAAATATATGTAGACGATATAATATTTAGTTCAACTAACTTTGCCTTGTGTCAAAGGTTCTCTCATCTCATGCAAAGTAAATTTGAAATGAGTATGATGGGAGAACTTAGTTATTTTCTAGGATTGCAGAAAAGCAGTTGCCTACAGGGATTTTCATCAACTAGGAAAAATACAGCAAGGAGCTTCTCAACAAGTTTGGAATGAATACTTCCAAATCATCGTCAACCCCCATGAGTACTTCCGTGCAAATTAGTGCTGATGAAGCTGGAAAGCTGGTTGATCAATCACTCTACAGGAAGCTTATTGGCTCACTTCTGTACCTAACGGCTAGCAGGCTCGATATCCAGTTTGCTGTAGGAGTGTGTGCGCGATATCAAGTAGCACCTAAAGAATCACACTTCGTAACAGCTAAACGAATCCTGAAATACGTCAAAGGAACAACCAATGTAGGACTGTGGTATCCTAAAAAAGGCGGGTTCGATTTAGTTGGCTACAGCGACTCGGATCACGGAGGTTGCAAGCTAGATAGGAAGAGTAAAAATGGAACTTGTCACTTTCTTCGACCTAGACTTGTGTCTTGGTTTAGCAAGAAACAATTGGCAAACTCGCTTTCAACAGCTGAATCAGAATACTATGTTGCTGGTAGTTGCTGTATGCAGATCCTTTGGAGGCAACAATAGCTATCACACTATGGAATTGAAGCCAAAGAAATGCCGATTATGTTTGATAGCACGAGTGCAATTGCTATCACGCACAACCCTGTATTGCACTCGTGCACCAAGCATATTCGCATGAATCATCACTTCATCAGGAATCATGTTGAGAACAAGGATGTTCGGCTGGAAAAAGTTCATACAGATATCCAGTCAGCCGACATCTTTACCAAACTTCTCGACACAGCAAGATTCTGCATGCTTCGACATGAATTGGGATTGCTACAGCCTGACTCCCTGTAAGTTTTTAATGCTTTTACTCAGCAATTGAGGGGGAACGCTGTAAGACCCAAGAATACAGTATCCACCGTTAGTTATCTGTACACTCAGTCTATCATAACAGCACTGTAGGAACAAAGAGACATGAATTATCCTACAGCTGACGTGTCCAATAATTAAGGGGAAATACAGTACGACCCAAGAATACATCATTAATCCAAAACTTGCTGTATGGAATTGAAACCCGTATGTACCTTTTAAGGGGGAACGCTGTGTTTTCGCGGATACAGCACATACTATGGGAAATCAATTATCATGTTATTTATTTTAAAACGATTTTTTTGTCCACGTGCCCTGTTATAATTATAAAGTCCTTTGCACTAAATGCTTTACACGACATATGGACATTGGTATCTTCATAGCCGCGATGTTTTAAATTATTTTATTAATTTTACACTGTCGTTTCGGGCAATAAGGTTAATTTGATAAGTCAGAAGTGGGACCCGCTCTTATTTTAAATTAGATGGATAAGTTGTACTGGTTACACCCAGTCCATCGTGATTGTCTATTTTAAACAACGGTTCCCATCCCTTAAATCTGACTGTTCATTATCTGTAAACCCTTCGCCGCCACCCACTATAAAAGGACTGTAAATGCCATTTGAGACTCTTTACGCTTTCTGCATATTGAACGAGTCCTTGAGCATACATCCTACTAGTCTTTTTGTTTTTACTGTATTTCTCTTTGAATCCTCTTTACTTTTCTTCGAGAATCGTCAATGGCATCTTCTCAGACCTCCTTTATCTCTCTCAAGAAGTCCTCCAACATCATCAATGGACGGACCTTTTCTAGATCTGTCGTGCTTGAACGTGTTCGTTCCGAAGGTGATGACGTCGAATCGATGGAGTACGTCATTACGAGGATACGTCAGCAATGCCTTTATTGCCTTGGAAGTCACACCGCTGAACATTTTGATGCTCACCCGGTTAAGAAATTCTACCTCAACGCTGCTGTCCGTTACTTTTCGCTCGCTTAGGGAGGAAATGTTGCTGACATCACTGCTGTCATTCGCGGAGTCGAGATCCGTGTTGACCAAGAGCTGCTTCAGAATCTCTACAGGCTTCCCGCTGATGGCCTGACAATGGAAGATCTTGAGATCTTTGGGTCCCAAGAAATCCTGACCGAATATTATGGACTATTCACAGGTTCAGCATCGATTGAAACGGTTCACACCTATTGCCACAAGAAACTATTTGTTTACCTTTTGTTTATTTACACGATTTTTGTTGCCGTGTAATTGAGAATAGAACAGGTGCGTTCGAGATGTGCACCAATTTAAGATTCAGGATTATGGTTGCAATCATGACCTGTGAAAAGGTCAACTGGTGTCAAATAATTCTCAAAAGATTGCAGGAAGAAGTCTCTAAGCCTGCCTCGCAGAAGAAGTCTTTTGGTTTGCTTCTGAATTACATTCTGACGAAATGCGGTGTTCCGCAAGCCCAAGAAGCAAAGAAGATCACTTCTCGGATATACATGGGAAGCATCAGACCCTCCATTTTCAACAAAGGACCCCTGATTGCGAACAGACCTTTCGTCTGAAAATTGCCCCTTTCTGCCGATCCGAGGGACGTGTCTTCGAAGTTTCAGAGCGAGGAGACTTCAAAGAAGAGAAAGAGATCTCACATCAAAACTCCCGTTGCTGGTGAGAAGCCGAAAAGGAAGCTAAGGAGGCTCACAAAAGTTAAAGCTACAGAAATATCCGAGGATGCTCCTTCAACGGCCCAACCCACTGTATCGAGCCCCTAGGGCGCAACCCCTGCGGAAGAGATGACTGCTACTATCACGACAATAGATCCCGAGCCTTTAGCGGCTACGAGGGATATTCAGACATCTGCCAACTTACAAGACTCTGGCGAGTCGGCTGCCTCTTTGGAGCCAATAGCCACATCTCCTATTCGGGATTCCACACCCGTTCAGGATCCTTCTCCCATCAGGGTACCAACCCCTGCTCGGGATCCAGCTCCGACACAGGAACCCATACTGTTAGGAATATGTGTTAGATTTTGATGATGTCATTAATATAATTCAAATGTTTATTACTTGACAAAAATGTAAGGAAGAACCAAATGAGTATCTTCCATAGGCCAAATTATGTTAAGTTTAATACTTGGCAAAATGTAAAGAAGAACCAAATGAGTATCTTCTATAGGCCAAAATAAGTTAGGCTAAAATCGGCTAAGTACTAAAGAACAGCTGAGTTCACCAGAGAGGTAAATGAGTCAAGTCGAGAAGTTACGGTCAACAAAAATCATCGGGGATGTTTGACGGATCGATCAAGTGACCTCAGACAAATCATCTGATCAGGCGAGTCCCAAACAGTAAACATCAGAGAAGTCCAGACTGCAGAGAAGTTAACTTTACATCAGCCTACTCGAGATCAGCCAAGTACTCCTAGTCCACGTCAGCATGCGTTGAAAAGTCAAATATTACGGAAAGTCACATGCAACGTGAAGAGACAAATTGGAGAGATTCCCGCTAAAGATATGAATTGAATAATTCATCCAGGCCTACCACTGAAGACTTTAATCTTATTATATTCAAAAGATTACGCGCCTCACATGCAAAGTCTTCACAACGGTCGGAAGATGGATTAAATAATGGGAATCCAGCCTTGCAACGTTCAGAAAGAAAACAATGAAGTCTACCTCTCCAACGGACGGATTTGTTGAAAAGATTTGCAACGGCTATGAAGGAAAAGCTCAGAGATCGTGACCTATATATATCCGAAGATTTGAAGCTGAGTAGAACAACACATACAAATGGTGCGAACAGACATTCAGAGCAATCAAAGCATTAAAAGCAATCTAAAAGCAAACTATAGCATCGTGAAAAGAGCAGTTCTCAAAAGTTCACACTTGAAGAAGCTCTTAGTTGGAGAAGATAAAAACTCATGTCTTTAATCCTGAGTTCTGGGTACTTCACTGGTTGAAGTTCGAGATTGTAAAGGCATCCAAGGATTGCGGATCAAGAGGTGCAAGGCAGTCAAGAGTGTTGCAACGGCAAGGATTTCCAGTGTTGTAATTTGGTTGAATCACTGTAATCTTTATCACTGGTTGACAATTATAGTGAATTCATCTCCAACTAGTTTGGCGAGAAGTGGATTAGTAGAGGATTACCCCACCTCTGAGACCACTATAACTGCCTGCGTATTTTACTGTTTTATAGCATCATACCTTAACTGCTGCATTCATCGTTAAGTGTTTCATTAGTTGTTTTGTATTCGTCATCAGCTGACTTCCGCACGTATTGAGAACAAACAACTCTAAGTCATTTGTATATCTATCAGCTGAAGAAACTTACTCTTTGTGAAAAAGAGTTTAAGAGTTTCAATAAGTCTATTCACCCCCCAGACTTATTCCTGGACGACTTGTGATATACAAGTGGTATCAGAGAGGTTGGTTCATTCATTTCACGAACCAAATCTATATCAGAGATATAATCTTACTCTCATTATATAATGGAACACATGCATTCTAGACTACCTATGTTTTCAGTTGACGAGTATGATCTTTGGAAGATAAGGATGCAGGCACACTTATCTTCAATCCATGATGACATGTGGTGCATCATAGAAGACAGTCCATTCACCTTCAAGAAGGACAACACTCCAGAGGAGATCGCAGCAGGGAAGCCAGAGAAGATCCCAAAGAAGAGGACAGAGCTGACTCCCGATGAAAGAAAGTTGGCCAACCTTGACAACCGGGCCAGAGACATGCTGTATCAAACTCTTGACAAATCCACCATGGTCAAGATCAAGAATTGCAAGAATGCAAAAGAAATCCGGGACACATTAGCCTTAATGTGTGAGGGAACAGAGCTGATCAAAGAGAACAAGTTGTCAATTGCTACTCAAAAATTTGACAACTTCAAAATGAAGAATGGCGAATCAATAGACCAAGTGGACACAAGGTTCACTGAGATTATCAATGAGATCAACTCCCTCGGAAAATCTTATGGAAAGAGGGAAATGGCGCTGAAGGTTCTAAGATATCTCAATCCTGAATGGAGCATGAAGGCAGTGGCCATAAGAGAATCCAAGGATCTTAATAAAATAAAGATCCAAGAGCTGTTCTCCGACCTAAAGGCTTATGAGTTCGAACTCCCAAGTTCATCCTCAACCGAGCCTGCAGAGAAGGGAATAGCCTTTGCAGCCGAGTCCCCCGCCAAGAGCTTATCTGATGTAAAACCTCCTAATCCATTAGATTTTGAGGAAGAGATGGCGTTCATAATGCAGAGGTTCAGCAACTTCCAGAAAAATTACTCCAAATACAAAAAGAATTATAAGGAGAATCCCAGAAGGAACTAGAAAGCCGGAAGCTGGAAGGTGGAGTGCTACAATTGTCAAAAGACAGGACATATTCAGATCGACTGTCCTGATCTTAAGAAGGACGAGAGCAAGAAGGAGGTGAGCAGAAAACAAGACAGAAGGAAGGCCCTCATCGGAGAAGATCAAGAGCGTGTAGAGTCCAGCAGCGGATTCTTCTCAGATGATGATGAAGAGTATGATTGTCTGATGGCCAACCTAGCTGATGAAGAGGTAACATCAAAACCCTCTGGTTCAAATAATAGTTCAGCCATGTCACAAGATATGGATCTGCACGAATCTGTAAATCAGCTACTTAAAGATTTTGAGACATTAAAATCTGCACACCTATCTGTATCAGCCGAGAAGACTCAGCTGCAGGATGAGAATATGCAGCTGAAAAATGATTTTGAAAAACTCAGCCTAGAATTAAATAAAGTAAAATCTGATTTTGAAAACCAGGCTGCAGTTAACTTGAAAAACCAGGCTAATGTCACTACAGCTGAGATAAATCGACTAACTATTTTAATTAGAGAAAAATCAGCTGCACTTGCTCATGTCAAAGCCGAATTTACTAAGCTGACTCAGGTAAATAAGACTCAGGCGCAGGAAATAACCTCCCTGAAGGCGTCTTTAACTCTGGACGAATTGTGTACTAATAAAAGGCCACTTTATTCCAGATCAGGCCTTGGATATGATCCTCACACTCCCTCTAGTTCTAAAACCACTTTCATTAAGGAAGAAGCAATTGTTTCAACTGCTGAGCCTACATACAAACCGATATTTAAAAATAGGCAACAACCAAGTCACAAGTCTAGGCTGTAGCCAGGGTTCACAAGGCAGCCACCTAGACAAGCGACTAGGCATTGGCCAAGGCAGAAGCAACATCCCAGACAACATGCCCACTATTATCAACAACTCCCCAAAAACAGATTTCTAAATGGGAGGGGCAGATGGAAACCTCAAGGTTATCCTAATTTCCAAAATGAACAAGTGTGGAGACCTCAAAGATTTACCAAATGGTCTCAGCCAAGGTTTATAAATGGCCCACACTACAGTACTTTGAGGAATATCCGGTGTACAATCCCAATAGAAGATACAGACCTAGACCTTACACACCTTACAAGGGTAATAATAATAACAATTTTAACAATCCAAGGAGAAATCAATTCTCCAGGAAACCATCTAACCCGAGGGGACCCACACAGATTTGAGTACCTAAATCTCTGCTTGTTTGATTGCAGAAAAGGTGGAAGGAATACTACCACATCTCCACAAATTCAAACTTTGGAGGTGAAGAATGGTTTGTAGATTATGGATGCTCGAGGCACATGATCGGGAACAAGAAAATGCTAACTAAATACACCAAAGAAAGAGGTCCTGATGTAATCTTTGGAGATAGCTCTAGAGGACAAACAAAGGGCTTTGGAGAGCTGCACCGAGGAAACATCATTATATCCAAAGTTCACTATGTCACAGGGCTCAAATATAATCTCCTGAGCATAAGCCAGTTTTGCGATGAGAAGAATCTAGTAGTCTTCACCATTTGGAAATGTATGGTGATAGATATCCTATCTGGAGAAGTGAAGCTACAAGGATTCAGAAGGAGAGATGTCTATATGATAGATTGGAACACAGGAACTCCCAATACTTGTTTTCTATCTAAGACAGTAGCTGAGAACGGATGGCTGTGGCATAAAAGATTATGTCATCTGAACTTCAAAGCCATCAACAAGATTAGTTCTCAGAAGCTGGTCAAAGGACTTCCAGATGAAGCATTCAAGAAGGAAGCTCTCTGTGATGCGTGTCAGAAAGGAAAGCAGACCAGAGCATCATTCAAGCCAGTCCAGCCTACAACCATCACAACAAGGATCTTAGATCTACTCCACATGGATCTATCTGGTCCTATCAAGCCTAGGACTCTAAGCGGCAGAAAGCATGCACTAGTAATAGTGGATGACTATTCAAGGCACACTTAGATTATCTTCCTGTACAAGAAAAGTGAAACCTTGACCAAGCTACCTAAGCTGCTGAGAAGTATCTAGAATGAGAAATCCCTCTCCATCATCAAGATCAGATCAGATAGAGGAGGTGAATTTCTCAACAAGGCGATCACTGATTACAGCGATCAGAATGGGATCCAGCATGAGCTCTCTGCAGCCAGGACCCCCCAGCAGAATGGTGTTGCTGAAAGAAGAACAGAACCCTGAAGGAAGCAGCCAAGTCCATGATTGCAGAAGCGGACCTGCCCAAGAGGTTCTGGGCTGAAGCTGTCAACACAGCTTGCCATACTCAGAACAGGAGTATGATAGTAGGGAGACATGGAAAAACTGCCTATGAGGTTTGGAATAATAGAACTCCTACTGTTGCTTACTTTCATGTCTTTGGTTGTAAGTGTTTCATCTACAACAATGGTAAAACACAACTAAATGCCTTTGATTCTAAAACTGATGATGGTCTCTTTATGGGATACTCACAAAGAAGCAAGGTATATAGAGTTTTTAATAAAAGAACCTTAGTTGTGGAAGAAACACCCCATGTTGTATTTAACGGATCTACTGTTGAGTACAGAAAGCAAGTTGAGCTAATTGAGAATAAGCTCAAATCAACAACCCTCGAAGAAGTCATTGTACATGACACAGGAATGGTGGACTCAGCTGCAGATCAGCCCGTTGACCCAACTGTAGCTGCTGAAGACCCAACTGCAGATCAGATAGGAACACCAGACCTACCTGATCCAGTTGCCGCTGATGAAGACCCAGCTGTAGCTGACAAATACTCATCTGCAGATCAGAACAGATCCTAACCTGTAGATGACAAGATGGTAGCTGACCAGTTGCAGACCAAGGAGACCAGATCCAGGCTGATGCAGACAGAGAGGAAATTCACCAGAGCAATTCTACAGGGGGAACAGACCCTGAAGAAGATGATATTCCCAAGTGGCTGAAAGACCATCCAATCCAACAAATTATTAGGAAGCTGACTGATGGAGTTAAGACAAGACAATCTACCCTACCCGCAGGAATGGCAATGTTCTCTTGCTTCATGTCACAGATAGAACCCAAGACAACAGAATAAGCCTTGGAGAATTATTCTTGGATAAATGCCATGCAAGAAGAACTTGAGCAGATGGAAAGGAAAAACGTTTGGGTACTAACAGACAGACCAAATCACAAGAAGGTTATTGGCACCAAATGGGTGTACAAAAACAAGAGTGACGGAGACGGAGCTGTTGTTAGGAATAAAGCTAGACTTGTTGCTAAAGGTTATGCACAGTGTGAAGGAATAGATTTTGATGAAACCTATGCACCTGTTACAAGACTAGAAGCCATCAGACTATTCCTCGCATATGCTGCATTCAAGGATTTTGAAGTCTACCAGATGGATGTAAAGAGTGTATTTCTAAATGGCATCCTAGAAGAAGAAGTCTATGTGGAGCAGCCCCCAGGATTCGTCAAAGGAGACAAAGTCTACAAGCTACTAAAAGCTCTATATGGACTTAAGCAAGCACCAAGAGCTTGGTATGAAACCCTATCCGTATTTCTTGAGAAGAACGATTTCTGCAAAGGAAAGGTAGACAAGACCTTATTCAGAGTAGAGCACGAAGGCCACATATTGATAGTTCAGATATATGTGGACGATATCATATTTGGCTCAACCAACCCAGAGCTGTGTGAGAAATTCTCTAACCTCATGCAAGGAGAGTTTGAGATGAGTATGATGGAAAAGCTTAACTTCTTTCTTGGATTACAAGTTAAGCAGATGGAAAATGGAATTTTCATCAAAGCCAAATATACCAGAGATCTAATCAAAAGATTTGGAATGGAATCCGCCAAGCCAGCAAGAATTCCTATGAGCACAAGTACTCACCTAGATGCAGGTAAGGGAGGCATATCAGTGGATTCAACCCACTACAGAGGACTTATTGGATCATTGTTATACCTCACTGCAAGCAGGCCAGACATATCTTATGCCGTAGGAGTTTGTGCACGATTTCAATCCAAGACAAAGCAGTCGCACCTAGATGCAGCAAAAAGAATAATTAAATACCTTAAGTCTACAGTCAATGTTGGACTATGGTATCCAAAGGACGATAACTTCGAGCTGTCAGGATATTCAGATGCAGATTTCGCAGGATGCAAAATTAATTAGAAAAGCACTAGTGGAACGTGCCAATTCCTAGGAACCAGACTGATATCCTGGTTTAGCAAGAAGCAGGTTTCTAACTCTATCTCCACCACAGAGTCAGAATACCTAGCTGCAGGTAGTTGTTGTGCCCAGATCTTATGGATCAGACAGCAGCTGAGGGACTACAACATCATTGCCAATGAAGTCCCTATCTGGTGTGACAACAATAATGCTATTGCAATAACCAACAATCCGGTTTTGCATTCAAGGACCAAGCACATTGATGTTAAGCACCACTTCATTAGAGATCACGTACTTAACAAGAGAGTCAGAGTTGAAAGAGTCAGCACAGACTATCAAATTGCTGATATCTTTACCAAACCTTTGCCTGAAGAAAGGTTTTTGGAGCTGAGCAGAGAACTTGGTCTACTAGATTGGGAATCTAGTACAGAAGAAAAAGCTAGCTGAAGCAGATCAGAGGAAGGATGGACTTAGCTGATCGAAGGAATCAGAACCTACCTGAAGACGAAGGACAGACGAAGAAACCTAGCTGATCAAATCTCAGGCGAGAAGTCAAAGGAGTCAACTCACCTGATGCAGACAAGTCAACAGTCAAACGGTCAACCAGCTAAGTTTTCTAATCTTAACCGATTTCTGAATATTTTATTATTATCTGCTATATGTATAATGATATCATATTATTTTTTGGTTCACAAGTGGCATAATACTATATGTTTTAAATACACGTGGCAATCACAGGTTAAATCGACCTCCACTGTGACCAATTAAAATCCAACCGTCCAATTTTAAAATCAAAACTTGGACCACCGATTAAAATTTGAAATTTAAAAGGAATCTTAAAAGGCGGTCCACCAATTTAAAATAAAAGATTATTTAATTCCAGCGTCGTTTCACTTTCTTTTTAAAGACGGAAAAATCCTTCACTTTACCTTTACCTGTATCTCATAAACCCTAATTTACAGAGCGAAAAATCATTTGAACTCTAAATACACTAAGAAATTTCCTATATTTGCAGAAATGGAAGCTTACTTTGAAGGAGTTAACATGAAGGCTGTAAAGGACCAGATTATATTTTCAATGGTCGTTGATTTCGAAGGTCTCTTAGAATCAAATCTGGAAAACTACGACGTCCTTGACCTTATTTGTTCGATGAAGCTAAATGGGATCTACCCATTTCTGGATATCAGTCCCAAACATCTGTACAAGGAGGATGTAATCACATTTTACCGCGAAGCCCATGTGATTGAAGCAGGAATTAGGAGCAATGTCGGCGGAGTTCAAGTTGACATATCGCCAGAATCGATTCGGAAAGTTTTTGGTATGAAGCATCAAGTCATAGCGGTCGAGGCCCTCAAGCAGACAGCAACCGACACATGGCTGAAGATTAAGGCAGACGACCAGCCGATAAAGCTAAAGCTCACCGCCAAGAGGAGCTAAATGAAAAGGGTATATCGGTATGTGTTGGACATCACCAACAAAATCGTCATGGGGATGGCCGGAAGTTACGACCAATTGTCGTTGGCTAAATTCATGGTGCTCAAAGCACTAATTCAGGACGAGCCGATCGATTGGTCAGACTACATTTTCAGGCAATTTGTTCGGGAAGTCAACAAGGCCGAATGGCTTGTTGACGAGAACAAATTCAGATCCAAGCTGGCGTTTGGAACGCAGCTAAGTTGGATCCTTGAGAAGATGGGTGTGGCGAAGGGAAGTACTGACCCCTTCCACATCAACAAGAGACTTGGTCACCTAGACTAAGAGACTTTGAGGAAGCTCGGAAGCAATAGAAGAGCAGCCCAGATGATAAAAGAGTTGTCTGATTCAAGGACCTACTACAGACCTTCACCAGACGAGTCGGACCAACCTGCAGACGACAACCCACCTGCAGCCAAGTCGGATTCGGAGTCAGACGACACGCCCATTGATGTTCGGTTCAAAAGACGGGGACCAGCCCCTGGTGAGCCATCCATCATGCATTCATCACCAGAACCCTCTCCGAAAAGGCCCAGGCGATTGCGGTTCAGCCAAGAGGAGCAGCAAGAACAATATCCCAGTCCTGCAGCCAGGTCGCCTATCCACATGGAGGACCAGCCTGCTCCGGGCAACCTGGAGACTCAGATCGTTCCCCTCCTCACTCCAGCATTCATTTCAGAAGAGGAGGAAGCAGGTTTAATTATTTCCATCCCTGAGGCAAATTACACTTTTCATCTGTTGGACAATAATATTTTCAATTTATCCCTAGAGCAACTTCAATTGGTCAAACCACAAGCTCTAAAACATTCCTTTATCCATATTTTTGAGGAATGGAAAACCTTTAAATCACTTTCTTTCTCTGAACTTGAAGCTTATGTTGAAACCAATGGTTGGGGATATCCCCAAGCCACAGAAGATGTGCTGATACATTTTTGTAAAGTATCAGACACAATTTTGATTCTTCAGGAAAATTGGTTCATGTCCAATTTCAAAACCAACATGGACCAATTTATCCACTCCATAATGTATAGTATTTTTGACGGCTCTTTTGAGAAAGAAGAAGAAGAGGAGAAAGAAGAAAAGGGGATAAGAATTGAAGAAGTAGAAGAAGAAATTATTGTGATTGATGATGAAGAAGAGAAACAGGAAGAAAAGGAAGAAGAAAATATTTTAGTTGAAAAAGAAACAGAAGGAGAAGAAGTTGAAAAAACGGAGGAGTTAGTAGATGAAGAAGAAGAAGGAGAAGAAGTTGAACAGGAGGATGGAGAAGAAAAGGAAGATGGTGAAAAAGATAAGGATAATGAAGAAGATGATAATAAAGATAAAAAGGATGATAAGGATAATGATGATGATGATGATGATAAGGACGATGGAGGAGAAAAAGAGACTGAGAAAGAGAAAGAGAAAGAGAAAGAGAATGTTGAAGAAAAGAAGGAGGAAGAAGAGAAGAAGTCAGAAGAAGAAGAAGAAGAAGAAGAAGAAGAAAAAGAAAAAGAGCAAGAAAAAGAGCCACAGGTTGCAGACAGGGCTGGGGCGCCTGCCCGGTATACCAGCCTAGATGAAGACCTGGCTGAAGATTTCAGATCGGGGACCCCTGAACAGACCCCATCCGGAATACCTTCTGCAGACAGGAGTCTGCAGTCAGATGGGTCATTTGCACGCCTACCTGCAGGAGTAGAGGGCTCAGGCGAGTTATCTCCATCAACATCACAGATTTCATCTGTGATGACCGAGCTGATCAGACAAGTAGTTAAGGACACTATTGGAGAACTACTTGCTTCTCAGGTCACCCCTGATCTCCAATCTATCAATGCAAAAATATGTGGAATAAATATTCCAACACCCACGATAACAACAACAATATATACTTATGTGTAACCCATAATATATGTATGCACAACAACAACACGTGGTAATCCAACGATCCAGCGCACACAGCTACAGATTCCCATGATGATCCCGTCGGACCAACGCATGGTGGAAATACCTGTCCAACGATCCAGCGCACACATGCATAACAACAATACACAAATGCATAACAACAACAATACACAAATGTATCACGACATGATCGACACAAAATGACAAAAATGATTAAAGTACTTGCCCCGAGTCCTTCGAGAACGATCTCAATGTCAAAAACCATCACTGACGATTATCCTTATTTGACGATCCAAAATGTCACGGATGGTAGATAATTCATATCTTCATCTTTATCACAATGTATCCTCGATACCCAAGTATACCAATAACAAAATTAAATCATATACATTATGATTTAAATTCCCAAAATCAGAAAACAACTTACAATCCCAAATCTCATGTGTTCACAATTATAATCCTTGCTATACGAATTATAAATGAATGAAACGGAAACCATTCAATAAATATTATAGACTGAGCAAGTAATTACTGGCCTTGATACCGACACGATGATGATGAAGCCGCTACCAATCCCATTGCCTTCGTCTATGAGCTCCTCGGCCTTGACCAAAGCAATTAACGAACATTCTCGAACACGACCGCAATTCAAATTTTTTAGTCGACGATTAAAACCAACGATCAATGATCACAACCTATTGAAGTAATCAATTAACACACATTCGATAATAATCAATTCCCAATACAACCAATCAATCAAACTCAACGGCTCAACAATTCCTCGATCATATACAAAACCAAATAGTATAACTCAAACCATCACGAACTCATATCCATAATACGAACCGAAATCTGATAATCGTTATTAACAATCAATATAACCGGTCAACAAACCCAACGATTTCACAATATCTCGATTAAACACAAGTTCGAACAATCCAACTCAAACAATTACGAATTCACAACCACAATACGATTACGAATACGAATGTAAAGGAAATCATATTCGATGATCAATCACATTCTTTCTGGATTCCAAATTGTTTATCATGATTCGTATTCATCAAGAACATACGGATTCTACCACTACAATCAACACGACCTAACGGATATTCGATCTTCATATCTCAAAATACCGATAATTCAACATATAATTGTCTTGCTATGTTCTATTTAGCAAAAGTTCTTCAAGAATACTAAGTGATTCGAAACCATGCTCATAGCCATCAAAACAACATAATCCGATATCCTTTAACATGTAGATAATCATCCAACTCATCATCCAAGTCATTTATCATCATACAATTCACATAACTTCAAGAATCATAACAACAACATCAAAATCATCTTCATACAAATCTTTTATCAACAATAACATCAAAATCCGAATTCAAGGTGTAGAGTTCATCAACATACCTCAAGAACATGAACAACACCATCAAACACCTCAAGTATCATTGATATCTTCATATCCAAGCCTCAAATCCATGTTTCCAAGCTTATAATCGAGTTAGAAGAGGCTAAATCTCACTAACATACACAGAGGGATGAAGAAGGGAAGGAAAACATTGTTTCTTCTCGTGAAGAAATGAAAGACCGAACCCTATTTTATAATCTGCACCGCTCATTAAGTACTTTATCAATCCCCATTAACGTACGTAATGCTCCTTACGTACGCTACAAGTCCTTCGTAGCGTACGTAACATCATTCCAGAACTCACTGTCTTGCTTCATATCTTGCATTACGTACGTAACACTTGTTCCATAGCATACGTAATACATGCGTTGACGTGCTACAGTAAATGTCCAATTAACGTACGTAATACACTACTCATAGCGTACGTTATAGAGGAGTTGACTCGCCCATGCACGTTCTATGCCGAAAGCTGCCGACTACGGGCCCACATGTCGATCATATCCAGATCCTGTCAGATTCCTCTCATAAGGTACGTTATGAACTCTACGTAACGTACGTTATGTTTCTATCTTAGCATACGTAAGCTCCTATGCTTAACGTACGTTATGGCTTCTATACTTAGCCATTTACACTGATCTTGCTCGTCGTCTCAATATACCGAATACATATACACAACACACTATATCCTCAACTGCAATTGTTGACCAAGTATGACAATTATACCAATACAGACATCTCAGTCCTTCATTTATTTTTTTCATACTGTACAGATTCCACACTGTACAACATAGCTTGGAAAAAATAACGTTAAACAACAGTAGTAGAAATTCCGGATATTACATACTACACCACTTAAAATAAGTTTCATCCTCGAAACTTGCAATCCGTCATAAAAAAAACCGTTCAACTAAAATATCCCGAAACCATTAGGAGAACGATCAATCATCATCATTAACGAATAACCAAGACAGTATACTTACAAATGCACAAAGTCGACGATCTCCTGAGATACTAGCAAGTGACTTCACTCTAAAGCCTCAATACGCTTACAATCACAATTCCATGAGTCTCAACAAAATATATCATCTTCGGATGAAATAATTTATCCGTGTCAAGTCGTGTTTGCCTGATTATACAGTCAAGTCCCATACGATAAAATGAATAATACACGATACATCTATGAAACAGCTGCCAAAAAATGACACAAATCTCGAAACATCGACACAAAATTCAAACGCTCATACGATCACTAACAATGATCAACCAACAAATTAACCGAGAATACCATTGACATGATAAACTCCAATACGACCCATCCAAAGGTCAAAACACAATCGAGTATATCATCAATATGATAAACTCTAATATGACCATCCAAAGGTCAAAACACAACCGAGTATATCATCAATATGATAAATTCCAATATCACCAATGAACGATCAACGGTAACTGAGAATACCCTCACATGGTAAGCTCCAACACGATGAATACAGAATCACAGAGACAGATATACGGATGAATAAAATTCTCAAAACATTACACCAATCACATGCAGCGGATCTCAAAGAAACACACCCGACTGGTGAACATACCCCTCGGCATACGAACAACCAATCACAAACAGACGAACATACCAAATCATACATGGAGTGGGAACGACCAATCAATATCCAAAACAACCATCCTGGGGTCACCATCCCCAAATCCACACTTACAAAGGAATCATTCAAAAATCACTATGGTAAAATCGTACTACTATCATACCAATGGAATCACACAGCACATATGTCCCGATTTCACAAAATCCGAAGTTTCCAAAATCATATTCTGTGCATGAATCTACAACACGCAGCATATTTCTCTTATCCGATAAATCAACCAATCATCCCTGGATAACCAAACTACCATACTAAAGTTCGAATCTCTTTTCATCATACCATACTGATGTATTATCTCGTTCGTGAATCACACTCATAACTTCACCATGATATGCACTATGCACGAAATGCGTATGTATATCAATCACATTTTCAAAACCAGTTTGAAATCATATAGTCCTTTCAAGAAGACAAATTTTCGAAAGTTCTTTCAAGAATATAAAAACTCAAAACATAAATTTTCGTAAGACCACGAAATCAATTTTCGAAAAATTAAATCGGCTTAATTACGTCAAGTTCTCGATGACAATTCTTTTCGAATACACACGATTAAATAAAATGAAATTATGCAAATGCCTAACTACATCCATACTCCTGTATACCAGTTCAGATCGTCACCAAATCCACTGACATTCCATCAGAAAACCACATGATAGAGTTCCAAAATATTAATGTATAGACTCCGATAAAAACTCCTTTTCCACATATGACTCGCAACGTCAACCATTAACCCATCCTGGATCACCTAAACTATGCTATGACAAAACGTTGGATAATCGACAAATCAAACACAGCAAAAGACTCCCCGAGAAGTTTCATTTGGACAAATAAACCAAAACTCGGAAAGGTAGTAATAAAAGAGATAAATGATTGGTAAAGTGTTTTACAAATCTCGGGAGTTCTTTTGAAAATAGAAAAGCCTTTTAGAAACATTAGGGTCTCAGCCCAATCCCGTTCCACATTACAAGAAGTTTATAATGTAGAAAACCCTTTTTGGACCCCAAGTCCTGAGTTATAAAACTATTTCAAAATCGATTAGGTCTCGGCCCAAAAATCATTTTCCGTAAAACATCTGTGAAACATTCATTTTGAAAAGTATCATTTTCAAATGCTCAAAAACAGTTCATATATCTCAAAATGAATTAACCTAACTACATGTTCTCTTCATAAATCCACAATCTTTCTCCCGAATACACAACTCCGTTTCAAAATTTAACCGACATATTGATTTCCAAAACCATAGTTTCTCAAGATCATCAATCCTGTCCCAACTCTGTCATCTCATACTGTAACGCATAATATTCGCCCGAACCTCAAAGCATACCAACTTAGAACGGCAGTAAATCTCAATGCGATTCAAGAATCTAAATACTTACAGATCGTAAAGCCGACGATTCCCCGTGATTCTGGCACATGTCTCAACTCTAGAAAATACTCGACACAGATATTTTCAAAACACAGATTTTACAAACGCAGTTCAACTCGAGAACACAGCACATCTCTATCCGAAGAGACACGTTAATACCATTTGTAAAAGTTTACAACCCCAGTACCACAATGGTAAATTACATAACGCACAAGCCCGAGTGAACAACAAAAAACCAGGGCTCTAATATTCGTCAATTGAAAACTCAAATGACGTGATAAAAACACGACTCGACTCGACCCAACTGCCTAGGTTTTCTCAACCTAAGCTCTGATACCATATTCTGTAACACCCCCAGAGCCATCCAGGAATATTACAGCGCCGTGGGCCTCGAGACGGAACCCACAAGGCTAAAAGACATTTTCGCAAACATTCACAAATGCCCAAGAGGCTAACGATGGTATTATCTATTAAAAACATTTGAAGACTTTATAAAAACCCGTTTATCAAAACCGTCGTAAAAATCTCATTTGAAACCACAATGCCCGGGATGCCAAAACTCAACAGTTTAAAAAACGTTAAGCTATCGCTTACACGTACCGACAAAATAGTTTAGAAAACAATTTCCTAAAGTAACTTAAGTTACCAGATATCGAAAGGTCATTTAAAAATACTCACGCAGTAGAAAAGACAAACAGTTAAAAAATACTCTAGAAGCGGAATACAACTAATCAGAATACTCGATTCACAAACACATGCCATAGCCAGTATCATCCGGGAAGCTCATCTCTTCACGACCGCTACAAGATCGATATCCAATATCCTAAAAATAAAGCCCACGATGGGGTCAGCCATAATACTCAATAATGATAACCACCACATCACATCAATAATTACATACCAATGAAAATACTAAGTAAGAATACGACCAACGTAATCTTACCGCCATAACTTTACTTACTCGAATAATCCTCATCAAAATAACCATGATCATATTGCACATCTCGTAATCTCGATTAACTAATAAACTCAAACATGACATCTGTATGGTTCCTTAAACAATACTCAAGATTCTCAAAATATCATCATTAACTCATGATACGTAAAAATACCAGCTCTGACTATTTCGAACCATCGGATAACATCATCAAATCCCAACACGATAATCGATTGTCCATAAAAGACAAATACCAAAGGAAATATAGAACATACCTCAAGATATGTAATGCCACGACAATCATGTCAGTCGAATCCGAGGTCAGATCAATACCGCCTACGGACATGGTCCTAACACAAGACCTACAAATGCATACTCGCATGACGACATCAACATGCCCACGATAACAACAACAATGTATACTTATGGATAACCCATAATATACTTATGCACAACAACACGTGGTAATCCAATGATCCAGTGCACACAGCTATAGATTCCCATGATGATCCCGTCGGACCAATGCATGGTGGAAATACCTATCCAACGATCCAGCGCACACAACTATAGATTCCCATGATGATCCGTCGGACCAACGCATGGTGGTCATACGACAATAATGCACAAATGCATATTAACAACAATACACAAATGCATAACAACAATAATACACGAATGTATCATGACATGATCGACATAAAATGACAAAAATAATTAAAGTACTTGCCCCGAGTCCGTCGAGAGCGATTTCAATGTCAAAAACCATCACTGACAATTATCCTCAATATTCGACGATCCAAAATGTCATGGACGGTAGATAATTCATATCTTCATCTTTATCACAATGTATCCTCGATACCCAAGTATACCAATAACAAAAGTAAATCATATACATTATGATTTAAATTCCTAAAATCCAAAAACAACTTACAATCCCAAATCTCCTGTGTTCACAATTATAATCCTTGCTATACGGATTATAAACGAATGAAACGGAAACCATTCATTAAATATTATAGACTGAGCAAGTAATAACTTGCCTTGATACCGACACGATGATGATGAAGCCGCTACCAATCCCATTGCCTTCGTCTATGAGCTCCTCGGCCCTGACCAAAGCAATTCACGAACATTCTCGAACACAACCGCAATACACTTTTCTCATCGACGATTATAAAGAACGATCAATTATCACAACCTATTGAAGAAATCAATTAACACACATTCGATAATAATCAATTCCCAATACAACCAATCAATCAAACTCAACGGCTCAACAATTCCTCGATCATATACAAAACCAAATAGTATAACTCAAACCATCACGAACTCATATCCATAATACGAACCGAAATATGATAATCGTTATTAACAATCAATATAACCGGTCAACAAACCCAACGATTTCACAATATCTCGATTAAACACAAGTTCGAACAATCCAACTCAAACAATTGTGAATTCAGAACCATAATACGATTACGGATGCGAATGTAAAGAAATCATATTCGATGATCAATCACAATCTTTCCGGATTCCAAATTGTTTATCATGATTATTATTTCATCAAGAACATACGGATTCTACCACTACAATCAACACGACCTAACGGATATTCGATCTTCATATCTAAAAATACCGATAATTCAACATTCAAGCGTCTTGCTATGTTCTATTTACCAAAAGTTCTTCAAGAACACTAAGTGATTTGAAACCATGTTCATAGCCATCAAAACAACATATTCTGATATCCTTTAACATGTAGATAATCATATAACTCATAATCCAAGTCATTTATCATCATACAATTCACATAACCTCAAGAATCATAACAACAACATTAAAATCATTCTCATACGAATCATTCATCAACAATAACATCAAAATCCGAATTTAAGGTGTAGAGTTCATCAACATACCTCAAGAATATGAACAACACCGTCAAACACCTCAAGGATCATTGATATCTTCATATCCAAGCCTCAAATACATGTTTCCAAGCTTATAATCAAGTTAGAAGAGGCTAAATCTCACTAACATACGCAGAGGGAGGAAGAAGGGAAGGAAAACATTGTTTCTTCTCGTGAAGAAATGAAAGACCAAACCCCATTTTATAATCTGCATAGCTCATTATGTACATTATCAATCACCATTAACGTACATAATGCTCCTTACGTACGCTACAGGTCCTTCATAGCGTACGTAACATCATTCTAGGACTCACTGTCTTGCTTCGTATCTTGTATAACGTACGTAACACTTGTTCCATAGCATACGTAATACATGCGTTGACGTGCTACATTAAATGTCCAATTAACGTACGTAATACACTACTCATAGCGTACGTTATAGAGGATTTGACTCGCCCATGCACGTTCCACGCCGAAAGCTGCCGACCACGGGCCCACATGTCGATCATATCCAGATCCTTTGAGATTCCTCTCATAACTTACATTATGAACTCTACGTAATGTATGTTATGTTTCTATCTTAGCATACGTAAGCTCATATGCTTAACGTACGCTACGCTTGACAAAGTCCTCTCTGAACAGCCAACTATATCTCACCTGATACCTTAACGTACGTGACGACCTAATGTTAACATACGTAACTTTTGGGGATTAACGTACGTAAGCTCATATGCTTAACGTACGTTATGGCTTCTATACTTAGCCAGTTACACTGATCTTGCTCGTCGTCTCAATATACCGAATACATATACATGACACATTATATCCTTAACTGCAATTGTCGACCAAGTATGACAATTATACCAATACAGACATCTTAGTCCTTCATTTATTTTATCCATACTGTACTGATTCCACACTATACAACATAGCTTGGAAAAAATAACATTAAACAAGAGTAGTAGAAACTCCGGATATTACAGCTAGCACGATGCCAGGATAACATTTGGGTTATCCAAATCGGGTATGTCATCACGAGACTCCGAGGTTTGTGGCTTGCTAGCCCGATGCCAGGATAACTATGAGTATATATTATATGTATATTGTGGAATCCTAGTCTTTGAGTTGTCTGCGTGACCGTTGTCATATTGATGTGTGACTCTGTTATTTACCATTGGTTTATTCACTCGGATATGCACGCAGAAGCTCCGAGGTTCATGCTTGTTAGAATGGGACGAGAATAACCTTTGGGCGTATGATTGATATGGACGATTGGGTCATGGACCCCGTGTTTCGTGATCTGAATTGTATTTTGGAAAATAATCTTTGGGGCGGTGTCCCTACGTGGTTTTCGATGAGTTAAAGATCCTTCGAACTCAAGTGTTTTCATAACTCCCGAGGTCATAAAATGTTTTGAAAAATGTATATTGGTTTCATTCCTACCGTTTATGATTTCGAACTATTTTACTCAAGCGAATTATCTCGGGAAGTCTCTTATTACGTTAACTGGTTGGCTATTCTCGATTATTATATTTTCTGAATATGTTGTGTATGGATCGTATTTGCACTTTATACTTACACAAGCAAAATAGTGGAATTTTGCTAACCCTCGAGTAATCGGGTGGTGGATGTCTGTATTGCGTCTAGTTTCATGCAGGTTCTTAGGGGAGCAAAAAACAGGATCAGTACGAAGGATGATGGAAGACAGATGATACTAATCACATGAAGACTAGTACTTGGTACTGGTGGTCGTATGGTATTTTTCTTTCTGCTGTAGCTTTTTCTGTCGTATGAGTTATCATATATTTGGACCCCTGTGCGGGTATGAGTTTTGATTGAGAGATGTATATGAAGTTTAAGTTATATGTTATTAATGAAAGGCCAAGTCGGTCTACTGATTCGTATTTAGCCATGTTGGCATTTGTTGTGAGGTCTTGTTCTGGTATCTAGCGTAGTAGATCCTCACGGAGAGGGTCTACATCGCTGTAATATTTCCGAGTGGATTGGGGGCGTTACAGAATATGGTATCAGAGCTTAGGTTGTGGAAACCTAGGCTATCGGGTCAAGTTGTGTTTGTTGAGTCTTGTCTCGTCGGATTTTGTCTGACTGAGTCGTGTTGCGACCCATCATCTGAGATGTTGGTCGTGATTAGTATCATGGTGCAGCCATCATCTTCGTGCGACATGTGGATGTAAGTCTTCTCTTTTATGAGTATTATCTGTGTTTCATGACTCTGTTTACATGCGTATCGGGAGATTGAATTTTTATTTGATATTTATGGCATATTACGTGTGTAATGAACAGGATATTGATGGACTGGACACCAAGTGGTTTAGAGCGATATGAAACCTTGAAGATTGATGTGTTCCAGGGAATGTATCGATGGTAGAGTTTGTTGAGTAACTCATATAGATGGTGCTGACGTGTGTTTGAATTTGGTGGTAATGAGTTGTGTTCGATGAATGGGTGATCTTGAATGCCGTATAGGCATGTGTGTGAGAATTTACTATATTGGCTAATTGTTTTTATATGCTACAAACATGTTCACGTTGATAATTATATCGATTGTATGTATGTTTGAAAATGTTTTTCTGAAAGATTCATAAACTTGAGCAAGTTTGTGGAAAACTAAAGTTTCGAACCGGCCTCACAATCTCATAGTGAAACCTGTGACGATATTTGAAAAGACGTATTTTGGAGTGTCTTAGACATTTTGTAAGATGATACTGTTAGGAATATGCCCTCGAATGCCACCCAGGGGATGAGATAGTGAGAGCATTGTATTACTATTATGAATATTATATTAAATGAGGCATTTATTATTTATATATTATTGTATATCACATGCATTGTGATTTTATATATAAAATAATAGTCCTTGCTTTTGAGAGCAAACATTCCACTTCTTATGGAGATAAGGAGAAAAGCACTGGAAGTGTTTATGACTCGAATGCTTAACTGGTTCGCAAGCCGATAAAACTTAACTGGGAAATAAGTTTAGACAAGACTTGTATAATGTGTACTTTGACATGTAGAGTGCCTGTCTTCACTAAGGGTTAGTGGGAGCACACGTTATAGATATACTAATGGGATAAGAATACTCGAACATGACTCACCTCGATTTGGTCATATGGATATCACTCTGGGATTGTCAATGACTGAATTGAAAGATTGTGATAGGTATACGTGGACCTTTGACTTGAGGTTTCAGTAGGAGATGTGATTGTGACATTAAGTTAGTCATTAGAGTAGTTCGATCTAATCGCCAGTTGGTAGGGTCAATCTCGAAATGCAACTTAGTGGGCAAGTAGCAGTCTCTACTGAATACCAAGATAGAATTCTTTCTCATGTAAGTGAGCAGGTAAATGTCCTATGTGGTTAATGGCAAATGAGATCATAAGTCTTTGGCCAAAGCAGTTAGAGCTAGTTGTATTTGATACATAAGAGCTCGGTGATCTCGGTTTGCATTAAACAAGTGCGTTGAGTCAGGTTAAAATATGGTTTGGCTTTACCGTGACCCTAATACTTGACTGTGACATATGATTGAAGGGTTTACACGTATACGGTATTCAACGACATAACGGTTTTGGAATGATCCGATCATTCGTTCTTAGTTGGGTTACGGTACATAACACCAGACTGGGTAAGTGTTACTCGTACTCCTTGGTTCCTCCCATTGCTGACTAAGATGGACCTATGGAGTCGCACATAAGGATATTTGATGGATAAAATATGTATTTACTATCTCTTCATTAATATTGGATATTAGATATCAAATTTGATTTATTTGATAAATCATGCGGTCTAGTGAATTAAAATTAATTACCAGGTGATTAATTTAATTCATAAATAATTATTTCTTGGAAATAAATTATTATAATTTTGTATTTGATAAAATTTATTAATTGGATTAATTAATTAAGTATAAACACATTTGAGATAAAACATAGTGTACTTAACGGACTAGACACGCGAACGTCCGGTACACGAACCGAGTAGCTCAGCTCGTTTTCTCACCTGCCATAAGTGGGCCGACCCTCCCTCTTTCCCCCTTGCTTCCTTGAAGCATCTTGACCAAGTGAGTGTTTTTTAATAATGAGGTGAAGACAAAATGGAGGAGTATGTGAATATCATCATTTTGTTCTCACCGTAACATTATTAATTGATAAGTCATTCATTTGGAATGATGACTTGAAAAATCACACACACACACACACAATCCAGCCGTGAGTTCAAGGTGAGGAAAGGAGAAAAATAATTTTCATTTTCGTGTTCATATTTGAGAGAAAGAAAAGGAAGAAGAGAAGACAAGAAAAATACTGTATCAATTCCTAGCCGTGTTCTTTGAGAACGAATTGATATATTATTTTTCCGATCAATATCCGATGCGTGATAACCTAGAGACACTCAGTATCTTCGGTGTTTTGATCATTCGTCAAGCTAGAACGAATCGAATTCGTGTTCGTGTTGGTGATCGGAAACGATCAAAGCTTGGCTCAGAAATTTTTTCTTCAAGAAGATATTATCGAAGGTCTATGAGGGTATAATCTCTCAATTTAATTTTTGTCATTTTATATTCATTTATACGATTCTTGATCGATCCGTTTTAGGGTTTGTTTTGATCCGGTTGGACCAGTTTATTTTTCCGCTGCGTATTTCGTTTTTAATCACCGAATCCCAACAGTGGTATCGGAGCGAGGTCTATGTGATCGTATATTCAATATTTGTATTTGAAATGCTTGATTTTTTTTTTTATGATTTAGAATCATCATTGTTTTAATTATTCATCTAAAAATTATTTTTCCATGATTTATGTTACAATTTAAATCTATTTTTCTTTTGAAAAACTGATTTAAATGTGTAATACAAAAATTTGAAAAATATTGATTTTGGATTCGGGATGAAAAGATGAGCCAGAAAAAAAGCCGGACTGAAGCAAGTCACTGCCGTGAGGAGCGGCGCCAGTGTCAGCCGGACGCTGTCGGCCGCGGGCTTGGCCCGGTTCTTGTGTTTACCGACTCTGTTTTATATTTCGTTCGGTAAATTATTTTCCCGTAAATTAAATTGGATTTAATTTGACTACAATATAATTATGGTAATTTCATTTTTAAAGGAATTAATTTAATGAAATATTTGTTTTGTCCAGAACAAATTAAAATTAACAGTTATGTGAATTAATTGGATTAATTCTAATAGTTAGATTAATTTTTGTTGATTAGATCAATATTTAGATTAATCAATATTGCCATTTATTTTAATGCAATGGTTGCATTGTTTTTGAATGGTGATGTAGTTCATGGACTAAGTATTTTGAAAATCTTTATTCGATGGGTTGTAATGGACGTTTTGAGTCAATTTATTTTTTTTAGTGAATTTATATGGATGCAAATTTTATAAATATAATAAATTAGCTATGATGAAGTGCCGATGACGAACCACCATGAAGACGAAGATTCAAGACTTGTAATTAGATTACTTGTGTTTTTATCGAGTCAATGAAGACTCAGTACTTAGGAACGGTCTATGAACTGCATGTTGTTAGTTTTAGGTTGTGTATGTTTTCATATTGTATGACAAACAAACAAACCAACAAACCGCGCTTATAAAAGGATTAATGTGCAAAGTGTAACATATAATCGCGTTAAACTCCCACTTAAAAACACTAAGTTATAATGGTTACGATGTTTCCTACCCACCGTCAAACTCATGGAAAATTGAAATCTAAACTGAAATATTATTCTTCCGAGTATGTCGGGGTAATATTTTGGGGAAGGTTGATAAATTCCTAGAATGCATTAGATGCCTTTGGTTGTGACAAATCAAACCCATAGAAACCGTATGGGTTGCCAGGTAAGATTCAATTGTCAGACTAATAGGAGTTGACGGTTTAAACTTAGATAGTTCAGCGAGCCATAGAAACCGAATGGGTTGAGGGCAAGTGAACTAGGGGTAAAAGAAGATCGAATCATTCATCGGATGGGTTGGTGTTAGACACTACTTTATAAAGAATGATAAAATAGAAACCGAATGGGTTGCCTTCTATTAATCTTTGCAAAGAACTCGATCACCGCTATGAAGTCAACCATGAATTCCGGATTTCACATGGGAGTGTGCAAATACCGATAAAATAGTGGGAGACGAGTTATGAATAAATAAAGTCCTTAAATTCTTTACTCGAATCATAATTAAACAATCACTAACGAATCTCAAATTCTTCTATGCAGTTAACAAAATCTCTCATAATGTCCACGAACCAACTCGCTATACTACTTGAAAAAAATGTCCTGACTGGTCCGAACTATGTGGACTAGGTTTGGAACTTGAGGATTGCCCTCACTATGAAAATGCTGGGATACGTCTTGGAGGCGGACATCCCAGCTGCTACTGCAAGAACCCAAGCCAATCATGAAGAAGTACATGCTAGTCTCAATGACTAATGAGCTTCAGCGTGCCAATGAAAGATGACGTCTTCGAGAGCCATCTTAGCGCACCTGGCTGAGCTCTATGGAGAGTATAGTCGAACTGCTAGATATGAGATATCAAAGCAATTATTCGGCGCCAGGATGAAGGAAGGAGAGAGGGTTGGGGAGCATGTCCTCAAGATGATCTCGATGATTGAGAGATTAGAAGCTCTTGATTTTCATATGCACGCGTCTCTCCAAATTGACCTTATTCTGCAGTCACTTCCCGACTTCTTTCACAATTTGTCATGAACTTCAACTGCAATGAGATTGCATGTAACTTAGTTGGGCTAATGAACAAACTAACGACTGCCCAGTCTCAGATGAATACAAAAGGAAAGGAAACTGCACTTGTGGTTTCTTCTGGGACTTGGAAGTCCAAGAATAAGAAAAAAAAGTTCAAAAAGCAGTTAGGTCCAATAGCCAAGATCAATAAGGGAAAGGGCAAAGCCCCAATGGTTCAAAAGAGCAAGGGGGCCAAGAAAACAGATGTATGCCTCAACTGCGGTAAGCTAGGCCACTAGAAGAGGTACTGTCCAAAACTTAACCGTAATGTGCCTTCAGGTACGGAACTACTGGTTTTTGAAACAAATTGTTCTGTAACTATATATTCTACTTATTGGATATTTGATTCCGGTGTGAGTTCTCACATTTGTACAATGAATCAAGATCTGGAACGAAGTAGGAAGCTGGATTTAGAGAAGGTGATGGTCACAATCGGAAGTGGACATAGTGTCGAGGCTTCTGACATTGGATCCCTTATGTTGAATTTAGAATCTGGATTTATTCTTACTTTAGATGATGTACTTGTTTTCCCCAAGGGGCATAAAAATATTGTATCAATTCCGATCATGGACCGAAAAGGATTTCACTTCTTTATTAGAGATGGGTCTTGTTGATTTATTTTAAAAATAAATTGGCTGGTACTGCTACATTATTAAATGGTTTATACCATTTGAATCTAAAGAATAAAACAACTATGAACACTATAACTAGGAAGCGTGGTAGGGATGAAACAAACCAAGAACTTAAGTGGCATCTTAGACTTGGTCATATTGGTCAGACCAAGTTTCATAAAATGGATAAAGATAGACTTACGGGTCCATTGGTATCGGATCCCTATCCAACTTGTGAATCTTGCCTTCAAGGTAAAATGACTAGGTTACCCTTTGCGGGGACTTTTGAAAGAGCTGCTGAAAAACTTGGATTGATCCATACCAACGTCTGTGGCCCTTTTGAAGTGGCACGAGATGGCTTTCAGTATTTCATTACATTCACTGATGACCATACTAGGTATGGGTTCGTGTACTTAATGAAACATAAGTCTGAAGCTTTTGATAAATTCAAGGAATTTAAAGCCCTAGTTGAAAATCAAACAGATAACCGTGTTAAGACTCTTCGGTCAGATCGAGATGGTGAGTACATGAGTACCGAGTTTGATGAGTTCTTAAAAGAACTAGGAATAGTGTCACAGTTCACTCCTCCAGCTACTCCACAATTAAATGGTGTATCATAATGAAGAAACCGATCCTTGTTGGACATGGTTCGCTCCATGCTTAAATATACTGATCTACTGATTTATCTGTGGGGTCACATGCTCCTTACTGATGCACATATCTTGAACAAATGTCCTTCCAAATCTGTTCCAAAGACTCCATGAGATGTGAAGATGTAGGAAACCAAGTCTTAATCACATTAAGATTTGGGGATACCCTGCTTATGTCAAGAAGACTAAAGTAGAGGAATTTGAAGCTAGGTCTGTGAAAGGTCGTTTCATAGGATATCTAGGGGATTTCATGGGATATCTATTCTACATGCACGATGATCATAGGATAATCGTTGCTTTACAAGCACACTTCCTCGAAGTTGAGTTCATTCAGGAAGGAGGCACAGGTAGAAATATTTCTTTGGAAGAAATAAAAGAAACACCAAATGAGACACATGTGTAAGATATTAGAACCAAACCTTCTGAAATACAAACACAACCTCGCATGTCTAGTAGAATTTCTCAATTACCTAATAGGTATGGATATCTGCATCAAGAGGAATTGGGTGTCCATGAGATGACAGAATGTAGTCGTGAGAATGATCCTTCTACATACGAACAAGCGATGGTAGATGTTGACTCCGCCAAGTGGCAAGAAGATTTGGAAGCTAAGATAGACTCAATGCATGCTAATTAGGTCCAACTTTAGTAGATCGTCCTAAAGGCATGGTGCCTAATGTAAACAAATGGTTCTATAAAAGAAAGACTGATGGAGATGGCAAGGTTGATACTTATAAGGCCAGGATTATGTCAAAGGGTTATTTCCAAAGAGAGGGAATCAATTATTTCGAGACCTTCTCGCCTGTAGCTATGATTAAGTCTATTCGCATGATGCTTTCCATATCAGCCCACTTAGATTATGAAATATGGAAAATGGATGCGAAAACAGCATTCCTAAATAGATTCCTCGAGGAGGAGATTTAGATGGAACAACCTAAAGGATTCATATCTGAAACTAATTTTCATAAAGTATGCAATCTTCAGCGTGCCATTTATAGACTGAAGCAAGCTTCATGAAGTTAGAATATTCGTTTTAATGAGACAGTCAAAGAGTTTGATTTTGTCCAAAACGAAGAGGAGACCTATATTTACAAGAAGGTTAGTGGGAGCAAAATTACGTTCTTAATACTATATGTAGATGACAATACTTATAGAAAACAACGTAGGAATGCTCATCTGTGAAAGCTTGGCTTTCAAAAGAGTTCTCAATAAAATACTTGGGAGAAGCTACCTATATTCTGGGTATTCGCCTCTACCGGGATAGATCGAAAAGAATGTTAGGTCTTTCCTAAGCCCTCTATATAGAAAAGATCCTAAAGAGATTTATGATGGAAGATTCTAAAATAGGGTTCCTACCTATGCAACATGGTGCAAAGATTTCCTTAAAGATGTGTCCTCAAAGTGAGGAAGACAAAAAGGAAATGAGCAAGGTACCCTATGCTTCGGCAGTTGGTAGCCTCATGTATGCTATGATTTGCACTAGACCAGACATTGCCTATGCTGTGAGTGTAGTGAGTCGGTTTCAGTCAAATCCAGGGCAGGAACATTGGACTGTTGTGAAGAACATTCTTAAGTACCTGAAGAGGACTAAAGACTCGGTTCTTACATACGGAGGTGGAGAACTTAGAGTGTTGGGTTATACAGACTCAGATTTTTCGGGGGACGTGGATGCTCATATGTCCACATCAGGATATATCTTTACTCTGAATGGTGGAGCAGTCTCTTAGATAAGTGCCAAGCAAAGCTCGACTGCAATCTCTTCAAGCTGAATATAAGTCAGCCATGGAGGCTGCTAAAGAAACTTTCTGGATTAAGAAGTTCACTGAGGAACTTCAAGTGGCTCCTAATGCAGAGAAGCCCGTTACGCTGTTTAGTGAAAACGATGGAGCTGTTGCACAGGCTAAGGAGCCTAGGGCTCACCACAACACCAAACATATTGCGATAAAATATCATTTTGTTAGAGAAATGGTTCAGGAAGGGAATGTTATACTGCAGAGAGTAGACACAGCAAATAACATTGCTAATCCGCTTACCAAGCCACTATCTCAGAAGGTCTTAGAGAGATATCTGGAGAGTATGGGTATTAGATACCATAGTTTGTGGCATTGAGTTCAAGTGGGAGATTGTTAGGAATATGCCCTCGAATGCCACTCAGAGGATGAGAGAGTGAGAGTATTGTATTGCTATTATGAATGTTATATTAAATGAGGCATTTATTATTTCTATATTATTGTATATCACAGGCATTGTGATTTGGTATATAAAATAATAGTCATTGCATTTGAGAGCAAACATTACACTTCTTATGGATATAAGGAGAAAGGCACTGGAAGTGTTTAGGACTCGAATGCTTAACTGGTTCGCAAGTCGATAAAACTGTATTGGGCAGTAAGTTTAGACAAGACTTCTATAACGTGTACTTTGACATGTATAGTGCCTGTCTTCATTAAGGGTTAGTGAGAGCACACATTATAGGTATGCTAATGGGATTAGAATACTCGAACACGACTCACCTTGATTCGGTCACATGAATATCACTTTGGGATTGTCAATGACTGAATCAAAAGATTGTGATAGGTATGGACCTTTAACTTGAGGTTTCAGTAGGAGATGTGCTTGTGACATTAAGTTAGTCATTAGAGTAGTTTGATCCAATCGTCAGTTGGTGGGGTCAACCTCAAAATGCAACTTTGTGGGCAAGTAGCAGTCTTTACTGAATACCAAGATAGAATTATTTCTCTTGTAAGTGAGCAGGTAAATGTCCTATGCGGTTAATGGCAAATGAGATCATAAGTCTTTGGCCAATGCAGTTAGAGCTAGTTGTATTTCACACACAAGAGCTCGATGATCTCGGTTTGCATTAAACAAGTGCATAGAGTCAAGTTACAATATGGTTTGACTTTACCGTGACCCTAATACTTGACCGTGACATATGATTGATGGGTTTATACGTATACGGTATTTACGACATAACAATTTTTGGAATGATCTGATCTTTCTTAGTTGGGTTACGGTATGAAACACTAGACTGGCTAAGTGTTACACATACTCCTTAGTTCCTCCCATTGCTGACTAAGACGGACCTATAGAGTTGCGCACAAGGATATTTGATGGATAAAATAAGTATTTACTAATTTGATTTATTTGATAAATCATGCGGTCTAGTGAATTGAACTTAATTACCGGGTGATTAATTTAATTCAAAAATAATTATTTCTTGGAAATAAATTATTTAATTTTGTATTTGATAAAATTAGTTAATTGGATTAATTAATTAAGTATAAACAATTTGAGATAAAACGTAGTGTACTTAACGGACTAGACACGCGGACGTCCGGTACGCTAATCGAGTAGCTCGGCTCGTTTGCTCACCTACCACCAGTGGGCCGACCCTCCCTCTTTCCTCCTTGCTTCCTTGAAGCATCTTGACCAAGTGAGTGTGTTTTAATAATGAGGTGAAGACAAAATGGAGGAGTAGGCAAATCTCATCATTTTGTTCTCACCTTAACATTATTAATTGATAAGTCATTCATTTGGAATGATGACTTGAAAAATCACACACACATACACACACACACTTGAACCGTGAGTTCAAGGTGAGGAAAGGAGAAAATTAATTTCATTTTATTGGTCATCTTTGAGAGAAAGAAAAGGAAGTAGAGGAGAAAAGAAAAATAATGTATCAATTCCTAGCCGTGTTCTTTGAGAACAAATTGATATATTATTTTTCCGATCAATATCCGACGCGTGGTAACATAGAGACACTTGGCATCTTCAGTGTTTTGATCGTTAATCAAGCTAGAACGAATCGGATTCATGTTCGTGTTGGTGACCGGAAATGATCAAAGCTTGGCTCGGGAATTTTTCCTTCAAGAAGATATTATCAAAGGTCTACGAGGGTATGATCTGTTAATTTTATCTTCGTCATTTTATATTTGTTTATATGATGCTTGATCGATCTATTTTGGGGTTTGGTTTGATCCGGTTGGACCAGTTTATTTTTCCGCTACATATTCCATTTTTAATCACTGAATCCCAACAGATACCGCCATTAATCATTTGTCACGTTTGAAAGGATTTTAGAAATAATTTCAGCCTAACGATTTATTTTCACATAACCCGAGTACACGATTTTAAAAATCTTTCGCACCATAAAATTTTTATATTTCAAAGTACATTATGATTTTTATTTTCAAATAATAAATAGTGAAAGATCAAAAATCTTACTCTGCTTAAACTTTAAACTCAGATTTGGAAAATTTTGGGTTATGCACCCAAGTATTGTGGTGCATGGTTTGGATATACCTTGTAGTTTGTGTAATGTTTTTTTTTATGATATAATTGTTGATTGGTGGAAATGTTTAGTACTAGTATGAATGAGTTGTCCAATTGGAAACGGTTCGGTGAAACCTTTGAGGGTCGATGCGAAGAGGGCATTGCCATGCAATACCTTTTGTGTTGTTATTGTTATGATGTTGTGTGGTAACATGTGGTTACCCTAGGTGTTGTTATTTGAGATGATGATAAGTGATAACATAGTCATCCTGAGGATGTCGATTTCAAGGAAACTTGTTGTCCCGAGTTATGATTTTGGGAAGGTTTTCAAAACAAATGATTATGAACTGTGGTTCAAGTTTTGATAAAAACAGCCGGGGCATCCAAAAGTACTTTGAAAATTTATTTGGAATAAACATACAAATTTAAAGATTTTCAATTGATATTATTTAAATGGATACCTCGTGGAGTTTTGTAAAGAATGTTAAGAATGAATAGCTACCCTGTAGTATATTATGGCCGTGATTGTAATGATAATGGTCGTTATTTTTTGTTGATACGGGTACATGATCCGTTAGTTACGACCGTAAGTTTCATGGGTTGCAATTGTAATTTTTGTGCTAATGTAATTATTTGGAGTGGATATTTTTATCTTGTTGCTATTTGATGCCTTATGTTGACATGTTGTGCTGAGTTGGCACTTTGATATATTATTTTGCGATGTTGTGTTTCATCGTGTTAACTGGGTATATGCTCAGTATGCCGAGAGGCAGAGGTCATGGTCGTGACTGTGGTACAGTTGGTCATGGAGATCAGATGCGGGACCAAGAGAATATTGCCGTAAATGACATTGACATTGGTGTTGATACTGTAGTGCAACAAGTAGCGACACAGATGACTCAGTTGACCCAGGCGATTTAACGTAACAGATATGTGACCTAGAACGTAGGTGCAAACCAATAGCTTCGAGAAGTGGTTCGTATGAATCCTCCTCGTTTCGCTGGTGCTGTAGATGCGTTGGGTTGGGATGGTTAGCTTTTCCAGTTGGGAAAGATATTCGAAGCAGTTGATTGTCCCGAAGAGCGGAACCATCGGTCAGTACTTTCTTGACAAAGATGCCGCCAACTGGTGGGAGGCTGTTAAGCCTCGGGATCGTGTTGTCATGTGGGTGGAGTTCCAGGGATTAAAGCCAAGTTTTGTCCAGAACCGATCATAGAGCAGAGAATTCGTGATTTTTATTTGGCAAAATCGCAGGATGTACTGGTGTCTCAAGCAATCATCGATTATAGCAAACAACTCAGTTATGCGCGGGAACAGGTGAGTAAAGAGGAAGATAAGATCCGTCATTTTGAAATGCAGATGAAGCCGGAGATTTTCCAGTATATGGCGGGATTCACTTGCACAACATTGAGAGAGTATCAGAATCAAGCATTAGCCTACGATCTAGCTTCGTTATCGACTGAACGTGTGCCCGAGTCGAAGAAACAGAGGAAGTCCGATGATTTTGCTGGGAGTACAAGAGTCGGAGTTTCTAAACTACAGCATTGTGGTCTTTCTGCTGTGAAACTACATCACCCGACAAGAGGAACTGAGAGTTCCAAATCGTCAGCTTTGACTACTGGTAAGGCCAGGAAGTGTTTCAAATGTACTGTGCCGGGACATGTTCGTGCACACTGTCCTTCCTCGCCAGTAACATGTTACAAGTGCGGACTTGAGGGGCACAGAATCCAGTTTTGCGAGATGGTCGACGAGTACTCCGAGGTGTGGACTTCAGCACCGATATCGAGATTGAATCTGAGAGATCCTTGAGAGATGCGATCTGTCAGTTACTTTCTTTGTTGTTGCCTTGTTTTCATTGTTTAAGTTTCAGGGACGAAACTTCTTTTAAGGGGGTAGAATGTAATACCCGTATTTTTCATTCCTGTATTTTTATCGATTCTAGCAACTCGCTTGTGTTTTGACCCATTTTGGACCTGTTTTCTTATGCACTTTTTGTCATTCGAGCGAGTTTTGATATTGTTTCGGGTTAATCGGCATATTATAGCGACTTTTCCGCATTTAGGTCCGATTCTTGTGAATATGGCTCAGAAATGTTATTTTGTCGTTCCTACAAGTTCACCTAACATTTGTGGTTGTGTTGTGAACTTCAAAATTGTTATTCGATCTTGTATCGCGATTTTTTAGACATTTGGGCCGTTTTGCAATTTTCCAAATTTTTGGGTACTCGCTTACGTGCTCGTTTTTACCTGCCTTCGGATTGTTGGAACTGCTTGTTCGTTAACACTTTTGTTCATTGATGAGAATCCTTTGTAAGCGTCTTGTCGCATTTTCCGAGTTATTGCATTTTCGAGGTCGTTCGGGGCTGATCGGGCAGCAGAATGGAATCTGCTGCCAGAATGCAGGCTACGGCCGTAATCTGCAGTGTGTTACGGCCGTAATGGCCATTATGTTATGGCTGTAACTAGGGGTCTGTTTTTAGGCAGCGGCTTTTTCTGTTTTGGAACAGAATTTGTCATTTCCACTCTCACGTGACGGGCAGAGTTCTTGAGGTGATTTCGGGGCGATTCTTCATGAAAGTTCCTCAATCTTCAATCCTACAACATAATCATCAAGGTCTTGGTGTGGATTAACAACATCAAATCATCCTTTTTTCCTTTGAATCGAGGTAATCATCCTAGAACCCTATTTCGGGAATATTTGGGGGCTCTTATTGTTTTTGAAGTTCGAATTCGAGATTGTTGGTTCCATCATTGTACCTAGTCTTGTTGATCATAATCCATGGTTTGATTTCTGTTTTTCATGAATTGTCGGGTCAATTCGTGTTCTTGACTGTTTTGGGGGAAACCCCTGAACCTTAATTGTTCGTTTAATTGGTGCAGCGGATTTACGTTGTGTTAAGGGGAGTATTCTCATTGTGGATTTTATCGTTCATAGTGATTATCGAGTGTTGGTGTTCGGCGGGGTCAGAGGATTCATAGACGATTCGTGCCGACTTACTACGACCGGTTTTCTCGTGCTTGCGACTATTAGAGGTAAGTATCTTGCCCATACACTTCGTATTTCGTAGATATAGTAGTTGGTGATTGATTATGTGTTCACTTGAATGTTTTTAATGAACTTTCAAAAGAATCGGTATATTCTCGATAAAGATTTTCTCCAAAATCAACCCATGCGGTTGTAAATGAATGTGTCGGTCTGAAAATGTGTATTAGTGTTGTATTTTGGATTTCCTTGTTTTCATGTGGTACCGTTGTGTGTGACTATAAGTCTAGTGGACTTAAAGTTATATTCTTTCGGCAAGGGGTGTGTCTGTGTGTGTTGATATATGCGCTTGTTGATGAGTACGTGATGCTGGGTGACATTAGTTGCAACTCCTTTGTAAGGAGGTTATGCGTTCGGTATTGTTGTGAAAGTTACGTTCTTGTTGAAGTGTGATTGCTGGTAAATTTGTGATAATGTAAAATATTGATTGTGATATGGTTAGCCATAGGGTTATCCAATCAGTTATGTCTTGCGGAGACTCCGAGGTTCGTGGCTTGCTAGTCCGATGCCATGATAGCTTATGGGTGTATATTTGGATGTGTTACATACTCGTAATGGGTTATCCAAACCGGGTACGCCGTCACGAGACTCCGAGGTTCCTGCTTGCTAGCACGATGCCAGGATAACATTTGGGTTATCCAAATCAGGTATGTCGTCACGAGACTCCGAGGTTCGTGGCTTGCTAGCCTGATGCCAGGATAACTTTGAGTGTATATTATGTCTGCTGTGGAACCCTAGTCTTTGAGTTGTGTGCGTGACCGTTGTCATATTGATGTGTGACTCTGTTATTTACCACTGGTTTAGTCACTCAGGTATGCACGCCGAAGCTCCAAGGTTCATTCTTGTTAACATGGGATGAGAATAACCTTTGGGCGTATGATTGATATGGACGATTGGGTCGTGGACCACGTGTGTCATGATCTGAATTGTATTTTGGAAAATAATCTTTGGGGCGGTGTCCTTACATGGTTTTCGATAAGTTGAAGATCCTTCGAACTCAAGTGTTTTCATAACTCCCAAGGTCTTAAAATGTTTTGAAAAATGTATATTGGTTTCATTCCTACCGTTCATGATTTCGAACTGCTTTATTCAAGTGAATTATCTCGGGAAGTCTCTTACTACATTAACTGGTTGGCTATTCTCGATTATTATATTATCAGAATATGTTGTGTATGTCTCGTATTTTCACTTTATACTTGCACTAGAAAAATAGTGGAATTTTTCTAACCCCCGAGTAATCAGGGGGTGGATGTCTGTATTGCATCCAGGTTCATACAGGTTCTTGGGGAGCAAAACACAGGATCAGTACGAAGGATGATGGAAGACAAATGATACTAATCACATGAATACTAGTACTTGGTATTGGTGGTCGTATGGTATTATTCTTTCCACTGTAGCTTTTTCTGTCGTATGAGTTGTCAGTGTATTTGGACCCCTATGCGGGTATGGGTTTTGATAGAGAGATGTATATGAAGTTTAAGTTATATGTTATTAATGAAAGGCTAAGTAGGTCTACTGATTCGCATTTAGCCATGTTGGCATTTGTTGTGAGGTCTTCTTCTGGTATCTAGCCTAGTATATCCTCACGGAGAGGGTCTGCAGCGCTATAATATTCCCGAGTGGATTAGGGGTGTTACACATGGGTCGTACTGTATTCCCCCTTAATTAATGCACACGTCAACTGTATGAAGGTTTTGTACCTTTTTCTTACAGTAAGATCTGACTTGTTCTGAGTGTACAATTAATTAACGGTAGATACTGTATTCTTGGGTCTTACAGCATTCCCCCTCAATTGATAAGTAAAAGCATAAAAACTTACATGGAGTCAGGATGTAGCATTCCTAATTCTTATCGAAGCATACAGAATATGCTTGTGCTGAGAGGTTTTGTAAAGATGCCAGCTAACTGGATGTGTGTATGAACCTTCTCGATCCGAACATCCTTATTCTCAACATGATTCCCAATGAAGTAATGCTTCATATAAATATGCTTAGTTCGGGAGTGCAATGCAGGATTGTCCGTTATTGCAATTGCACTCGTGCTATCGCACATGATCGGTGTTTCTCTGGTACTGATTCCATAATCTGATAACTGCTGTTACGTCCAGAGAATCTGCATACAGCAACTTCCAGCGGCATAGTGTTCCGACTCAGCTATAGAAAGCGAGTTGGCCAATTGCTTCTTACTAAACCAGGACACAAGTATAGGTCCAAGAAAGTGACAAGTACCGCTTGTACTCTTCCTATCCAACTTACAGCCTTCGATATCCGATTTGCTACAGCAAACCAAATCGAATCCTCCTTCCTTAGGGTACCATAATCCTACATCAACTGTTCCTTTTATGTACTTAAGGATTCGTTTGGCTGTCGTGATGTGTGATTCCTTAGGTGCTACTTGATACCGAGCACACACTCCTACAACAAACTAGATATCGGTCTGCTAGCCATTAGGTACATGAGTGATCCAATAAGCTTCCTGTAGAGTGATTGATCAATTGGCTTTCCAGCTTCATCAGCACTAATTTGCAGGGAAGTACTCATGGGGGTTGACAAGGATTTGGAGTTGTTCATCCCAAACTTGTTTAGTAGCTCCATGTTGTACTTCTCCTGGTTGCTGAAGATTCCTGTAGGCAACTGATGTACCTGCAATCCCAGGAAATAACTAAGTTCCCCCATCATACTAATTTCAAATTTACTTTGCATGAGATGAGAGAACCTTTGACACAAAGCAAGGTTATTAGAACCAAATATAATATCATCGACATATATTTGTACCATTAACAGGTCATCACCTTTCTGTATCTTAAATAGAGTCTTGTCCACAGCACCTTTCTCAAATCCATTATCGGTATGGTACAGGGATAGAGTTTCATACCACGCTCTAGGTGCTTGCTTAAGTCCATATAGAGCTTTCCGTAGTCTGTCTACTAGGTCTTCGCCTTCAGTATTGACAAACCCTGGTGGTTGTTCAACATAGACTTCTTCGATGAGGTCTCCATTTAGGAATGCACTCTTAACATTCATTTGATATACTATAAATCTCTTATGGGCGACAAAAGCTAGAAATATACTAATGGCTTCCAATCTGGATATAGGGGCAAATATTTCGTCATAGTCTATGCCTTGTTCCTGTCTATAGCTTTGTGCGACTAGACTGGATTTATTCCTAATAACAAGTCCATTCTTATCCTTCTTATTTCTAAATATCAATTTGTTTCCAATTACAGTTTGATGTTCAGGTCTGGGTACTAGATACCATACATTGTTTCTTTCGAAACCATTAAGTTCTTCTTCCATAAAAGTGATCCAGTGAGAATTATTCACAGCTTCATTGGTAGAAATAGGTTCGGATTGAATTAAGAATACATCTAGGGTGCACATGGCTAGTCTCCTAAGTTCAACCTTAGATTTCCATGCAGGATATGAATATTTCTCAGATTCGGATTCTTTTTGCGCACAAAGTACAGTTCCTTGTCTACTCTGAATTCTTATTCGGGTAGATACACCAGCATCAATGTCTCCTATGATTAACTCCTGAGGGTGATTTGTAAGCCATCTTTTGTCGGGTTCTAGTTATGCGTCCCATACTGTATCTTGTGGTCCTATAATTTCGGCTTCATCTTGTACAACATCAGCTTCAACTACTTCTGTTCTTACAGCTGTGGGGTTGATCTCTAAGTCTACGACAGGGTCTGTTGGAGTTTGAGGGTCATTGATGGAGAGTGTTTGGATATTCTGGGTTAGGTCTTCTACTCCTATAAGATCATGGTGAGGTTCATCAAACACTACATGTACAGATTCCTCGATTGTCAGCTTCCTTTTGTTAAAGATTCTGAAAGCCTTGCTCATAGAGGAATATCCTACACATATCCATTCATCTGACTTCTCGTCAAAAGTCTTGAGTTGATCTTTTCCATTATTCAGAACATAGCACCGGCATCCAAAGATGTGAAAATACGAAACTAATGGAGTTTTATTATTCCATATCTCATAGGTTGTTTTGTTGTGATGCTTATTGATAATACAGTGGTTTTGTGTATAGCATGCTGTATTTGTTGCTTTGCCCCAGAACCGCTGCGGAAACTTTCTTGCGGCGATCATGGTTCTTATGGCTTCCTTGAGCGTTCTATTCTTTCGCTCGGCAACACCATTTTGTTGAGGAGTCCGGACTGCTGAGTATTCGTGTTGTACTCTATTGCCCGAACAGTATTGCTCTATAAAGCGGTTAGTGAATTCAGTACCCCTATCGGAATGAATAGACACGATACTCAACCCTTTCTCATTTTGAAGCTTTCTCAAGTTCTCGGCCAAATTTGTTTTTGTTTCTTTCTTATTGCTTAGAAAGATTGTCTAAGCATACCTGGAGAAATCATCAACAATACTAGACAATATTTCTTACCTCCCAACTTCAAATCTTCGGATATATATATAGGTGTTGATCCTTGAGCATTCTTCATAGCCGTTGCAAATCTTGTAACAAATCCGTCCGTTGGAGAAATAGACTTCTTTGTTTATTTTTCTGAACGTTGCAAGGCTGGATTCCCATATTTTAATCCATCGTTCGACTGTTGTGAAGACTTTGCATGTGAGGCGCCATATATTTTGAATATAAAAGATTAAAGTCTTCAGTGGTAGGTCTGGATGAATTATTTAATTCATATCCTTGCGGGAATCTCTCCAATTTGTCTCTTCACGCTTGCATGTGACTTTCCATAATATTTGACTATTCAATGCATGCTGACGTGGACTTGGAGTACTTGGCTGATCTCAAGTTGGCTGATGTACAATCATCTTCTCTGCAGTTTGGACTTCTCTGTTGGTGACTGTTTGAGACTCGCCTAATCAGATGACTTGTCTGAGGTCACTTGACTGCAGTCTGGTCAAACATCTCTGATGAATTTGTTGACCAAAACTTCTCTGACTTGACCCGGCTGTACTTCTCTGATGAACTTAGCTGTACTTTTGTACTTAGCCGATTTGAGCCTAACTTATTTTGGCCTATAGAAGATACTCATTTGGTTCTTCTTTACATTTTGCCAAGTATTAAACTTAACATAATTTAGCCTATGGAAGATACTCATTTGGTTCTTCCTTACATTTTTGTCAAGTAATAAACATTTGAATTACATTAATGACATCATCAAAATCTAACAAGTATTCCTAACAAATTCCCCCTATTTTTATGATGGCAAAACTTAAGCAAATTATTTAAATGAACAAGTCTGCACTTGAGTGCAAGACACAAACCAAAAATCAGTCTAGTTTTGAGACAACTGGGAATTATCATTCAAAAGACTGTTATAAAAATTTTTCTGTATTGTTTACAAGTACAAGTCTTTCAATGATCAAAACAATTACAGGAGAAATTACAAGTACAAAATTTCAAAAAATATGAATACAATCAAATCATCTGCCTCTGCCTCTACGGATAGGCTGCTTGGCAGGTCTGATAGATTTAGCTCCAATTGGCCTTCTCTTGATAGGGGCAAGACCGTACTTCCTTCGGACAACGAGGGCAGCAAAGTCTTGTTCTTCTTGTGAGGAGAACTTATGCTCGTCACAAAGTTTCTTTATTTTCCTTTAAAGCACCAATTCATCCAATTCATCATTTTCCAAGGTGGGAGGATCTTTAGGCCTGAAAGGAGGGATCATTGGGTATGCATTACATTACTTTGCACGTTTTAGTATGACAACCCAGAGTTTTGGATGTGCTTCCTCCATGAAATTAATAAAAGTTTGCTGTGGGGAGCAATCTTTCTCCTGGAGTAACTCCAAGATATAAAAATCTCTGATGAACTTTTTCTTTGCAGTTCCCCACATAGGTTCAGCTTCGATAGGAAGGAAATCTTCAACATACCATAACTCTCTGCCTTCCCATTCTAGTGTAGGCTCGTCCCCAATTCTGATCCTCCTTCTTTTGACTGCAGGCTGATCATCAGCCTGTTCTAGTTCTGCTTCTCCCTTCCTCTTAGCCGAAGATGTCCCAGCTGTGATCATTTGGACATCTTGCTTCTTCTTGGTCCTCATTTCTTGAACTTCCCTTATTTCCCCCTGCTTGCTGCCTTCCCCCTAAAACCTTTCTTCCCCCTTTTTGCCAGCATTAACCAAGGTGGTCAATTTCTGCTCCATTCTAAGCATCCAATCAGACATGCCAAATGGCATTCTGTTGTTTGTAGGAGGAGGTGGTTGAGGGATGTTCCGCTGCAGCAAGGTATTGATTTTTTCATTGATTGACTGCAGATCAGGAGTGATTTGAGAAGCAAGCAGCTCCCCAACAGTGTCCTTAACAATCTATCTGATCAGCTCGGTCATCACAGGTGAAATTTGTGATGTCTGTGGAGAGTGCTCGCCTGAGCTTTCGACGCCTACAGTTAGGTGTGTGGATGACCCACCTGTCTGCAGACTCCTGTCTGCAGCTGGCATTCTAGATGGGGTCTGTTCTGGGGTCCCCGATCTAGAGTCTTCAGCCAGGTCTGCATCTAGGCTGGTATAGCGGGCAAGTGCCCCAGCCTTGTCTGCAGCCTCCTTTTCTGGCTCCTTCTCTTTTTCTCCTTCTTTTTCCAACTCTTTCTCTCCTTCTTACTTTTCTTCCTCTTCATCATTCTCCTTTTCTTTCTCAGCCTCTTTTTCTCCTCCTTCATCCTTACCATCATCATCATCATCATCATTATTATTATCTTCATCTTTATCATCCTTTTTCTCATCATCATTATCATCATTATCTTTTTCCTCATCTCCCTTTTCTTCTTCATCCTCCTGATCAACTTCTTCTCCTTCTTCTTCTTCTTCTTCATCCACTAATTCCATAGTTTTTTCGACTTCTTCTTCTCCAGATTGTTTTTCAACTGAGATATTTTCTTCTTCTCTTTCTTCCTGTCTCCCCTCTTCATCAGCAATAATAATAATTTCTTCTTCTTCTTCTATTTCTTCATCCACTTCTTCTATCCTTATTTCTTTTTCTTCTTCATCCTATTCTTCTTTACCAAGGGATCCGTCAAAAATGCTATACATAATAGAGTGGATAAATTGGTCCATGTTGGTTTTAAAATTGGACATGAACTAATTTTCCTAAAGTAGCAAAATTGTGTCTGACACTTTGAAAAAATGCATCAGCACATCTTCTGTGGCTTGGGGATATCCCCAACCACTTGCTTCAACATAAGCTTGAAGTTGAGTGAAGGAAAGTGATTTTAAAAGCTTCCATTCTTCAAAAATATGAACAAAAGAATGTTTTAGAATATGCGGTTTAACCAACTGAAGTTGCTCTAATGATAAGTTAAAAATGTTGTTGTCAAGCAGGTGAAAAGTATAATTCGCCTCAGGTATGTTAATTATCAAACCTGCTTCCTCTGCTTCTGAGATGAATTGTGGAGTGAGGATAGGAACGATATGGGTCTCAGTGCCGGAGTGGCATCGGGTCCTCCAGTGAATAGGTGACTGCCGCAGGATCAAGTGCTCTGTTGCTCCTCTTCACCGAATCGCAATCGCCGGGCCTCTTCGGAGAAGGTTCTGGTGAGGAATGAATGATGGAGGGCTCACCAGGGGCTGGTCCCCTTCTCTTGAAACGAACAGCAATAGGCATATTATCCGACTCTGTATCCGACTGGGCTGCAGGTGGGTTGGCGGCTGCAGCCTGGTTGGACTCGTCTAATGATTCAGGGTATTTGTATGTCTCTGAATCAGACAACTCTTTTAAGATCCAAGCTGCTCTTCTATTGCTTCCTAGCCTCCTCAATGTCTCTTGGTCTAGATGACCAAGTCTTTTATTGATGTGGAAGGGGTCAGTATTTCCCTTCGCCACACCCAGCTTCTCCAGGATCCAACTTAGCTGCGTTCCGAATGCCAGCTTGGATCTGAACTTCTTCTCTTCAACAAGCCACTCGGCTTTGTTGATCTCGCACACCAACTGCCTGAAAATGTAATCTGACCAGTCAATCGGCTCGTCCTAGATTAGTGCTCCCAGCACCATGAATTTAGCGGACGATAGTTGGTCGTAGCTGCCGGCCATGCCCATGACTATTTTGTTGGTTATGTCCAACACATAGCGATACACCTTTTTAACTTCACTCCTCTTGGCAGTGAGCTTTAGCTTCTCCGGTTGGTCGACCGCCTTAATCTTCAGCCAAGTATCGGTTGCGTTTTGTCTAAGGGCCTCGACCGCCACGCCACGATTCTTCATTCCAAAAACTTTTTGGATCGTCTCCGGCGATATGCCCACTTGTACTCCGCCGACGGTGCTTCTAATCCCCGCTTCAATCACTCGGGCTTCAATCCTCCTTGAACAAGTGCTTGGGACTAATATCCAAAAATGGGTAGATCCCATTCATCTTCATCGAGCGGATAAGGTCGAGCACATCGTTGTTTTCCAGATTTGATTCCAAGAGTCCTTCAAAATCAACGACCAGGGAGAAGATGATCTGGTCCTTGACAGCCTTCAGGTTTACGCCTTCAAAATAAGATTCCATTTCTACAATAGACGATTTCTTAGTGTATTGATAGTTCGAAGGAATTTTTGCTCCGTAAATTAAGGTTTTTGGTGAAATTGGTGAAGGTAAAGTGAAAGGGTTTTTCCATCCTTAAAAAGAAAATGAAATGACGCTGTAATTAAATAATCATTTATTTTAAATCGGTGGTCCACCTTTTGAGGATTCTTCTTTTTAAAATTCAAATTTTAATTGGTGGTCCAGGTTTTTAGTTTGAAAATAGACGGTTGGATTTTAATTGGTCACAGTGGAGGTCGATTGAACTTGTGATTGCCACGTGTATTTAAAGCATATAGTATTATGCCACCTGTGAACCAAAAATAATATGATGTTATTATACATATAGCAGATAATAATATAATATTTAGAATTCGGCCAGGGTTAGAAAACTTAGCTGGTTGACCATTGACTGTTGACTGCTCTGCATCAGGTGAGTTGACTCCTATGACTTCTCGCCTGTGGTTTGATCAGCTAGGTTTCTTTGTCTGTCCTTCATCTTCTTGTCTGCATCAGGTAGGGTTCCTGCGATCAGTTAAGTTCGTCCTTCGCCTGCTCTGCTTCAGCTAGCTTTTTCTTCTGTACTAGATTCCCAATCTAGTAATCCAAGTTCTCTGCTCAGCTCCAAAAATCTTTCTTCTGGCAAAGGTTTGGTGAAGATATCAGCAATTTGGTAGTCTGTGCTGACTCTTTCAACTCTAACTCTTTTGTTAAGCACGTGATCTCTAATGAAGTGATGCTTAACATCAATGTGCTTGGTCCTTGAATGCAAAACCGGGTTGTTGGTTATTGCAATAGCACTGTTGTTGTCACACCATATAGGAACTTCATTAGCAATGATGTTGTAGTCCCTTAGTTGTTGTCTGATCCACAAGATTTGGGCACAACAACTGCCTGCAGCTAGGTATTCTGACTCTGTGGTGGAGATAGAGTTAGAAACCTGCTTCTTGCTAAACAAGGATATCAGTCTGGTTCCTAGGAATTGGCATGTTCCGCTGGTGCTTTTCCTATTAATTTTGCATCCTGCGAAATCTGCATCTGAATATCCTGATAGCTCGAAGTTATCGTCCTTAGGATACCATAGTCCAACATTGACTGTTGACTTAAGGTATTTAATTATTCTCTTGGCTGCATCTAGGTGAGACTGCTTTGGCTTGGATTGAAATCGTGCACATACTCCTACGGCATAAGATATGTCTGGTCTGCTTGCAGTGAGGTATATCAATGTTCCAATAAGTCCTCTGTAGTGGGTTGAATCCACTGATATGCCTCCCTCATCTGCATCTAGGTGATTACTTGTGCTCATAGGAATTCTTGCTGGTTTGGCTGATTCTATTCCATATCTCTTGATTAGATCTCGGGTATATTTGGCTTGATTGATGAAAATTCCATTTTCCATCTGCTTGACTTGTAATCCAAGAAAGAAGTTAAGCTTTCCCATCATACTCATCTCAAATTCTCCTTGCATGAGATTTGAGAATTTCTCACACAGCTCTGGGTTGGTTGAGCCAAATATAATATCATCCACATATATCTGAACTATCAATATGTGGCCTTCGTGCTCCACTCTGAATAAGGTCTTGTCCACCTTCCCTTTGCAGAAACCGTTCTGCTCAAGAAATACAGATAAGGTTTCATACCAAGCTCTTGGTGCTTGCTTAAGTCCATATAGAGCTTTCAATATCTTGTAGACTTTGTCTCCTTTGACAAATCCTGGGGGTTGCTCCACATAGACTTCTTCTAGGATCCCATTAAGAAATGCACTTTTTACATCCATCCGATAGACTTCAAAATCCTTGAATGCAGCATATGCGAGGAATAGTCTGATGGCTTCTAATCTTGCAACAGGTGCATAGGTTTCATCAAAATCTATTCCTTCACACTGATCATATCCTTTAGCAACAAGTCTGGCTTTATTCCTAACAACAGCTCCATCTTCGTTGCTTTTGTTTTTGCACACCCATTTGGTGCCAATAACCTTCTTATGATCTGGTCTGTCTGTTAGTTCCCAAACATTGTTCCTTTCCATTTGTTCAAGCTCCTCTTGCATGGCATTGATCCAAGAATAGTCTTTCAAGGCTTGTTCTGTTGTCTTGGATTCTATTTGGGACACGAAGCAAGAGAACATTGCCATTCCTGCGGGTAGAGTAGACTGTCTTGTCTTAACTCCATCAGTCAGCTTCCCAATGATTTGTTGGATTGGATGGTCTTTCAGCCACTTGGGGATATCTTCTTCTTCAGGGTCTGTTCCCCCTGTAGATTTGCTCTGGTGGATTTCCTCTCTTTCTTCATCAGCTTGGATCTGATCTCCTTGGTCTGCAACTGAATCAGCTACCATCTTGTCATCTGCAGGTTGGGATCTTGTCTGGTCTGCAGATGAGTCTTTATCAGCTACAGATGGGTCTTCATCAGTGGCAACTGGATCAGGTAGGTTTGGTGTTCCTGTCTGATCTGCAGTTGGGTCTTCAGCAGCTACAGTTGGGTCTTCAGGCTGATCTGCAGATGAGTCCACCATTCCTGTGTCATGTATAATGACTTCTTCGATGGTTGCAGATTTGAGCTTATTCTCAATTATCTCAACTTGTTTCCTGTACTCAACAGTAGATTCATCAAATACAACATGGGATGTTTCCTCCACAACTAAGGTTCTTTTGTTAAAGACTCTATATGCCTTGCTTCTTTGAGAGTATCCCATAAAGAGACCATTATTGGTTTTAGCATCAAAGGTATTTAGTTGTGTTTTACCGTTGTTGTGGATGAAACACTTACAACCAAAAATATGAAAGTAAGCAACAGTAGGTGTTCTGTTATTCCAAACCTCATAGGGAGTTTTGCCATGCCTCCCTACTATCATACTCCTGTTCTGAGTATGGCAAGCTGTGTTGACAGCTTCAGCCCAGAACCTCTTGGGCAGATCTGCTTCTGCAATCATGGACCTGGCTGCTTCCTTTAGGGTTCTGTTTCTTCTTTCGGCAACACCATTCTGCTGGGGAGTCCTGGCTGCAGAGAGCTCATGCTGGATTCCATTCTGATTGTTGTAATCAGTGATCGCCTTGTTGAGAAATTCTCCTCCTCTATCTGATCTGATCTTGATGATTGAGAGGGATTTCTCATTTTGGATCCTTCTCAACAGCTCAGGTAGCTTGGTCAAGGTTTCACTCTTCTTATACAGGAAGACAATCCATGTGTACCTTGAATAGTCATCCACTACTACTAGTGCATGCTTTCTACCACTTAGAGTCCTTGGCTTGATAGGGCCAAATAGATCCATATGGAGGAGATCTAAGATCCTTGATGTGAGAGTTGTAGGCTGGACTGGCTTGAATGATGCTCTGGTCTGATTTCCTTTCTGACATGCATCACAAATAGCTTCCTTCTTGAATGCTTTCTCTGGAAGTCCTCTGACCAGCTTCTGAGAACTAATCTTGTTGATGGCTTTGAAGTTCAGATGATATAATCTTTTGTGCCAGCCATCCATTCTCAGCTATTGTCTTAGATAGAAAACCGGTATTAGGAGTTCCTGTGTTCCAATCTATCATATAGACATCTCTCCTTCTGAATCCTTGTAGCTTCACCTCTCCAGATAGGATATCTATCACCATACATTTCCAAATGGTGAAGACTACTAGATTCTTTTCATCGCAGAAATGGCTTATGCTCAGGAGATTATACTTGAGCCCTTTGACATAGTGAACTTTAGATATAACGATATTTCCTCGGTGCAGCTCTCTAAAGCCCTTTGTTTGTCCTCTAGAGCTATCTCCAAAGGTTACGTCAGGACCTCTTTCTTTGGTGTATTTTGTCAGCATCTTCTTGTTCCCGGTCATGTGCCTCGAGTATCCGGAATCTACAAACCATTCTTCACCTCCAAAGTTTGAATTTGTGGAGATGTGGTAGTAGTCCTTCCACCTTTTCTGCAATCATACAAGCAGAAATTTAGGTACCCAAATCTGTGTGGGTCCTCTAGGGTTAGATGATTTCCTGGAGAATTGATTTCTCCTTGGATTGTGAAAATTGTTATTATCACCCTTATAAGGTGTGTAAGGTCTGGGTCTGTATCCTCTGTTAGGATTGTATACCGGATATTCCTCATAATATTGGTAGTGTGGGCCATTTCTAAACCTTGGCTGAGACCATTTATTAAATCTTTGAGGTCTCCACACTTGTTCATTTTGAAAATTAGGATAACCTTGAGGTTTCCATCTGCCCCTCCCATTTTGAAATCTGTTTTTGTTGGTAATAATGGGCATGTTGTCTGGGCTGCTGCTTCTGCCTTGGCCATTGCCTAGTCGCTTGTCTAGGTGGCTGCCTTGTATACCCTGGCTGCAGCCTAGACTTATGACTTGGCTGTTGCCTATTTTTAAATATCGGTTTGTATATAGGCTCAGCAGACGAGAAAATTGCTTCTCCCTTGATGAAAGTGGTTTTATAACTAAAGGGAGTGTGAGGATCATATCCAAGGCCTGATCTGGAATATAGTGGCCTCTTATTAGTACACAGTTCGTCCAGAGTTAGAGACGCCATCAGGGAGGTTATTTCCTACGCCTGAGTCTTATTTACCTGAGTCAGTTTAGTAAATTCGGCTTTGACATTAGCAAGTGCAGCTGATTTTTCACTATTCAAAACAATGAATCATTGTATCTCAGCTGTAGTGACATCAGCCTGGTTTTTCAAGTTAACTGCAGCCTGGTTTTCAAAATCAGATTTTACTTTATTCAATTCTAGGCTGAGTTTTTCAAAATCATTTTTTAGCTGCCTATTCTCATCTTGCCGCTGAGTCTTCTCGGTTGATACAGATAGGTGTGAAGATTTTAGTGTCTCAAAATCTTTAAGTAGCTGATTTACAGATTCGTGCAAGTCCATATCTTGTGACATGGCTGAACTATTATTTGAAACAGAGGGTTTTGATGTTACCTCTTCATCATCTAGGTTGGCCATCAGGCAATCATACTCTTCATCATCATCATAGAAGAATCTGCTGCTAGATTCCACATGCTCTTGATCTTCTCTGATGAAGGCCATCCTTCGGTTTTCTTTTCTGCTCACCTCCTTCTTGATCTTGTCCTTCTTAAGATCAGGACAATTGATTTGAATGTGTCCTGTCTTATGGCAGTTGTAACACTCCACCTTCCAGCTTCCGGCTTTTTGATTTCTTCTGGAATTCTCCTTATAATTCTTCTTGTATTTGGAGTAGTTCTTCCGGAAGTTGCTGAACCTCTGCATTATGAACGCCATTTCTTCCTCAAAATCTAATGGATTTGGAGGCTTTACATCAGATAAGCTCTTGGCGGGGGACTCGGCTGCAAAGGCTATTCCCTTTTCTACAGGCTCGGTTGATGATGAACTTGGGAGCTCGAACTCATAAGCCTTCAGGTCGGAGAATAGCTCTTGGATCTTTATTTTATTAAGATCCTTGGATTCTCTCATGGCCACTGCCTTCATGCTCCATTCAGGATTGAGAGATCTTAGGACCTTCAGTGCCATTTCCCTGTTGCCATAAGATTTACCAAGGGAGTTGATCTCATTGATGATCTCACTGAACCTTGTGTCCACTTGGTCTATTGATTCGCCATTCTTCATTTTGAAGTTGTCAAATTTTTGAGTAGCAATTGTCAAATTATTCTCCTTGATCAGCTCTGTTCCCTCACACATTAAGGCGAATGTGTCCCAGATTTCCTTGGCGTTTTTGCAGTTTTTGATCTTGACCATTGTTGATTTGTCAAGAGTTTGATACAACACGTCTCTGGCCCGGTTGTCAAGGTTGGCCAGCTTTCTTTCTTCGGGAGTCAGGTCTGTCCTCTTCTTTGGGATCTTCTCTGGCTTCCGTACTGCAATCTCCTCGGGAGTGTTGTCCTTCTCGAAGGTGAATGGACCGTCCTCTATTATGAACCACATGTCATCATGGATTGAAGATAAGTGTGCCTGCATCCTTATCTTCCAAAGATCATACTCGTCAACTGAAAACACAGGTAATCTAGAATGCATGTGTTCCATTTTACAATGAGAGTTAAAAATATATATCCTCGATATATGGATCTGGTTCGTGAAATAACTGAACCAACTTCTCTGATACCACTTGTAGGTCACAAGTCGTCCATGAATAAGTCTAGGGGGGGGGGGGGGTGAATAGACTTATTGAAACTCTTAAACTCTTTTCCACGAAGAGTAAGTTTCTTCAGCTGATAGATATGTAAATGACTTAGAGTCGTTTGCACTCAATACGTGCGGAAGTCAGCTGATGACGAATACAAAACAACTAATGAAACACTTAACAATGACTGCAGCAGTTAAAGTATGATGCTATAAAATAGTAAAACACGCAGGCAGTTATAGTGGTCTCAGAGGTGGTGTAATCCTCTACTAATCTACTTTTCTCCAAACCAGTTGGAGATGAATTCACTATAATTGTCAACCAGTGATAAAGATTACAGTGATTCAACCAAATTACAACAGCTTCTAACCAGTGAAAATCCTTGCCGTTGCAACTCCATTGACTACCTTGCACCTCTTGATCTGCGATCCTTGGATGGCTTTACAGTCTTGAACTTCAACCAGTGAAGTACCCCGAACTCAGGATTAAAGACACGGGTTTTTGTCTTCTCTAACTAAGAGCTTTTTCAAATATGAACTTCTGAGAACTGCTCTTTTCACGATGCTATAGTTTGCTTTTTGATTGCTTTGAATGCTTTGATTGCTTGAGATTTTGTTCGCACTGGTGTTGCTCAACTTCAAATCTTCGGATATATATAGGTGTTGATCCTTGAGCATTCTTCATAGCCGTTGCAAATCTTGTAACAAATCCATCCGTTGGAGAAATAGACCTCTTTGTTTATTTTTCTGAACGTTGCAAGGCTGGATTCCCATATTTTAATCCATCGTTCGACCGTTGTGAAGACTTTGCATGTGAGGCACCACATCTTTTGAATATAAAAGATTAAAGTCTTCAGTAGTAGGGCTGGATGAATTATTTAATGCATATCCTTGTGGGAATTTCTCCAATTTGTCTCTTCACGCTTGCATGTGACTTTCCGTAATATTTGACTATTCAACGCATGCTGACGTGGACTTGGAGTACTTGGCTGATCTCAAGTTGGCTGATGTACACTCATCTTCTCTGCAGTTTGGACTTCTCTGTTGGTGACTGTTTGAGACTTGCCTGATCAGATGACTTGTCTAAGGTCACTTGACTGCAGTCTGGTCAAACATCTCTGATGAATTTGTTGACCAGAACTTCTATGACTTGACTCGACTGTACTTCTCTGATGAGCTTAGCTGTACTTTTGTACTTAGCCGATTTGAGCCTAACTTATTTTGGCCTATAGAAGATACTCATTTGGTTCTTCTTTACATTTTTCCAAGTAGTAAACTTAACATAATTTGGCCTATGGAAGATACTCATTTGGTTCTTCCTTACATTTTTGCCAAGTAATAAACATTTGAATTACATTAATGACATCATCAAAATCTAACAAGTATTCCTAACATCTTGTGGGCGGACTTTGATGTGCTAGGTGCGGAGATGTGTCTCCTGTCAGATATAGCAACCAGTGCTGTAGTCTTGGCACGTGACTCTCGGCCTTCTCTCTCCTGTCAATATCATACTCGAAAGCTTTGAGGTCATAAAATAGGTCAAACGTAGAAATATCATTAAGATTACATGACACACGCATAGCTGTAGTCTTAATGTCCCACCAGGCAGGGAGTGATCTAAAGATTTTCAAGTTTTCTTCTTTTTAGGTATAAACTTTACACAATAGTTCAATTTCACCGATAATGCTAGTGAACTAAGGTCAAGCTTCTCAAGCGTATCGAAAGATTTCATTTCAAAGGATTCAAATTGCTGAGTAAGTGTTGAAATTTTCTTTTCTTTTGAGAGCTTAGTTTCCTCGCAAATCATCTTGAGTTTCTCCTAGATGTCCTTAGCTGTCTTACAACTCTTTACATTCGAGAAAACATGCCTTTGTCGAGAGTGATAAATAGTGTATTCTTAGCAATATTGTCGAGGTTCGTACGCTTGCGATCGTCTGCAGTCCATTGCTCGCGCTCCTTCTCGAGCATTTTAACATGAGGTTGTCCTTCTACCCTTGCGACAGGATTAACCTTCAATATCTTTATTAAACCTTCTAGGATGACAGATATCATCTCCTCGTGCATGGCACCAAGATGGGCTTCCATCCTAATTCTCCAGTCATCATACTCGTTAATCGAAAACATAGGAACCTTGTTTATAATTGAGGTATCCATTACATAAAATAGGAAAGATAAGATTGTTTTCAAAAATAAGTTAATTCGGGATCTGATTCGGTTAAAAATACGACTGATTCTTTTTAGAGTCAACTGCTCTGATACCAATAAGTGTCCACTAAATATACTATAACAGCTTGGAAAGAGATAGTACTACAAGCTGTACATTTTTCTAAAGTGAGTTTGCGTAGCGGATGTTTAGGTGTGAGTTGCTGTAAATATAACAACTCCTATTTGCTTAGTGCGTACAGGGTTTTGCAATGTATACTTGTATAAATCACAATTATGAAAACAATAAAGGCATAAGATAAATAACACACAATTTAAAGTAGTTCAAGGTAAACCCCTCTACGTCCACTGGTCCTCCACACAGGAGTAAATAGTTTATTATAATCACTACGTACACAAATACATGACTATAACTAAACCTTGTCTCTGTATCGTTCACACAGATTGATACAGGGACCGAAGCTTTTTGCCGTTCACACAGATTGGCTTGAGCTCTTTCTTGACTAGCTTCTTCACACACAGTTAGAAGCTTCGTCTACAATGCTATACTTTCCACACAGGTCGGAATACGCACAAATCTTTAATTCACACAGGACTGATGATTATCTCAACGGTAAAGGTAGAATTCTCTGAATAGCAGCTTGATCTTTGATATACGTTTGTTGTATGTTGTTCGTGTTGAGGACTTATATATTTCTTCGCTTGAATACTTGCTGTATGCTCACGAAATATACTATGTTGTAGTCGCTAGAATGTCAAAGTGATTTGTCAGAGCTTTTGCGATATATGTTCTTCGTATGTTTAAGTCCCCTGGCTTGGGGGTATTTATAACCTTTGGAAAATGCATCCGTTATAAATGTATCCGTTGTAGGTAGGTGAGATGTTTCCGTCTCTGATTGGCGGCTTGCTGAATATTTAATTTCAATCAGATCGCATTTAATGCTTCAGACATTCTTTTTGACTTCGCATTAAATGCTCTTCAGCGCATTCAGACTTGTCTCACTCCGGCTGCATTGAATGCTGTCCTATCAGCAATAAATGTTGCTTTAATCGTGAATGCTTTATGAATAAATAATGTTTATCTCACAATGGTTTAAAGCATTCTTTAATCAGGCGTGTCAGATGTGTTTTACTTTTCCCAAGTAAAACATCTTATAGCCTGACTGCTGTATCCGATGCATTGTCTTTTGCTGTAGCTGTAGGCTCTGTAGGATAGACTATATGAGATCTTCAATGCTGTATGGAAGGGCTGTATGGGGATTCCAGACAGCTTCCATACTTAGCAGCATTTTAACTCTTTCGACTTCTTTGCTTGCTTTATGATGGAAATTATCAAAACAGGATTGTTTATCCCAACACCCTATATGAATTAATAACTCAATAGATAATCCGGTACAGTGGTTTCTCGAAACAAAACAAGCTTCACAATTCCTACGAGTATATTCCTATATCATAGAACAATTATGGTTATCCTCACCAGTTCCACGCTTAAATCTCTTCTTCCGATTTAATAAAAACGTTAAAGACAAATCAATTATTGGCCAGATAATTAAAAGCATTAAAATCAATGAGAAAAATCCAATTCAGTTGAACGGATAAATAAACATAAAATATTATGATATCACATCTTCAAAATCTATGTTTCATCACAACCCTAAAATAGTAGTCTAGCCAGACATAATTATAAAAGAATTCATCAAGAAACGTAAAAACATGAGTTTAGATGAATTTTCACAACGAAGAAGCAATTCCCAAAGACTGTCGTAGTCTCACGTCCTCTATGCTATTCTTTGCTTGGGTCTGCTTTCTGCTCCTTGTGTTAATACCTAGTTTGTGTTTTAGGATCAACTTTTATACCCTCTCATCTGTCCAAAGTCGCATCAAGAAAAACGTGTCTAAGATGCTGCAAAAACAGCTAGAGTCGCAGAATTGCAATAGGTTTTCACCGCTGCGGTCCGCGACCCTGATATAAGTGTGCCGCGGACCTAATTGTACATCCGACCAGTTTGGCAAGCATTCAGCATGGGCCGCGGCCCCGCGATGTCTGTGATGCAGCCTCGCGATGTGTGTGCCGCGGCCCACGGTACAATGAGTTCCAGCTTGCTGCGTGTTGAGTCTGCAACACGGCTCGGCTCCGTGTGACGCATCCCTCCACTGAAAATTAGCGTTTTCCACCGATTTGACTGATTTTAGCTACATCACGTCTTCAACCTTCAAACAAACAATAACTCCATCGTATTTCCATCAATAAGGGTTAAATTGTGCCAAATGAATAGAAATAAATCGTATTTAACATGCACAAAATAATGTTGAACACTAATATGACTCCATAAATTTTTTAAACCATAAATTAAAATTATATTTTTTATTTAACATTTGTAGGTATGCAATATGCATCTTAAACCATAGATCATAAAAAGAGGATTAATTTAATATACTTTTGTTAATAAAAAGGAATAATAAATAATCAAGTTATTGTACTTTAGATGGAGATAATTTATTTGTGGGAACAAAATTAGTCTTCTTATTACCTCCAACACATCTCATGCGTGTGATTAAGCATTAAGTCTCACCTACATCTGAACATTCTGGATTGGTTAACCAAATGGATAAGAGTGCTTCCTATTTCTCACACTAGGACAAAGTTTACTCTATCGAGTTTCATATATATATATATATATATATATATATATATATATATATATATATATATATATATATATATATATATGTACATATGTGTGTGTGTGTGTTGGGAGAATTCCCATTAGATTTTGATAAATTAAAAGACACAGCAACATCCTACAACAATTTGAATACATAACAAAAGAGACATCTTTTACAATAGAGGCACCATCGATGATACAACATATTTCGCTGCTAGCTCCATATATGAAAAAATGCTAATATTTCTTACATTATGAGTTCCATAAGTCGTTACTGTTGTGATTAACGGAATTAAATATTCATAAAATATTCATGATTTGAACGCGTGTAATGTTGAGGGAGGTTGCATTAAATATGCTGCAGACCGGAGGCGTGAACAAGCATTTATTGACGTATAAGGATTTATGAGATGCAGTGAATGCTAATATAAAAAGAACAATTTTATTTCGAATTCATAAGCCGCCAATCGGAGTTGTCAGCATGTCATTTATATTTATGAACGACTATCTTTCCAACAACATAAATATCCATGAAGAGGACTTGAGCAAAAACTTGTTAACTTGGCAACCTATGAATTTATGAAATATCTTTGCGAACCTACATCAAATACCCGACATCAAAAGAGAGCAAGTTCTCAACTTGAGAACAACATACTACAATGAGATACTCGAAAGACTATAATTGTTGTTCGGACTCGATACTACCCTAATTTAATTGAGAAGAATCAATCTTGTGTATATTGATAAAAAAGCAAGCTTCTGAGCTGTATGGAACGAATGTGCTTAGAAAGAATCCAGCTTCTGACCTGTGCAGGACAAAGAGACGATTCAAGGCCAACTGTACGCAAATCTATATGAACTGTATAGCTACGTCATCCAAGTATATCAACTTATATGAACAATACAACCTGCATGTGTTCCTACTATTATAATTACTGTGTGCTAAAAATTGATTCTAGTGAATACCTCATGTGCGGAGTAAGTGGGCGTAGAAGATATTGCTTTGAACCACTCTAAAAGCTTGTGTGTTACTACTTTCGTACAACTTTCATATTTATCATCATTAAATATTTATACTTGTGGTTTAATTAATATATTTAATCTGAAAACTCATTATAAGAACCAAGCCTACAATACTGCACTCTTGTTGTTCCTACAATAACTTTTAAAGACTTTCAGAATGCATTTATTTTTTAAAAAAGCGGGTACGACTTATTCACTTCCCTAAGTTGTTCATTGAGTATATTATGACCAACAAGTGATATCAGGGGGGTTGGTGCTACCAAGAATCAATCAATTTGATTTTTAACTTGAACTAGATCCAAAATCACAAGTTTCTAAAATCTTGCGTATTTTATCTTTTAAAGATCATACATTAATCCATAACGAATTCTTATTTGATCAATAAAGTTCATTTATTTTCTATTAACGAGTTTGATGATTGGAAAATTAAGGTGGAGGCAAACCTTGCTGCTATGCACGAGAAATTAATATTTATCATACAAGAAGGATCTATCAAGATATTAAAGATCGATGCAGCTGCAAGGATAGAAGGATAGTCCTTTGAGGAGATGCTGTAAAAGCCGGGAGATCAATGAAAAATGAAGAAAAGAAGAGGGCTACATGGACAATATAGCCAAGAATCTATTTTTTGTAGCCCTCGACAAGGACACATTTTCAAAAGTAAAAGATAATAAGACAACCAAGGAAATTTGGGACAAGCTCAAGATGATCTGTGAAGGCATGGAACTTTCTAAAGATAAAAGCTTTTCAAACTGACTCAAGAGTTTGAGTCGTTTGAAATGAGAGCTAATGAAACTCTTGAGAAACTCAATATCAGATTTACTGGCATTGTGGATGAACTAAAGCACTGGGCAATGTCTATACCCAACAAGAAGAGAATTTGAAAATATTTAGAGCACTCACTGCCCAATGAGACACTAAGACTACAGTCATCCGGGATTCCTATACGCTTAATGAAATATCTAATTTTGACATATTTTTTACTTAAAAGCATTCAAGTACGATATCAAAAGGAGAGAAGAGGCGGAAAAGTCACCCATGGGACTATAACACTGACTGCTCTAAAATCCGACATGAAACAGAACTATGCTCTCAGCACTTCTTGGAGTACATGGAAGGACGAGGGGTTTTAGCAAGATGAGGTGCCCCTTGTGGCACCCCAGACCCGACGTCGGCCCGAGCGCCGTCCTCTAACCTCAATAATCCCACTTAATGCAAAAACATTAAATTTAATAGTTTGACAATATATTTTTTCTCATTTTTCATCCACAACCAAAAGTTGTTGACCACGCCAAAATACAATATTAGAGTTGAAAGCAACGGAAAAATATAAAGTTTTAACCACACATCTCCAACGTCTCGCAATGGAAAATACAAAATTATTACACTACTATTCTACTACAGGCAAAAATGCTCAAACTCTCGATATAACCAAGCTCGCGTACACGACAACCATGTCACATTATTTACAACATTTGAATATATATGTTTTACAACACGTAAATACAACTCGGACCGCCGTCTTACATCACCGCGTAGACCATGACAGTGGCGATGAACTGCAACACCTACTAAACTGTGTGGGGGTTAGCCAACACTGTTCATGACTAGAACCCAAATAATGCGGTTTAAATAATTTAAGCATCACAATACGAATATTCAAAATCTTTACGCACCAAAACAGTACGGATATTCACATCTGCATACTGCAAATACAATGTAATGCAATTCCCATGCACATAATGACACACACATCTGGGCTCATTTTGCTTGGCTCTTTGGCCAACCCAAGTCACTTGGATTTTTCGCTTCGCTATGCATGTGAATGACATTATTTTAGGTTGATATGCAGTGATAATGTATATCAATCACATTTTGCTTTTCAGCCAATTACAAATATCACAGTGATACATTTATTCTGCTTTTCACATAATACCGCAAATACTGCACCAACACATTAAACTACAAAAACAGCAAAATTCAAACTTTTAGTTAATTCCCACCTGGATGGTTTATGAAAATAAACAGATTTCTCACTAACCGTTCAGTTGGTTTTTTAGGCACATCTGCGCTTGCTTTGGAACCTAGAATCTTATATGATTATTATTCCAAAAAATTCACAGTTTTATATGCAAATATACATATAAAGTTGTAGAAAATAATCTAATCCACAATTTATCAGATTACTAAACATTGATTATTATTATCTCATAATCAATACTTAACAAGATAATGTAAAGAAATAAATAGTGTGTAAAGTAAACAGAAATCTCACTACACATTAATAAGCGTGTGAGTTGTTTATTTACAATGAGAGTCAAGTACATAATTCATGAAATAATAAATAATTAAATACAAAACCCTAATGACGGCTAACATAGCCCTATTGACAGCTAACACCCCCTCAAGCTATGCGTTAGATTAATTTGAACATAGTGGTTGTGTCGAAAGAATCCATAGTGTGGCCTAGGTAAGACTTTAGTAGAGATATCTTCTAATTGATAGTGAGAAGGGATACACTGTACTCCAAGCGACCCCCGAACAACTTGTTCTCGAACAAGTGATAATCAAGATCGATGTGTTTGGCTCATTTGTGAGAGAGAGGATTTCTGGCAAGTAACATGGCACTTTTATTGTCGCATAGTATAAAAGGCATGCGAGGCATGTTGAAACTGGATTGGGAAAGGAGATTGCACATTCAAAGAACTTAGACAACAGTGTTACGAGTGCATGATATTCAAACTCGGAGCTAGATAGAGAAATAGTTGGTTTCTTTTTGGCAGTCCAAGAGACAAGATTATCATGAATGAATATGGAGTAGCCTTAGACAGAGCAGCATGTGTCTAAACGACGGGGCCAATCAACTTTGGAACAATCGAGTTAATCTGGTGGATTAACCGAGTGAGTGAATCAGAGTCCATGGTCTAAGGTTCTAGCTAGATAATGAAGGATCCACTTAGCCGCAAGAAAGTGTGCTGTAATTGATGCTTGTAGGACTTGACTAACATGGTTAACAACATATGAGAGCTTGAGTCGAGGATAGTGATATATTGGAGTACGCCAACAATCGATTGATAAAGAGAAGCATCGGGAAATGGAATACCATTAACACGGAGATGAGTGTTGGCTAGGAGTGGAGTGGAAATGATCTTGGATTCATGCATGGAGGCGCGCTTGAGAATATCTAGAGCATACTTGGATTTACTGAGGAAGATGCCATCAACAACGTAAGAAACTTCTAGGTCAAGGAAGTAACTTAATTTTCCCATGTCTTTAGTAGCAAATGTTGAATTTAACTGAGTGATGAAGTATTAGAGTAATTATGGATCGCTTCCAGTAAGAATTAAGTCATGAACATAAACAAGAAGATAGATGGTATAAGAGCCTCGATGAAAGATAAATAAGGATGTGTCTGATCTGCTATAAATAAAGCCAAAATGACGAAGGAATGTTGCAAGGCCATGAAACCATACACGGGGAGCTTGCTTTAGAAAAGGCCTTTTTAAGATGACAACCATGAGTAAGAAAGCAGTATCAACATATCTCGGTGGTTGTTTCATATAGATAGTTTCAGGAAGAACACCATTGACAATGCATTTTTGACATCCAACTGATGTAGGGTCCATCACCTCATTATAGCAATGGCAAGAACGACTCGAACAGTAGTAGCTTTAAAAATGGGGCTGAATATGTGATCAAAATCTAGACTTGGAATTCATGTGAAGCCCATCGCAACGAGGCAAGCTTTGTGACAATCAACAGTACCATTTGAAAAGTTTGGTACGAAATACCTATTTAAAACTGACAATGTTTGTATTGATAGGACGGGGAACAAGATCCCATGTGTTATTAACATGGACAGAGCCAATTTATTCATCCATGGCCGCGACATAATGCGGATATTTAATGCTCGACTTAAAGCTGCAAGGTGTAGACGTGGCAAGAAGAGAAGCAATTAAACCCGAAATGGCAAGATAAGATTGTTATTTCATTTAAAGACTCCTGCACGGGTGCAGGTGATCATAGGATGTCCGGCTGGGGCTAGTATTGGCTGCTCGGTTGGTGTGACCTGCACTAGAGATTCAGGAGGAGACGGTTCCAATTTAGGAGGTTAACCCGATTCGGAAGATAAGCTAGCCGGTTGGTAGGTAGCGGGCCATGGGTCTAGTGGATAGGGCTGAGAAGAGGCGCACGTGCAAAGGTTATCCATGGTAGGCGTATGGCTGGGCACTTGAACCCGAAATCTCGATCCCGTTCCGATCCCGTCTCAAAAACTAGCGGGACGGGACGGGATAGTTTTTTTAAAATGGCAATCCCATCCCGTTCCGTCCCGCTCTGTTACTATTCAAATGGGACGGGATGGGACCGGGACCATCCCGATCAATTCCGTCCCGTCCCGTAATATATAATATAATCAATATTTTTCTATATCATTTAATCATGTAAACCCTAAATTGATGTATGATGTATGAAACATCAAAGTTTCAGTTTTAAATTTTCAGTTTTAAGTTGATGTTTTCTGCACTTTCAATTTGAATTTTATCTTCACGTGTTGATGTTGATGTAATATGCACTATGCAGTTAGATTATTGATCTATTGTCCTTTGCGCTTGTTTATGTTACTATCTATTTTGTTCTGTGTGTTTTTTAAGTTTCTAAAGGATATTGGGGGTCACTTTTTTTTGGAATGACTAGTTTGGATTTTTTTTTTGAAATTTCGACCTCATTCATTTGATAATTCCAAAATTTATAGCTGTCTCATTCATTTTTTCATAGTTTCTGTCAAGATCAATAAATGTGCGGGATATCCCGTCCCGTCCCGGTCCCGACCCGAACCCGAACGGGATCGAGACGTGCGGGATGAATTTCAAAATACGCAATCCCGTCCCGTCCCGTCCCGATAATTTATTTTCGGGACGGGGTGGGATTCGCCTAATCCCGACCCATCCCGTCCCATGCCCACCCCTAGGTAGGCGAATGAGATGTCGATGTAACATTATCTTCGAATGTAAGAGATGGTTCTAATAAACTTGAAACATGTATGTTGTCTAGTGAGACGGATGAAGTGTCATATGAGTAAGGATATAATAATTCATCGAAGTGCGCATGCGGCGGTAGGTAGGTATGATCGATTTTCATGTCATAGCAATGCAAACCTTTGTAGTTGTTGCTGTAGCCAATAAAAACGCAAGGTGTGCTGCGGGGACTAAGCTTATTAGAGGTATAGTGACGACGACATGGAAAGACCCGACATCTAAAAGGATGAAAGTTAGCATAATTTGATAAATTACCAAATAATAACTGAAATAGAGACTTTCCACCAAGAACCGGTGCGGGGACATGATTAATTGTGAGGACGACAGTGTTGAAGGCATCCACCCAAATTTAACTAGAAGATGAGATTGAAAAAGCATAGCCAGACCAAGCTCAATAATGTGATGATGTTTACGGTCTGCTCTTCCATTTTGAGCTTGAGTGTAGGGGCAAGATATGCGATATAAAATACCGTTAGTATTAAGAAGCTCCTCCATTTTTGTTTCAGTAAATTCCCTGCCCCCATTAGTTTGGAAAACTTTTATTTTTCCTTCAAATTGATTTTCTACCTAACTTTGAAGCACAAAAATATGTCATAAAAATCTGATTTGTAGCAAATAGGATAAACCACGTAAACTAAGAGTAATCATCAACAAGCACAACAAAATATGCGAAACCATCCGCAATAGTAACATGTGATTTGCCCTATATATATAGTGTATCTATGTCCAACACATGATATGCTCGTTTATGATTTTCATGAAATGCAAGGCGTTTACGTTTAGCTAATTGACAAGCAGTGCAAGACACATCATTAGGCAATAAGGAGGATACCGACAAAAGTTCTTGTTTATTTAAACTGGAAATAATATCATAGGAAACACGTCCAAGGCAAAAATGCCAATGTTCAATAGAAGCATGTAAATGTTTAACATGTAAAACATATAAAAAGGGTAGATGGCCGCGCTCGAGTATATAAAGGCCATTCTCATCTCTTCCTATTGCCAGTGTTTGCCCAGTTTCCCGACTCTAAATGAGAAAATAGTTATCAGTAAAAATAACACGAACAAAGTGATCTTTTGCTAATTTACTAACACATAATAGGTTTTTAGCGAGATTTGGCACAACCAAAACATCATAAAGTGTAATAGAGTCATTTGTTTTGCAACTACCAATACGAGAGATATTAAGAGGGTCACCATCGACCACAAGTATAATATCAGTGTTGGGATAAACAATCATGTACCTGGTTTTGATAAATTGCCATCATATAGCAAGCTGCCTCAAAGCCATCATACAGCAAGTCTAGCCATCATACAACAAGTTGTCTCAAGAAACCGGAAGGATTTGAAATACCGCTAAGTCTGGAAACTATCTAGAATCTCCATACAACATCCTTCCATACAGCATTGGAGATAGCCTACAACATTGAAGTCAATAGCCACAACATTAAAGTAATATCATGTTGGATCCAGCATACAGGCTGAAAGTGTTAGGCAGATAAACATTTATCCAATAGGACTGAAGACCGTTGTGGAGGAATCTACTTTATTCACTAAAGTCAGAACGCCGCTTGAAATAAGTATTTAAATACCGATTGGATAAAGTATTTAAATACGAACCGACAAGGATCTTCAGACAAGGAGCAAAATCCAGATCTAGCATCTTGAATGTCAATCGACTAATCAGAATGGATCTTTGCTCACCAACCAGCCAATAGACATATTTATAACGGATCTATTCCAAAGTTATAAATAGTCCATGCAAGAGGACATTGTAAGGGACTTGATGAACTGACATATATTCATATGAAATATACGAACAAGAAGATGAATGACTGAATATATATTATTCTGTCAATCAAGTTTACAAGAGCAAACATATTTCTTCGAGCATATATCAAATATCCGAGAGAAGAAATATACTCAAGTAAACAAGAACTGTAACACCCCGAGATATTCGGAATAATTACAGCACTGTAAATCCTTTATATAAGAATTTACAAGGCTAATTTGAAGATAATGGAAATAATACAAAAGTGCCATTAATGAAAGGAATTTCAAACTCGTTCGACAATTCAAATAAATTCATTATTACAAAATATTCCCAAGACAACAACAACATAAACGTACTCGAGTACTGAAATAACCGGAAAATAAGACAACATAATCCACATCACTGAGCCACTTCATCGTCATGTAGGTACTGTGTCTGCTTTACCGTTCCACGGCTACCTGAACATCAAAACAAATGTCCACCCCCGAAGGGGTTAGCAAAACAATGCTAGTACAAGTATCGTACTATAATAAATCATCAATGCATCATAAAACATACAAAACGGACTTCCGTCATCGGAATCAAACGATGTGAATCCTCACGATTCCATCAACATAATACAGGGTAATCCAACGATCCAGCGCCCTCGGTATACATCCCCATGATGATCCCGTCGGACCAACGCATGGTGGAAAACCCGTCCAACGATCCAGCGCCCTCAGCATAGATCCCCATGATGATCCCATCGGACCAACGCATGGTGGACATTCGATCCAGCGCCCTCAGCATAGATCCTCATGATCCCCTCAGATCATTTTCAACACAACCATTATAATTATGCATACACATATGCAAATCAACACGTTCATCAACGTAAATATCATGACAACTCAAAGAATATAGTCACATGTTCAACAACACGAATAAATCATACACATGATCAATAATGCAATATCAATAAGCTTAAAATACGATATTTGCCTCAAATATGGCAAGAACAAATCACTCCAACGAATCTCAACACACTCGAAGACCGTCTCCTTCGATCAACGTAGCAAGCCTGAACCTTAACAAAAGAAATAATATAGAATTTATCTTATGTCGTACGAATGTCTAACAACCCGGTCTACGGCCGAAAGCTCTAAAAATGCAATCTTCCTGAACTACTTAGCATACGCTACGTACTCTATGTAACGTGTGCTAAGCCTGCCCGTTAGCGTACATAAACGACGAAGTCTAGCGTACGCTAACTTATGTACCGGCAGTCCTCTCTGATCAACCGATTGACTCGCCTGATGACATAACGTACGTTACGTACCAAACATAGCGTACGTTACTCATTCCCGATAGCGCACATTAATATATATATCTTAGCGTGCGCTACACGGCATGGCGATTTACTCTCAAGTAAAACTTAATCTAATGGTGAAGAAACTCATGAAATCTTCAGTGCTAATACATGTCATCTTCGTGTATATCATGCTCATACGGTTTGTGAAAGATCTTTACGGATTAATCGACTACGAGATACAAGGATACTTATAATCATCACAACACCATAATTCATCTTGATCTTCAATAAAATATCCTAAGTTCAATCCATTTCATGTCCCAAAATGGATGATTCCATTATGTAAAGACTTAAGAACTTGAAATCTCCATATACTAGTCACAACCGGTTTGAAGCTTCATGAATATGCTAGGAGTTCAAACACTATACGATGAAGAAGTACCGAAACATCGAAAATATCCTTCTAACACCTGATGTTTGACTACTTACGAATTTAACTGACTAGATAATCCCAAATCATGATCAAAACATCCTTCAGAATACTACTAATATTGGTGAAGAATCACCTACCTCAAAGTAGCGAAGAACACGAAGGAACTTTGAAGAAATCCAACACCGAGAGCTTGAACACCAATCTCCAATGATCTACAATCTTCAACTCGGGCTAGGATGATGATATGAAGGGTTTAGGATGGAGAGAGTGACTCCCTATGTCTCAGAATTCGGGTTTGGAAAGTGATGAAGCTGAAAAAAATTAAAAAGGGTGTTGTCCTATATATAGAAAATGGTTATTAGCGTGCGCTAGTCCATATTCATAGCGTGCGCTAACGGCTATACGAAACTTACTGATTTCACTGTAATCAGCATTTAGCGTGCGCTATCCTCATATCAGTAGCGTGCGATACTGCGTTGACTTGGCTTTTCCCAAAAGCCATCCAGGTTCATCCCAACATAATCCCAACGAAATCCGCGGCCTGATCTCACCTACCAACATGTCTCAATCATGCTGACTACGTATAGCGCGCGCTAAGGTTCATATATAGCGTGCGTTACTAAACCCAAATTAGCGTACGCTACGCCTAGTCGATAGTGTGCGCTACATGTGCAAAATCACAATATTGAACAAAATCATGAAATCATCTGCTCAACAACACCGGATCATGGAATACAGAGAATAAAACTCAGATCAAAATACAACAAATACAATATCACAAGGTTCAATTACACATCAGAAATCTTGGGTATTACATCCTCTCTCCCTAAAAAGAAGTTTCGTCCCGAAACTTAAGATGAAAACAACTCCGGATATTTAGTCTTCATATTGTCCTCCGTTTCCCAAGTGGCCTCTTCAACTCCGTGTCGGGACCATTGTACTTTAACCAAGTGTATTAGTTTATTCCTCAGTTGTTTGATCCGACTCTCAAGTATCTTGATTGGTCTCTCTTCAAAGGTACCGTCATTAGCTATCTCGATCTCGTCGAAATCAATGATATGACTGGGGTCTGGTACATACTTCCGCAATTGGGATACGTGAAACACACTGTGAACGTGACTCAGCGATGGCGGTAAGGCCAACCTGTATGCTAAATCCCCAACTCTCTCGAGGATCTCAAATGGCCCGATATATCTCGGACTTAGCTTACCTTTCCTCCCAAAATGGAAAATTCCTCGTGTAGGAGACACCTTCAATAGTACGTGGTCTCCAATGTCGAACTCTAGCGGGCGACGGCGCACATCAGCATAAGACTTTTTCCGACTCTGGGCAGTCAACAGTCTTTCCTGAATCAAAGCTATCTTCTCTTGAGTCTGAGCTATCAATTCTGGTTCCGTCCCGATCAAGTCCGAAGAATCATCCCAGCACAGGGGTGATCGACATCTTCTCCCGTACAAAGCTTCAAATGGTGCCATCTTAATAGAAGCATGCCAACTATTCTTATATGTGAATTAAATCAACGCCAAGTGAACTTCCCAGTTAGTTGACCAATCCAAGGCACAAGCTCTAAGCATGTCTTCTACTGTCTGAATAGTCCTTTCGGACTGACCGTCCGTCTGAGGATGATAAGCCTGCTAAAGTTCAGCACGGTCCCCAAAGCCCTGTGAACTGCCTTCCAGAAGTGCAACACAAAGCGACCATCTCGATCTGAAATAATGGTCTTCGGCGTCCCATGTAATCTGACTATCTCTGCAATAAATACTCGTGCCAATCTCTCAGGTCCCCACGTGTCTTTAATTCCTAGGAAATGAGCCGACTTGGTTAGTCGATCAACTACAACCCAAATCATGTTCATTCCCGACTTGAAATCCATCGAGATATCCTTCCACTTCCACTCAGGGATCGGAAGTGTCTTTAACATTCCGGCAGGTTGCTGATGTTCAATCTTAACCTGCTGACAAGTCAAACACTTCGAAACGTACTCTGCTACGTCCTTCTTCATATTTCCCCACCAGAAGTTTTGTTTTATATCCTTATACATCTTACTACTGCCTGGGTGAATAGAATAGGGAGCGCTGTGAGCTTCCTTCAAAATTGTCCGTCTCAAATCATCATCATCGGGCACGCAAAGTCGACTTTGAAATCTCAGAACTCCATCATCTTGTATCACGAATCCTGGGGCCTTTCCTTTCTTTACTTCGTCACATAACCGAAGGATCAGAGAATCGTTCAACTTCTTAGATTTGATTTCCTCGACTAGGGACGAAGTCAGTTCCATCACATATAGTTGCCCTTAGATTTCTGGTGACCATACTTCAATCCCTTCGCGGATCAGTTCTCGTTGAATGCTGGTTTGGGACGTAAGTGCTTCCAACACTCGAAGAGAAATAGGTTTACGACTCAATGCATCAGCTACTACGTTTGCTTTACCCGGATGATAGAGAATTTCCAAGTCCTAATCCTTGATCAATTCCAGCTACCTTCTCTGCCTCACGTTTAATTCTTTCTGACTGAAAATGTACTTGAGGCTTTTATGATCTGTAAAGATCTGACAATGAATGCCGTATAAATAATGTCGCCAAATTTTCAAGGCAAAGACCACAACTGCTAACTCCAGATCATGAGTCAGGTAATTAACTTCGTACGGTTTTAATTGCCGAGAAGCATAGGCAATCACCTTATCCTTTTGCATCAACACACATCCTGCACTCGATTTGAAGCGTCGTTGTATACCATGAATCCATCGGTTCCATCCGGTAATGCTAATATAGGTCTTGTCGCCAGTCTCTTCTTAAGTTCATCAAAACCACCTGGCATTTCTCATCCCACGTGAACTTTTGAGTTTTACAGAATAAATGAGTGAGTGGACGAGCAATTTTGGAAAATCCCTCTACAAAACGGCGATAATATCCAGCAAGTCCTAAGAAGCTTCGAACTTCTTTCACGTTATTAGGAGCTTCCCATTCCAAGATTGCTTCGACTTTCTTCGGGTCCACCTGAACTCTGTCAGCTGATATCACATGCCCAAGGAAGGTTACTTCCCTAAGCCAGAACTCACATTTGGAAAGCTTCGCATAAAGTTGTTCATTTCTCAAGGTGCTCAAAACCACATGCAAATGCTCGGCATGCTCCTCTGTGTCTTTCGAATAGATCAAGATGTCATCAATGAAAATGACCACAAACTTGTCTAGGTATTCTAAGAATACCCGATTCATCAATTGCATAAATACCGCAGGAGCATTGGTAAGTCCGAATGGCATCACCATGAATTCATAGTGACCGTACCGGGATCTGAAAGTAGATTTCGGTAGATCCGATTTCTTAATTCTCAACTGATGATATCCTGATCGCAAGTCAATCTTCGAGAATACCCTTGCCCCTTGCAGTTGATCAAACAAGTCGTTGATCCGAGGTATAGGATACTTATTCTTGATCGTCACTTTGTTTAGCTCCCTATAATCAATACATAATCGGAGGGATCCATCTTTCTTTCGGACAAAGAGAACAGGTGCTCCCCAAGGAGAAACGCTAGGTTGAATGTAACCCTTCTGCAATAATTCCTCCAGTTGCTTCTTTAGTTCATACATCTCGGTTGGCGCCATGCGGTATGGTGATCTGGAAATAGGAACGGCTCCAGGCTCTAATTCGATAGTGAACTCCACTTCTATCTCCGGAGGTAACCCAGGTAGTTCGTGAGGGAATACATCTGAAAATTCATTCACAACTGGAATAGATGAGAGTTCTACTCCTTCTTCTTTCTTCATGGCATAGCACCAAATTCCATGACATCCCTGCTTCAGTAATTTCATTGCTTTCATCGCTTTGATCAATTTTCCCGAGCTTCCCGGTATCCATCCTCTGAATAAGTGTTCAGATCCATCATCAGCAATGATAGAAATGACCCTCTTTCGGTAATTCAGAATAGCTCCATAACGGTTGAGCCAATCGTCTCCGAGAATTAAATCGTCACCATAGATGTCAACTACATAAGATTCGATGGCCAATCTCTCCCTCCTATAGACACTGGAAAATCTCTAGCTTCTAGGGTTCCCACTATTCTCTCTCCGCTCGGCAAACCCACAACATAAGGTTCACAATCAAATAAACGCGAGATTTTCAAACGATTAATACAATTTAATGATATGAAAGAATGTGTAGCTCCTGAATCGAATAGGACACTAACTGGTTGCAAAAGGATCTGAATCGTACCTGATGCAATAGCAGTGTTCTGATCGTCAGATTTCCTCATCTCGTACAGGCGCGGAGGAACGGACCCAAAGATTGGATGTCTCTCTCTTCCCAACATTCTCTTTGAAATCCACTGCTGCGTCTGGTTCACACTTATCTCTTTGGGAATGGCGCTGGAGTGCGAGTACCAAACGATCTAGTCGCCACTCCACGGAATGTTGCGCGATGTCCTTCCTGTACACACTAAAAGTCACAAGAAAGGAACAATCACGTCGAACTGTTTTGCCACAGTTATAACATTTCTTCCCTGCGTCTGAAACGGTTGGTGCTGCTCGGAACTTATTTCCACCTCGAGAAGGATGCGGAGGCCTCCTGGACGAATGAAATGAGGACTGGCCCTTGCGGGGCCCACTACTCTTATTCTCCATGAAGTTGCCAGACACTTTCTGCTTCTTTGCTTCCGTTGACTTTTCTACTGCCGCCTCTTTCATATCATAGGCCAGAGCCTTGTCCTGATACTGTCGCAAGGTGGTACATTCAAATCCGGACATATACTGCTGAATTTCCGGCTTCATCCGCATGTCGAAATGGAAAATTCTCTCCGCCTCGGTCCTGACCAAGTGGCGCACATAAGTCAGCTGGTGATTAAAAGTCTTAATCACGTCTGTCACAGATGCCTCTAAATTTTGTGGTGAGAAAAATTCCCGGACTCGGGCCTCTCTAACTGGGCGAGGACAATATTGCGCTTCCATCATTAATTTGAACTCCGTCCAGTCAGCATTATGATTCTCAGGTCGAATGGCCTCCCACCAGTCGGAAGCCTCCCCAGTCAGGAGTTACTGGGCTATCGGAACCTTTCGGTCGTCAGGGCAGTTAATCCCTGCAAAGATCTTTTCTAACTCTTTCAGCCAGTGGTCCCAAGTAAGTGCCTCAGCAGATCCGTCAAATTTTGGCGGGTGCAATTTGACCACCTCAGCAAGCCATCTGTCTCCCCGGTTATCCTCATGGTGCTGCTGTCCCATCGCCGTCTGCATGCGGTCAACCACCTGAGCGAACTGGTTTATCTAAGCAACCACCTGTTGAAACACTCCCGGCACATTAGGATCTGCATTATTATTTGCTGATCCCTGCTGTCCTCCGGAATGGGAATCTATTCGACTAGCGGTTATTTCTGGTGTAGACACCGAATCTTCCTGTCTCGCATTTCCACATCCGCGTCCACGACCGCGTCCGCGTCCACGACCCCCCCTCAACATACTGTAAACACAAATACTCAACATCCAGGGCAACTTTTCTAAAAGAAAGTCCGTCAATATTCACAAAAAGGAATTAAATAAAACGGGATTAACTGAGATTAGGAGACTTACAACCACGGTCCACACGACGATGCCGGCTCAGCAGTGATGTTACAAACGACCCGTATGTAACGTAAACAGACCCAAATAAAACCCGACTGCCAAGATATCCATGAATCTTAGCTACGATACCATATTCTGTAACACCCCGAGATATTCGGAATAATTACAGCGCCGTAAATCCTTTATACATGAATTTACAGGGCTAATTTGAAGATAATGGAAATAATACAAAAGTGCCATTAATGAAAGGAATTTCAAACTCGTTCGACAATTCAAATAAATTCATTATTACAAAATGTTCCCAAGACAACAACAACATAAATGTACTCGAGTACTGAAATAACCGGAAAATAAGACAACATAATCCACATCACTGAGCCACTTCATCGTCGTGTCGATCGTGGTCGCTTCTGCTCCACGGCTACCTGAACATCAAAACAAATGTCCACCCCCGAAGGGGTTAGCAAAACAATGCTAGTACAAGTATCGTACTACAATAAATCATCAATGCATCATAAAACATACAAAACGGACTTCCGTCATCGGAATCCAACGATGTGAATCCTCACGATTCCATCAACATAATACAGGATAATCCAACGATCCAGCGCCCTCGATATAGATCCCCATGATGATCCCGTCGGACCAACGCATGGTGGAAAACCCGTCCAACGATGCAGCGCCCTCAGCATAGATCCCCATGATGATCCCGTCGGACCAACGCATGGTGGACATTCGATCCAGCGCACTCAGCATAGATCCTCATGATCCCCTCAGATCATTTTCAACACAACCATTATAATTATGCATTCACATATGCAAATCAACACGTTCATCAACGTAAATATCATGACAACTCAAAGAATATAGTCACATGTTCAACAACACGAATAAATCATACACATGATCAATAATGCAATATCAATAAGCTTAAAATACGATACTTGCCTCAAAGATGGCAAGAACAAATCACTCCAATGAATCTCAACACACTCGAAGACCGTCTCCTTCGATCAACGTAGCAAGCTCGAACCTTAACAAAAGAAATAATATGGAATTTATCTTATGTCGTACGAATGTCTAACAACCCAGTCTACGACCAAAAGCTCTAAAAATGTAATCTGCCTGAACTACTTAGCGTACGCTACGTACTCTACGTAACATGCACTAAGCCTGCCCGTTAGCATACGTAAACGACGAAGTCTAGTGTACGCTAACTTATGTACCGGCAGTCCTCTCCAATCAGCCGACTGACACTCCTGATGACATAACGTACGTTATGTACCAAACGTAGCGTACGTTACTCATTCCCGATAGTGCACGTTAATATATATCTTAGCGTGCGCTACCTGTGCATGGCAGTTTATTACTGGGCAGAAAACTTAATCTAATGGTGAAGAAACTCATGAAATCTTCAGTGCTAATACATGTCATATTCGTGTATATCATGCTCATACGGTTTGTGAAAGATCTTTACGGATTAATCGACTACGAGATACAAGGATACTTATAATCATCACAACACCATAATTCATCTTGATCTTCAAGAAAATATCCTAAGTTAAATCCATTTCATGTCCCAAAACGGATGATTCCATTATGTAAAGACTTAAGAACTTGAAGTCTCCATATACTGGTCACAACCGGTTTGAAGCTTCATGAATATGCTAGGAGTTCAAACACTATACGATGAAGACATACCGAAACATCGAAAATATCCTTCTAACACCTGATGTTCGACTACTTACGAATTTAACTGACTAGATAATCCCAAATCATGATCAAAACATCCTTCAGAATACTACTAATATTGGTGAAGAATCACCTACCTCAAAGTAGCGAAGAACACGAAGGAACTTTGAAGAAATCCAACACCGAGAGCTTGAACACCAATCTCCAATGATCTACAATCTTCAACCAGGGCTAGGATGATGATATGAAGGGTTTAGGATGGAGAGAGTGACTCCCTATGTCTCAGAATTCTGGTTTGGAAAGTGATGAAAGCTGAAAAAAACGAAAAAGGGTGCTGTCGTATATATAGAAAATAATTATTAGCGCGCGCTAGTCCATATTCATAGCGTGTGCTAACGGCTATACGAAACTTATTGACTTCACTATACTCAGCATTTAGCGTGCGCTATCCTCATATCAGTAGCGTGCGCTACTGCGTTGACTTGGCTTTTCCCAAAAGCCGTCCAGGTTCATCCCGACATAATCCCAACAAAATCCGCGGCCTGATCTCACCTACCAACATGTCTCAATCATGCTGACTACGTATAGCGCGCGCTAAGGTTCATATATAGCTTGCGCTACTAAACCCAAATTAGCGTACGCTACGCCTAGTCGATAGCGTGCGCTACATGTGCAAAATCACAATATTGAACAAAATCATGAAATCATCTGCTCAACAACACCGGATCATGGAATACAGAGAATAAAACTCAGATCAAAATACAATAAATACAATATCACGAGGTTCAATTACACATCAGAAATCTTGGGTATTACAAGAACAACACATCATCACCCTAACATCATCGTGTTCAAGCTGCTGTTCAAACCAGTGATTCACCATCTTTACCTTTGAGTAAACTTAACCCTGTGTGGACTAAGAAAAGATATTCCGACCTGTGTGGGAAGAATATGACGAAGCTTCAATATGTGTGAGAAAAAGCAAGTCAAAGACGCCAACAATAAATCTGTGTGAACGGTTGAAAGCTGCAGTCTTTGTATCAATTTATGTGAATGATACAAGGATAGGTTTGATTATAGTCACGTAGTTGTGTACGTAGTGATTATAATAAACATTTTACTCCTGTGTGGAGGACCAGTGGACATAGAGGAGTTTACCTCGAACCACTTTATGTTGCGTGTTATTTACCTTATGCCTTTAGTGTTTTTATAACTGTGATTATTTACAAGTATACATTGCAAAACCTTATGAACACCAAGCCAATAGGAGAAAGCCTAGTTACTGTATTTACAGCTACTCACTTAAACAAACTTCTGATATGCACTCTTATTTGAAAATCGTACAGCTTGTTGTGCTAACACTTTTCCAAGCTGTATTCTGTATACTTAGTGGTGAACAAGTGGTATCAGAGCGGTTAATTCTAAAAAGAATCAGTCGTATTTTTAACTGAATCAGATCCAAAATCACTTGTTTTTGAAAAGTCTCTATCTTTCCTATTCTCTATATGGATACCTTTATGATAAATAAGGTTTCTATGTTTTCTATTAACGAATTTGATGATTGGAGAATTAGGATGGAAGTATATCTCACCGCCATGCATGAAGAGATGATTTTTGTCATCCAAGATGGCCCCATCAAGATGATGAAGGTGAATCAGCCGCAAGGATAGAGGGACAACCTCATGCATAGATGCTAGAGAAAGAGTGTGAGCAATGGATGACCGATGAATGCAAGCGCGCGAACCTCGACAACGTAGCTAAGAATCCGTTATTTGTCACTCTTGACAAAGGCAGATTCTCGAAGGTAAAAAGCTGCAAGACAGCCAAGGAAATCTGGGATAAACTCAAGATGATTTGTGAGGGAACTGAGCTCTCAAAAGAAAACAAGATTTCAAAATTCACTCAGCAATTTGAGTCATTTGAAATGAAATTATCTGAAACTCTTGAGGAACTTGACCTCAGATTCACTGGCATTGTCGGTGAACTTAAAGCATTGGGTAAAGTGTATACCCAAAAGGAGAAAAATTTGAAAATATTTAGATCACTCCCTGCCTGATGGGACATAAAAACCATAGCTATGCATGTGTTATGTAATCTCAATGATATTTCTACTTTTGACCTCTTCTCTGACCTAAAAGCTTTTGAGTATGATATTGACAGGAGAGAGAAGGTCGAAGAGTCACCTTCTAAGATTACAGCACTAGCCGCTGTATCTAACATGAGACACATCATGCCCAACACATCCAAATCTGCCTATAAGAATGCTGACAGTGACCATGATATCCTGTCACAAGATGAAATGGCCATGCTCATGCACAAATTCAAGAAATTCAACAAACAGTCTGGAAAGACTGCATACAGGCCCAAGCCTTTTCACAAGGTAAGTTCTGAATCCTCCCCATCTGGTGATTCTAATTTATGCTACAACTGCAGGAAACCAGGACATTATGCAAATAAGTGTCTGCATCCTAAAGTCCAAAAGTTGCCAGAAACCGAGCAACAAGAAAAGGACGAAAGGAGACGTGCTTGGAAAAACAAGCTCAAGATCCTGATCGGCGAATCAGAAGCCTCGCCTGCTTAAACCAAGACCGAGGAATGTCTTCAGGCAGTCACTGAAAGTTACTCATCTGATGATGAGCTCGAAGATAAAGCATACATGTGCTTTATGGCTAAAGATATAGAGGACGATGAAGATAGCGATGATGAGGTAAGCTCAACATCCAATATTCCTATCAATGCGTCCCATACTTTAGAAAATATGATGAATAAATTTAAAAACATTCAAAAGGCCCATGATACATTGAAACGAGAAATTATACAGCTCGAAATTTCTAACTTAGAGCTAAAAGAAGAAAATGACTTGCTGAGAAATAACTATGAAAATATGTCTGTCGATTGCGAAAACAGCAAGATCACATTGGAAAAACTCATAGAGAGCAATCATCAACTTTCCCACGATATGAATGAGACCAAGTCTCATAATGAGAGCAAGAAAAATGATTTTGCTCTACTCGAAGCTAAAGTAAAAACTCTCGAGAAACGAGAAGGAGAACTAGAGACCATCTTGAAATCTTTCGAGAAATCATCTAAAAGGATGGAAGAAATTCTAAGCACCGGGCAACATGCTCATGATAAAGGTGGCTTAGGATACAACTCATTCTCCAATAAAGGGAAAACTAGTACCGTGTTCATCAGGGGTGTGGAACCTATTCCTATACTCGAAGAGACCTCGAGTCCCGCAAAGGTTACAGCTGATCCACGTACAGCAAAGGCTACCATTCCTCCACCAAAGTCATATCACAGACAGCAGAATCCTCAGCAACCTAGACCTGTAAAGCGTAACCAACAACATACTCCACGATCATATCAGAAGCGCCAACAGTCGTTCAGAAAGAAGGATGTATCTAAATATCAACGGCATGCACAACAGTACTTCCAACAGTACAGTGCGCCTAGATAATGGATATAGGAGCCTCGTTATCCATCGAGAAAACATGTTGCCGTGCAATATCCGCAATAGCTTTGTGAATCCAACTGGAGACCCAGGATCAAGGTAATCATTTCTTGAATCTAGAATTTCAGAGTTCGAGTGTTTTTCCTTCCGATCTCTTCGTGTAAGCTTGATATGATGTCGTAAAATATTAGATATGGATTATCTACCTTGAATACATGTGAGACCCCATTATTTTGTATGTAGATTAGATTATTAATTTTTAATAATAAAATAAAGTTTACAATATTTCATTATCGAATAAAATTAGTTCTTACCTTATGCATAGTCACATTAGCTAAATAAATTCTATAAGTTCAACAACCTAATTATTTTTATTACTTCAATTTAATAAAAAAAATAATAATATCATATAAGTTTAATTAACTTAAATTTTTAATAATTTTTAATTTATTAGCTAAATGGGCTATTTAATCTAATAGTATAACTTAATTAGTGGGCTTATTATTAAAATTTGAACTTAGATGCATCATGGGCTTATGACCATCTAAATAATAAACCACCTATCACCTAAAATACTACACCTAGCCCAAAACACTCATGACCCTAAATGAGGGGGTGGATGTCTGTATTGCATCCAGGTTCATACAGGTTCTTGGGGAGCAAAACACAGGATCAGTACGAAGGATGATGGAAGACAAATGATATTAATCACATGAATACTAGTACTTGGTATTGGTGGTCGTATGGTATTACTCTTTCCACTGTAGCTTTTTCTGTCGTATGAGTTGTCAGTGTATTTGGACCCCTATGGGGTATGGGTTTTAATAGAGAGATGTATATGAAGTTTAAGTTATATGTTATTAATGAAAGACTAAGTCGGTCTACTGATTCGCATTTAGCCATGTTGGCATTTTTTGTGAGGTCTTCTTCTGGTATCTAGCCTAGTAGATCCTCACGGAGAGGGTCTGTGGCGCTATAATATTCCCGAGTGGATTAGGGGTATTACACATGGGTCGTACTGTATTCCCCCTTAATTAAGGCACACGTCACCTGTATGAAGGTTTTGTACCTTTTTCTTATAGTAAGATCTGACTTGTTCTGAGTGTACAATTAATTAACGGTAGATACTGTATTCTTGGGTCTTACAGCATTCCCCCGCAATTGATAAGTAAAAGCGTAAAAACTTACAGGGAGTTAGGATGCAGCATTCCTAATTCTTATCGAAGCATACAAAATCTGCTTGTGCTGAGAGGTTTTGTAAAGATGCCAGCTAACTGGATGTCTGTATGAACCTTCTCGATCCGAACATCCTTATTCTCAACACGATTATCGATGAAGTGATGCTTCATATAAATATGCTTAGTTTGCGAGTGCAATGCAGGATTGTCCGTTATTGCAATTGCACTCGTGCTATCGCACATGATCGGTGTTTCTCTGGTACTGATTCCATAATCTGATAACTGCTGTTACGTCCAGAGAATCTGCATACAGCAACTTCCAGCGGCATAGTATTCCGACTCAGCTATAGAAAGCGAGTTGGCCAATTGCTTCTTACTAAACCAGGACACAAGTATAGGTCCAAGAAAGTGACAAGTACCGCTTGTACTCTTCCTATCCAACTTACAGCCTTTGAGATCCGATTTACTATAGCAAACCAAATCGAATCCTCCTACCTTAGGGTACCATAATCCTATATCAACTGTTCCATTTATGTACTTAAGGATTCGTTTGGCTGTCGTGATGTGTGATTCCTTAGGTGCTACTTGATACCGAGCACACACTCCTACAACAAACTAGATATCAGTCAGCTAGCCATTAGGTACATGAGTGAGCCAATAAGCTTCATGTAGAGTGATTGATCAACTGGCTTTCCAGCTTCGTCAGCACTAATTTGCACGGAAGTACTCATGGGGGTTGACAAGGATTTGGAGTTGTTCATGCCAAAATTGTTTAGTAGCTCCATGTTGTACTGCTCCTGGTTGATGAAGATTCCTATAGGCAACTGATTTACCTGCAATCCTAGGAAATAACTAAGTTACCCCATCATACTAATTTCAAGTTTACTTTGCATGAGATGAGAGAACCTTTGACACAAAGCAAGGTTAGTAGAACCAAATATAATATCATCGACATATATTTGTACCATTAACATGTCATCACCTTCATGTATCTTAAATAGAGTCTTGTCCACATCACCTTTCTCAAATCCATTGTCGGTAAGGTACAGGGATATAGTTTCATACCACGCTCTAGGTGCTTGCTTAAGTCCATATAGAGCTTTCCGTAGTCTGTCTACTAGGTCTCCGCCTTCAGTATTGACAAACCCTGGTGGTTGTTCAACATAGACTTCTTCGACGAGGTCTCCATTTAGGAATGCGCTCTTAACGTCCATTTGATATACTATAAATCTCTTATGGGTGACAAAAGCTAGAAATATCCTAATGGCTTCCAATCTGGATACAGGGGCAAATATTTCATCATAGCCTATGCCTTGTTCCTGTCTGTAGCCTTGTGCGACTAGACTGGATTTATTCCTAATAACAAGTCCATTCTTATCCTTCTTATGTCTAAATACCAATTTGTTACCAATTACAGTTTGATGTTCAGGTCTGGGTACTAGATACCATACATTGTTTCTTTCGAAACCATTAAGTTCTTCTTCCATAAAAGTGATCCAGTGAGAATTATTCACAGCTTCATTGGTAGAAACAGGTTCGGATTGAATTAAGAATACATCTAGGGTGCACATGGTTAGTCTCCTAAGTTCTGCCTTAGATTTCCATACAGGATATGGAGATTTCTCAGATTCGGATTCTTTTTGCGCACAAAGTAGAGTTCCTTGTCTACTCTGTATTCTTATTTGGGTAGATACACTAGCATCAATGTCTCCTATGATTAACTCCTAAGGGTGATCTCTAAGCCATCTTCTGTCGGGTTCTAGTTATGCGTCCCGTACTGTATCTTGTTGTCCTGTAGTTTTGGCTTCAGCTTGTACAACATCAGCTTCAACTACTTCTGTTCTTACAATTGTGGGGTTGATTTCTAAGTCTATGACAGGCTCTGTTGGAGTTTGAGGGTCATTGATGGAGAGTGTTTGGATATTCTGGGTTAGGTCTTCTACTCCTATAGGATCATGGTGAGGTTCATCAAACACTACATGTACAGATTCCTCGATTGTCAGCTTCCTTTTGTTAAAGATTCTGAAAGCCTTGCTCATAGAGGAATATCCTACACATATCCCTTCATCTGGCTTCTCGTCAAAAGTCTTGAGTTGATCTTTTCCATTATTCAGAACATAGCACCGGCATCCAAAGATGTGAAAATACAAAACTAATGGAGTTCTATTATTCCATATCTCATAGGTTGTTTTGTTGTGATGCTTATTGATAATACATTGGTTTTGTGTATAGCATGCTGTATTTGTTGCTTTGCCCCAGAACCGCTGCGACAACTTTCTTGCGGCGATCATGGTTCTTATGGCTTCCTTGAGCGTTCTATTCTTTCGCTCGGCAACACCATTTATTTGAGGAGTCCGGGCTGCTGAGTATTCGTGATGTACTCTATTGTCCGAATAGTATTGCTCTATAAGGCGGTTAGTGAATTCAGTACCCCTATCAGAATGAATAGACACGATACTCAACCCTTTCTCATTTTGAAGCTTTCTCAGGTGCTCGGCCAAATTTGTTTTGGTTTCTTTCTTATTGCTTAGAAAGATTGTCCAAGCATACCTGGAGAAATCATCAACAATACTAGACAATATTTCTTACCTCCCAAACTTACAGGGTCTACAGGACCGTAGAGGTCCATATGTAGCATATCCAGAACATTGTGAGTGGACAAGTATGATTTGACTTTCAGGGTGGTTTTGACTTGTTTGCCTTTTTGACAGGGTCCGTAGATGCTGTCTTTTTGGAATGACACATCAGGCAAGCCTCTAACCATTCCCTATCTGGCGAGTTTGTTGATCATCTTGAAGTTGATGTGTGACATCCTCTTGTGCCATAGCCGGCTTTGATCTGCAGTGCCTTTAACAAAATAAGGAATAGTGGAGCTCGTAGGCTTCCAGTCAGCAATATACATATTACCTGACCTGCTTCCTATGAGATTGACTTCTTTGGTCAAGATGTTCTTCACTCTACAGTGATCTATATAGAATTTCACCGAGAACTGCTTGGCACAAAACTAGCTAATACTAAGTATCTTGAACTGTAAGCCTTCAACATAAGCTACGTCAGTGACTTTGAACTTTCCTAAAAGTAGGGTTCCTTCCCTCTTGTTCTTCCTTTGGACTTGTCACCGAAGTGCACTTTTGGACCGCGCCGAGAACATCTGTTGTCAAAGTACCATATGTTCTTTTCTTTGATATCCTGCAGATACAAAATTTAAGTAGATTTAGGTCCCCTTTGATTGTTGGGTTCATGAATGTTAGTACCTTTTGGTACCCAAATTTGCCTAACAGCAATTGGTTTACTGTAGGTTACTATTATTATTCCAGTACGATTGCCATCTCAGAGGTGGAGCCATTTTCTTAGGCCTTACAGCTTGCCTCCTGGGCCTCCAGTTGGATTGCCATAGCTGTTGATTATACTGCACGGCGACCTGTTTTCTGGATGGATACCAGGGCTCCTATATCCAATATCTAGGCGCACTATACTTAGGGAAGTACTGCTGTGCAGGCTTTTGATATTTAGATACAACCTTCTTTCTGAATGGCTGTTGGCGCTTTTGATATGCTCGGGGAGCTTGCTGTTGGTTATGCCTTAAAGGTCCTTGAGGCTGCGGTTTCCGCTATCGATGATATGATATTGGTGGCGAATAGCAGCCCTTGATGTACGCGGGGCAACTGTTACCTTTACGGGACTCGGGGTCTCTTTAGGTACAGGAATGGGTTCCACACCCTTAACAAACACCGCACTAGTTTTCCCTTTTTTGGAGAATATCATAAGCCACTTTTATCATGAGCATGTTACCCGGTGCTTAGAATTTCTTCCATCCGTTTAGAGGATTCCTCGAATGATTTCAAGATGGTCTCTAATTCTCCTTCTCGCTTTCCGAGAGATTTTACTTTGGTTTCGAGCAAAGCATAATCATTTGTCTTGCTTTCATTATAAAACTTAGTCTCATTTAGATCTTTAGCAAGTTCATGATTTCTTTCCATGAGTTTTTCAAATGTGACCTTTCTGTTTTCGCAATCAATAGACATATTTTCGTAGTTATTTTTTAGCTAGTCATTTTCTTCTTTCAGCCCTAAGTTTGAAAGTTCAAGCACTATGTTTTCTCGTTTCAGAGTCTTATGGGCCTTTTGAATGTTTTTGAATTCATTCATCATATTTTCAAAAGTATGAGATGCATTTACAGGAGTAGTGGATGTTGAGCTCACCTCATCATCGCTATCTTCGTCGTCCTGTATTTCTTTGGCCATAAAGCACATGTAGGCTTTATCTCCAATCTCATCATCGGACGAGTCACTGTTAGTGACTGCCTGAAGGCACTCATCGGTTTTGGTTGATGCGGACGAGGCTTTTGATTCACCAATCAGGGCCTTAAGCTTGTTTTTCCAGACACGCCTTCTTTAATCCTTTTCTTGTTCCTCGGCTTCTGGCAACTTTTGCACTTTTGGGTGCAGACACTTATTTGCATAGTGCCCGGGTTTCCTACAGTTGTTGCACAAGTTAGAATCACCAGAAGGAGAAGATTCGGAACTTACCTTGTGAAATAACTTGGGTCTGAAGGAAGTCTTTCCAGACTGTTTGATGAACTTTTTGAATTTATGCATATGAAGGGCCATTTCATCATGTGATAGGATATTATCATCACTGTCAGCAGTCTTGTGTAGGTCACAAGTCGTCCAGGAATAAGTCTAGGGGGGGGGGTGAATAGACTTATTGAAACTCTTAAACTCTTTTCCACGAAGAGTAAGTTTCTTCAGCTGATAGATATGCAAATAACTTAGAGTCGTTTGTACTCAATACGTGCGGAAGTCAGCTGATGACGAATACAAAACAACTAATGAAACACTTAACAATGAATGCAGTAGTTAAAGTATGATGCTATAAAACAGTAAAACACGCAGGCAGTTATAGTGGTCTCAGAGGTGGGGTAATCCTCTACTAATCCACTTTTCTCCAAACCAGTTGGAGATGAATTCACTATAATTGTCAACCAGTGATAAAGATTACAGTGATTCAACCAAATTACAACAGCTTCCAACCAGTGGAAATGCTTGCCGTTGCAACTCCCTTGTACCTCTTGATTTGCGATCCTTGGATGCCTTTACAGTCTTGAACTTCATCCAGTGAAGTACCCCGAACTCAGGATTAAAGACATGAGTTTTTGTCTTCTCCAACCAAGAGCATATTCAAATATGAACTTTTGAGAACTGCTCTTTTCACGATGCTATAGTTCGCTTTTTGATTACTTTGAATGCTTTGATTGCTTGAGATTTTGTTCGCACCGGTGTTGCTCAATTTCAAATCTTCAGATATATATAGGTGTTGATCCTTGAGCATTCTTCATAGCCGTTGCAAATCTTGTAACAAATCCATCTGTTGGAGAAATAGACTTCTTTGTTTATTTTTCTGAACGTTGCAAGGCTAGATTCCCATATTTTAATCCATCGTTCGACCGTTGTGAAGACTTTGCATGTGAGGCGCCACATCTTTTGAATATAAAAGATTAAAGTCTTTAGTGGTAGGTCTGGATGAATTATTTAATTCATATTCTTGCGGGAATCTCTCCAATTTGTCTCTTCATGCTTGCATGTGACTTTCCGTAATATTTGACTATTCAATGCATGCTGATGTGGACTTGGAGTACTTGGCTGATCTCAAGTTGGCTGATGTATAGTCATCTTCTCTGCAGTTTGGACTTCTCTGTTGGTGACTGTTTGAGACTCGCCTAATCAGATGACTTGTCTGAGGTCACTTGACTGCAGTCTGGTCAAACATCTCTGATAAATTTGTTGACCAAAACTTCTCTGACTTGACTCGGATGTACTTCTCTGATGAAGTTAGCTGTACTTTTGTACTTAGCCGATTTGAGCCTAACTTATTTTGGCCTATAGAAGATACTAATTTGGTTCTTCTTTATATTTTGCCAAGTATTAAACTTAACATAATTTGGCCTATGGAAGATACTCATTTGGTTCTTCCTTACATTTTTGCCAAGTAATAAACATTTGAATTACATTAATGACATCATCAAAATCTAACAAGTATTCCAAACAAATTCCCCCTATTTTGATGATGGCAAAACTTAAGCAAATTATTCAAATGAACAAGTCTGCACTTGAGTGCAAGACACAAACCAAAAATCAGTCTAGTTTTGAGACAACTGGGGATTGTCATTCAAAAGACTGTTATAAAAATTTTTCTGTATTGTTTACAAGTACAAGTCTTTCAATGATCAAAACAATTACAGGAAAAATTACAAGTACAAAATTTCAAAAAATATGAATACAATCAAATCATCTGCCTCTGCCTCTGCGGATAGGCTGCTTGGCATGCCCGATAGGTTTAGCTCCAATTGGCCTTCTCTTGACAGGGGCAAGACCGTACTTCCTTCGGACAACGAGGGCAGAAAAGTCTTGTTCTTCTTGTGAGGAGAACTTATGCTCGTCAGAAAGCTTCTTTATTTTACTTTGAAGCACCAATTCATCCAATTCATCATTTTCCAAGGTGGGAGGATCTTTAGGCCTGAAAGGAGGGATCATTGGGTATGCATTACATTCCTTTGCACGTTTTAGTAGGACAGTCCAGAGTTTTGGATGTGCTTCCTCCATGAAATTAATTAAAGTCTGCTGTGGGGAGCAATCTTTCTCCTGGAGTAACTCCCAGATATAAAAATCTCTGATGAACTTTTTCTTTGCAGTTCCCCACATAGGTTCAGCTTCGATAGGAAGGAAATCTTCAACATACCATAACTCTCTGTCTTCCCATTCTAGTGTAGGCTCGTCCCCAATTCTGATCCTCCTTCTTTTGACTGCAGGCTGATCATCAGCCTATTCTAGTTCTGCTTCTCCCTTCCTCTTAGCCGAAGATGTCCCAGCTGTGATCATTTGGACATCTTGCTTCTTCTTGGTCCTCATTTCTTGAACTTCCCTTATTTCCCCCTGCTTGCTGCCTTCCCCCTAAAAGACCTAGGCATGTCTTGAAACGGCCTCGGGGGTGGGGAGATTGGTCATAACAACAAACGACCCAATCGAGCGCCTTCGGCGTGGTCGAATTGCCAAGCCTTGCTATGGTTACTATTAAAGACTTGGCGACTGGCTCTGGTTTATGGCTGGATGGGTCTTCAATCGCTACCTCGAATATTGAAAATTCATGAAGATATGTGTTACACGAGAATCTTACCCTGCGTATGGGGGCGCTGGGTTGGTGCATCTGTGCTCATTGCAGTAGTGATGTAGTAGGTGTTGGTGGTTGTGTTTTTTAGATCTCCATTTGGCACTCGGCTTGAGCTTGTTGTTTCCAAGACGTTTACTCCTGTCATATCTAAAATGGCTCTGGTTCTTGTTAGTGGCTGAATCGGGTCCAGAAATTCTTCTCAGTGATATCGAAGGCCACGAGGCAGATGACAGAGTGTCCCTTCCGAGTGTACGGCCGACATTAGGTTGGTGCGGGCCCCGAATTTGAGAAGTGTCTTAGTAGGTGCTTGGGTTTTGTTTTAGGACTTGTTTTCAGCCTACTCTACAACTGCTCGTAAGGTTATGCGATGGTTGGCTTTCTGTAAATGGTTGGATTTGGGTTCCTCGAAAGAAACCTTCAATATCGAAGAATCACGAAGATGTGGTGCATATTTGTTCTACCATACGTATGAGGGGCGCTAGGGTGGTTCACATTTGATCATTGAAGTAGTGAGGAAGTATGTGTTTATGGCCAATTTCGTGTGACCTGTATCTGGCTCTTGAAGGAGTCCTGTCGTATCTGCATTCTAGATGCACATGCTTTCGCTCCGGATCAAATACGGATGGGTCATGTTTAATTGCTGGATTGGGAATTTTGAATGAAACCTTGAATATCAAAGAATCATGAAGAAATGCGGTGATTGGTTATACTCTACGTTGGGGAGTGTTGAGTTGGTTTGTATATACGCATTGCAGTAATGAGGAAGTAGGTATTTGTGGCGGATTTTATTAGACCTTATTTTGCTTTTGATATTGTCCTTTCTTATCTGCATATTCCAAGATGCTCAAAATCTCGCTAAGGATCATGACGGATGGATCCTATTCAATAGTTGGATTGGGAATTTTGAATGAACCCTGAGAAATCGAAGAATCATGAAGAAATGCGGTCATTAGTTATACTCTACGTATGGGGGTGTGGAGTCGGTTTGCCTATACGCATTGCAATAATGAGGAAGTAGGTCTTGATGGGGGATTTTGTTAGACCTTATTCGGCTTTTGATATGGTCCGTTCGAATCTGCATATTCCAAGATGCTCTAGCTGGCGCTTTAGACTCGTTGATGATGGCTACTGGTGATTTTGCCGAATTTAGTTTTGGCTCTGAACCAAGGCCTGATACTCAGTTGGCGCTCAAACTTGACCTAGGTATGTCGTTAAAGTACCTAATTCTAACACGGCTCATGGTGCAGTTCAACAAATATTCAAGCTCGAACCAGACACTCAGCTGAAGATATTTGTTTGTGCCGTTTGTCGTGTGGCTATGTTAGGGATTTGGCCTCCCTATAATTTACTTGCTTCCTAGTTCTTAGTTAGCTTGTTTAAATTTCTTTCGGGCTATGTTTGGGATTTGGCCCCCCAGAAAAATATCGGCTATGTAAGGGAATAGGCCCCCCTATCATCTTTGTGCTATAATATATCACTTTTTAAAAAAAACTAAACTTTCTTCCCCCTTTTTTCCAGCATCAACCAGGGTGGTCAATTGCTGCTCCATTCTAAGCATCCAATCAGACATGCCAAATGGCATTCTGTTGTTTATAGGAGGAGGTGGTTGAGGGATGTTCCACTGCAGCAAGGTGTCGATTTTTTCATTGATTGACTACAGATCAGGAGTGATTTGAGAAGCAAGCAGCTCCCCAACAGTGTCCTTAACAATCTGTCTGATCAGCTCGGTCATCACAGGTGAAACTTGTGATGTCTGTGGAGAGTGCTCGCCTGAGCCTTCGACGCCTGCAGTTAGGTGTGTGGATGACCCACCTGTCTGCAGACTCCTGTCTGTAGCTGGCATTCTAGATGGGGTCTGTTCTGGGGTCCCCGATATAGAGTCTTCAGCCAGGTCTGCATCTAGGCTGGTATAGCGGGCAGGTGCCCCAGCCTTGTCTGCAGCCTCCTTTTCTGGCTCCTTTTCTTTCTCTCCTTCTTCTTTTTCCAACTCTTTCTCTCCTTCTTCCTTTTCTTCCTCTTCATCATTCTCCTTTTCTTTCTCAGCCTCTTTTTCTCCTCCTTCATCCTTACCATCATCATCATCATCATTTTTATCTTCATCTTTATCATCCTTTTTCTCATCATCATTATCATCATTATCTTTTTCCTCATCTCCCTTTTCTTCTTCATCCTCCTGATCAACTTCTTCTCCTTCTTCTTCTTCTTCTTCATCCACTAATTCCATAGTTTTTTCGACTTCTTATTCTCCAGATTGTTTTTCAACTGAGATATTTTTTTCTTCTCTTTCTTCCTGTCTCCCCTCTTCATCATCAATAATAATAATTTCTTCTTCTTCTTCTATTTCTTCATCCACTTCTTCTATCCTTATTTCTTTTTCTTCTTCATCCTCTTCTTCTTTACCAAGGGATCCGTCAAAAATGCTATACATAATAGAGTGGATAAATTGGTCCATGTTGGTTTTAAAATTGGACATGAACCAATTTTCCTGAAGTAGCAAAATTGTGTCTGACACTTTGCAAAAATGCATCAGCACATCCTCTGTAGCTTGGGGATATCCCCAACCACTTTCTTCAACATAAGCTTGAAGTTGAGTGAAGGAAAGTGATTTTAAAAGCTTCCATCCTTCAAAAATATGAACAAAAGAATGTTTTAGAGCATGCGGTTTAACAAACTGAAGTTGCTCTAATGATAAGTTAAAAATGTTGTTGTCAAGTAGGTGAAAAGTATAATTCGCCTCAGGTATGTTAATTATCAAACCTGCTTCCTCTGCTTCTGAGATGAATTGTGGAGTGAGAAGAGGAACGATCTGGGTCTCCAGGCTGCCCGGAGCCGGCTGGTCCTCCAGGTGAATAGGTGACCTGGCTGCAGGATTGAAGTGCTCTGGATGCTCCTCTTCACTGAACTGGGGGTTTCATACCAAGCTCTTGGTGCTTGCTTAAGTCCATATAGAGCTTTCAATATCTTGTATACTTTGTCTCCTTTGACAAATCCTGGGGGTTGCTCCACATAGACTTCTTCTAGGATCCCATTAAGAAATGCACTTTTTACATCCATCTGATAGACTTCAAAATCCTTGAATGCAGCATATGCGAGGAATAGTCTGATGGCTTCTAATCTTGCAACAGGTGCATAGGTTTCATCATAATCTTTTCCTTCACACTGGGCATATCCTTTAGTAACAAGTCTGGCTTTATTCCTAACAACAGCTCCATATTTGTCGCTTTTGTTTTTGTACACCCATTTGGTGCCAATAACCTTCTTATGATCTGGTTTGTCTGTTAGTTCCCAAACATTGTTCCTTTCCATTTGTTAAAGCTCCTCTTGCATGGCATTGATCTAAGAATAGTCTTACAAGGCTTATTCTGTTGTCTTGGGTTCTATTTGGGACATGAAGCAAGAGAACATTGCCATTCCTGCGGGTAGAGTAGATTGTCTTGTCTTAACTCCATCAGTCAGATTCCCAATGATTTGTTGGATTGGATGGTCTTTCAGCCACTTGGGGATATCTTCTTCTTCAGGGTCTGTTCCCCCTGTATATTTGCTCTGGTGGATTTCCTATCTTTCTTCATCAGCTTGGATCTGATCTCCTTGGTCTGCAACTAGATCAACTACCGTCTTGTCATATGCAGGTTGGGATCTTGTCTGGTCTGCAGATGAGTCTTTATCAGCTACATATGGGTCTTCATCAGCGGCAACTGGATCAGGTAGGTTTGGTGTTCCTGTCCAATCTGCAGTTGGGTCTTCAGCAGCTACAGTTGGGTCTTCAGGCTGATCTTCAGATGAGTCAACCATTCCTGTGTCTTGTATAATGACTTCTTCGAGGGTTGTGGACTTGAGCTTATTCTCAATTAGCTCAACTTGTTTCCTATACTCAATAGTAGATTCATCAAATACAACATGGGGTGTTTCCTCCACAACTAAGGTTCTTTTGTTAAAGACTCTATATGCCTTGCTTCTTTGAGAGTATCCCATAAAGAGACCATCATTGGTTTTAGCATCAAAGGTATTTAGTTGTGTTTTACCGTTGTTGTGGATGAAACACTTACAACCAAAAATATGAAAGTAAGCAACAATAGGTGTTCTGTTATTCCAAACCTCATAGGGAGTTTTGCCATGCCTCCATGCTATCATACTCCTGTTCTGAGTATGGCAAGCTATGTTGACAGCTTTAGCCCAGAACCTCTTGGGCAGATCTGCTTCTGCAATCATGGACCTGGCTGCTTCCTTTAGGGTTCTGTTTCTTCTTTCGGCAACACCATTCTGCTGGGGGATCCTGGCTGCAGAGAGCTCATGCTGGATTCCATTCTGATTGATGTAATCAGTGATCGCCTTGTTGAGAAATTCTCCTCCTCTATCTGATCTGATCTTGATGATTGAGAGGGATTTCTCATTTTGGATCCTTCTCAATAGCTCAGGTAGCTTGGTCAAGGTTTCACTCTTCTTATACAGGAAGATAATCCATGTGTACCTTGAATAGTCATCCACTACTACTAGTGCATGCTTTCTGTCACTTAGAGTCCTTGGCTTGATAGGGCTAAATAGATCCATATGGAGTAGATCTAAGATCCTTCTCGAGCATTTTAACATGAGGTTGTCCTTCTACCATTGCGGCAGGATTAAACTTTAATATCTTTATTGGACCTTCTAAGATGACAAATATCATCTCCTCGTGCATGGCACCAAGATGGGCTTCCATCCTAATTCTCCAGTCATCATACTCATTAATCGAAAACATAGGAACCTTGTTTATAATTGAGGTATCCATTACATAAAATAGGAAAGATAAGATTATTTTCAAAAATAAGTTATTTCGGGATCTGATTCGGTTAAAAATACGACTGATTCTTTTTAGAGTCAACTGCTCTGATACCAATAAGTGTCCACTAAATATACAATAAACAGCTTGGAAAGAGATAGTACTACAAGCTATACGTTTTTCTAAAGTGAGTTTGCGTAGCGGAAGTTTAGGTGTGAGTTGCTGTAAATATAACAACTCCTATTTGCTTAGTGCGTGCAGGGTTTTGCAATGTATACTTGTATAAATCACAGTTATGAAAACAATAAAGGTATAAGGTAAATAACACACAATTTAAAGTGGTTCGAGGTAATCCCCTCTATGTCCACTGGTCCTCCACATAGGAGTAAATAGTTTATTATAATCACTACGTACACAAATACGTGACTATAACTAAACCTTGTCTCTGTATCGTTCACACAGATTGATACAGGGACCGAAGATTTTTGCCGTTCACACAGATTGGCTTGAGCTCTTTCTTGACTAGCTTCTTCACACACAGTTTGAAGCTTCGTCTACAATGTTATTCTTTCCACACAAGTCGGAATACGCACAAATCTTCAATTCACACAGGGCTGATGATTATCTCAATGGTAAAGGTAGAATTCTCTGAATAGCAGCTTGATCTTTGATATACATTTGCTGTATGCTATGTTGTTCGTGTTGAGGACTTGTATATTTCTTCGCTTGAATACTTGCTGTATGCTCACGAAATATACTATGTTGTAGTCGCTAGAATGTCAAAGTGATTTGTCAGAGCTTTTGCGATATATGTTCTTCGTATGTTTAAGTCCTCTGGCTTGGGGGTATTTATAACCTTTGAAAAATGCATCCGTTATAAATGTATCCGTTGTAGGTAGGTGAGATGTTGCCGTCTCTGATTGGCGGCTTGCTGAATATTTAATTTCAAGCAGATCACATTTAATGCTTCAGACATTCTTTTTGACTTCGCATTAAATGCTCTTCAGCGCATTCAGACTTGTCTCACTCCGACTGCATTAAATGTTGTCCTATCAGCAATAAATGTTGCTTTTATCGTGAATGCTTTATGAATAAATAATGTTTATCTCACAATGGTTTAAAGCATTCTTTAATCAGGCGTGTTAGATGTGTTTTACTTTTCCCAAGTAAAACATTACAGCCTGACTGCTGTATCCGATGCATTGTCTTTTGCTGTAGCTGTAGGCTCTGTAGGATAGACTATATGAGATCTTCAATGCTGTATGGAAGGGCTATATGGGGATTCCAGACAGCTTCCATACTTAGCAGCATTTTAACTCTTTCGACTTCTTTGCTTGCTTTATGATGGAAATTATCAAAATAGGATTGTTTATCCTAACACCCTATATGAATTAATAACTCAATAGCTAATCCGGTACAGTGGTTTCTCAAAACAAAACAAGCTTCACAATTCCTATGAGTATATTCCTATCTCATAGAACAATTATGGTTATCCTCACCAGTTCCACGCTTAAATCTCTTCTTCCGATTTAATAAAAGCGTTAAAGACAAATCAATTATTGGCCAGATAATTAAAAGCATTAAAATCAATGAGAAAAATCTAATTCAATTGAACGGATAAATAAAAATAAAATATTATGATATCACATCTTCAAAATCTATGTTTCATCGCAACCCTAAAATAGTAGTCTAGCTAGACATAACTATAAAAGAATTCATCAAGAAACGCAAAAACATGAGTTTAGGTGAATTTTCACAACGAAGAAGCAATTCCCAAAGACTGTCGTAGTCTCACGTCCTCTACGTTGTTCTTTGCTTGGGTCTGCTTTCTGCTCCTTGTGTTAATACCTAGTTTGTGCTTTAGGATCAGCTTTTATACCCTCTCATCTCTCCAAAGTCGCGTCAAGAAAAACGTGTCTAAGATGCTGCAAAAATAGCTAGAGTCGCAGAATTGCAATAGGTTTTCACCGCTGCGGTCCGCGACCCTGATATAAGTGTGCCGCGGACCTAATTGTACATCCGACCAGTTTGGCAAGCATTCAGCATGGGCCGCGGCCTCGCGATGTCTGTGATGCAGCCTCGCGTTGTGTGTGCCGCGGCCCTCGGTACAATGAGTTCCAGCTTGCTGCGTGTTGAGTCTGCAACACGGCTCAGCTCCGTGTGACGAGTTCCTTTTATCCTCATTCAAGTCGATCCAGTAACTGCTCCTGTGCTGCAAATACCTAAATGCATAAAAGGCATCTACCCCCTGAAACCGGGGGTTAGCAAACTGAAATTTTGCTAGTGCAAGTACAAAATGTGCGATCTATACAAGAAATAACCATATCAAATAAAAAGAGTCATAAGTGCAACATAAGTCACAGGATTCCACACATCACCAAAGATATTCGCATACGCAAGGATACAAATCATTTATAAAGTCACGTATTCATAAAAAAAGAAGTAAAAATGTAAAGTTTCTAAGAACGCCCCATTGAGTCAAAAGATTTAGTTCAAAACCTTCGGAAATACTTTTCAAAAATACTTTGGTAAAATAGTTTGAAAACACCATTATTGACTCAGGCCGATTTAAATGGTTTAAGAAGATTCGAGGATCAAATAGGAATATTTTGAAAATTGGCTTCAAAATCTTTTGGGGTTATTGACCCAAACCGCGCTTTCTCAGCAAAATTCTGCTCAAAACCTTCAAGGACTAACTAACCCTTGGATATCCCATTAGAAACCCTTAGTCATTTAGTCCTTGATTTTCTCACTGATACCATTATTTCAAAAGGGTTCCAAAAAATGTAGAAACAAGATTTCACTCGGTATCAGGGTCTTACCTATCACACGAGTATCCTCCGCTTGGAAGCCTGCCGGGAGCCTCCACTGAAACACATGTGCACTGGCGTTCACTATACTGCGGCAGCTACCACTTGAAACCATGTCACCGCACAGGCGTCACTCCCGCAAGAGCCGTCCCTTGAATTCACGCTTTAGGAAACACCATTGTTCACCAACCACAAGAGCCGCTCATGCAGTGTACACAGACCAGAGTCTAAAGCCCCCCCTCCATAGCTTTTGATACGAAACATCACATAAACACAAATTTACATTGGCAAAACCACGCAAGTTTCAATCAACATATCATACAACCTCAACCAAAAATGTTCAAGGCAATTCACGTAATAATTCCCATCCATAGCATTCACCAAACAATTTAAATCACAACCATTGGGGTCTAACATCCTAGTTCACATACATCATTATCACGAAAAACCACAAGGTCGAACGACCCCCCAACAACACACCACTTGAACAAACCATTCAATCCCCGTGATCACAATACGAAGGAAATAGATGATTTTATAAACATGTATATATACACAAATCACATAACTATACGCTCACAAGAAAATAATACACACTGGACGCGTAAGAATTTATATGAAATATAAATCCTATGGCAAGGTACTTGCCTCAATATCGCTCGGGAATACTTTGAAAAACATGGGCCGATCGGAAAACTCCAAACCTACCATCTCCATGAGGAACAATAATAATACAATTAATACGAGAACTACTACCAAAAATGACGGAAAAACACGCTGAACAATTGAAGGAAACCCACTGAAACATTTAATGTTCAAGATTTCTCAAGAACACTAAAATCACCAATTGGGTTGAACAAATTCGAGATATGGATATGCAATCCGTATAATATGATCAACAACATCAGAAAACACTAACTGATTCATCAAAATCGGGTTAGAATCAAAATCAAGAATTTCTCCCAAAAAGTCAACCCCAAGAGATTCAAGGAAAAGCACCTAGATCCGATCAAGAACAACAGATTAAATGATGTTATAATCACCTAAAATCCTCCAAAACACCTTTATATGGAGTAGAATTGGTCCAAGAATCCAAACCCTCGTCAAATCGCCTCAATCGCCACGTGAAGAGGGAAATGAATGAAAACGCAGAAAAAGTCTGCTGTCCCGTTATATATACTGGTAGCAGTTAGCGTGTGCTAACTGCTGTCTTTAGCATGCGCTAACGGGCTCTAGTTCTAGCACGTTTCGTCTCAGCCTCCTGTTAGCACGCGTTAACGACACCTTTTAGCTTGCGATAATGCACTCTAACAGGTAGCAAATCCTGCTCCAAAAACGCGGCACAATGATGAACTCCTAGACATCAATAACAATCACGCAGCACACAACAAAGCGCTAATGATCAAAGGGGACAATAATACACGACAAAATACAATAGCAGCAAACCTTTCACAATGTCAATACTGTTCCAATTACTCATCATCAGGACAATATCAGATTCAAGATGACAATTAATTCAAGACAACTGGAACAAAAAATCTCGGGTATTACAACACTCCCCTTACAATGACGATATGATTTAATACTTTCGGCGAATGTCAATACGAAGGACGTCCCTTCGATCAACCACTTGCAAATCCCGATAAAAAGAAATAACAAAGAATTCAACTTGTGTATTCACAACCAACGCACAAGCTTTAATGTTTTTATGATGTAATTAAATAAATCATGTCACGCCCCCACACCGGGGTTGGACGAAAATGCGATAGTTAACGTAATAAATAACATTTGTGATAATACATTCTAGTAAAGCATACATATGCCAAATCTCAGCCCGGTGAACTAAGACTGGTTATTTCATAGAAAAGAAATATTCAAGAGTACAGTGGAATCATTACATCATGTGCAAAAGAGTACATCGGAAACCAAAATACATTGTGACACAGGAATAAAAAGAAGCGTTAAAGCAGCATCCTAATTCCTACGTCTTGGTAATACTTTGAGGATGATCTTCAATGGTCGTCAGCATCTCTCTCTTCTTCTTCTTCTTGATTCTCTTCATCTAGTAGGGTTTTTAGAAAACAATTCGAAATGGGGTGACAATAATGGATTCTCAGTGAGGGGGGTTTCGAGTATTTTCCCAATATATATATATATATATATATATATATATATATATATATATATATATATATATATATATATATAACCATTTTGAAGGATAATATATTTACTCCCACTTTTGAAAATATCTTTGTCTATAGATAGTACAAGTTTTCAAAGGAATGTAATGAATTATGGCATGAGTGAAAAGTCAATCTCCGTAGATTGATATTAAGTATGACAACATGTGGCGTCAAGCGCCTAGTGAATATTTAGCTTCGGGAGGTCATCTATGTGACAAAGTCCCTTGGCCTCCTTATGACGACTTAGACCGTTATCAGAGATCGGACTATGACTTTCGCCACGACCTTTGGTTTAATAACCGTAGCCTTGGGCGTTTGTCGGACCGTCCTTATAACCTTGGCCTTTGAGCTAAAAGCTCTCACGCTTGGTGATGTGCTACCTTATCTCTTATCTGGGCTCGGTATGTCCTTAGCTGGGGTTTAATACCCGGATCACACCATAATCGCGATTATACCCTAAGTCTACGACCCAGTCACCTCAGGATCACTCCGTTCTTCGGCTTCAAGGGAATAAGAAACGACGGTAGCCTTGTTCATGAACCGCAGCCGTGCTGCTCGATCCAAGACTTGGTCTAACCATCCCTGACACAAATTCGGGACTCTAGAGGTGGACCTCACAACTTAAGAGGTGGCCCCCAGATCTTTGATCGGCCCTCTGTTTCGTATGGGCTCAAGAGGTGGCCCCCGTCCGTTGACGTGGCACTTTGTCCCGATAGAATTAGAGGCAGTCCTGTCCGTGGCATTTTGTTTGTGAGACACTTAGTTCCCTATTAGACGTGATTGTAAGTTAGTCACATTTTCGGTGCATACACATCATACAATCAGAGTCATACATTCAATTAATTACGGTACTTAGTGTAATTCGATTATATGATTGTGATTTGGAGTTTATTCGTGGCACGAGATTATGGTTCGGTTGTTGACATATCTTTAAGATATAATTGTGATTATTGATTTCAGATTTGGTAAATTTTCAATCTTTAATTTTTGAATTAAAATTCCCAAAATTACGGTCCCGCCCATAATTCTTGCGAAGTGGGTTATTATACCCGTAAATTTTAGTTTTCATCACAGATGGTGACGAAACTTACAGGAGAGTTCATGTTGAACTTGGAGCTTAAGTGTTGGTTAAATTTCCAAAATTTCGGTTTCTGACCGATTTTTCCAAAATTTTCGTTTTGCCCCAAAACTTTTTAAAATATCGTTTTGACCTAAATTTACTTCGATTGTTATAAGATTTTTCAGACATCATACGTACCTTTTTGAAAATTTAATATTCCAGTCCAGAGACTTGAAATCTCGTCTTAGATTTTAATTTTATTGTAATTTGCTATTTGACCCCAATTTTATTGATTATTACATTTTGGCCCCAAATCTCAAAACGACTTCCGATCTCTACAAAATTTTAAGGTCAGAATATTTATTCTTATATAAGTCATTACTTCAGTCCAGAAGGTGAAATTTTTGCGTTGGCTCCGGATTGTTTGGGGATTTTATCATTTTGACCCCTTAATTTATCTTAATTGCAATTTTTTAGTCCGTAGACAGCGGGAATGGATCCGATCACTACGAAACTTTAAGGGCAGAGGCTAAACATGTTATTATGTCCCTTTTTATGTTCCAAACTGAAATTACACGGATTTCAATTAGCTGTTTCACAATTTGTAGATTTTACACAATTTCTGTGTTTTGACGATTTTGGCCCGTTGGCTTGAAAAACGGTTCCCGTTTCTTATAAAAATTTAAGGGTGTGTGATTAACAAGTAATTATGTTGTATTTTCTGTCCTTAATTCAGATTACATCTTTTAAGCAATAATTTTTCTAATTATCTTTACCTTTACTTAGTTCATATCTTAAGCTTGTTTTAACCGTTCTATCTTTGTTAGGACACGATTTAAGCATCCAACTACACATGCATATTCATATAAACAAAATACACTTCTTAGAAATCAATTTCCAGAATATAATGGATAGCAATCATGTTTGGTTGGTAAGATATTTATGCATTTCATTCTAGTCATCAAATCGGTAATTTCACATGCAACAAGTTATTAACTAATTTGCATGCTAATGATATATGATGAATGAACTGTATAAATACATAGAAATGACATGCATTATATCATTATTATTAATTTCCTTTGAAAGTAACTTACATATAAAAGTTTTAAAAAGAAAATATTTTACCCACCTCGTTCTTTGTCGGTAGAAGTTGATTCTAGGTCTCGTAGATTTGAAAAGGACCTCTATTCCTCCTTCTCTACATTTCAGCCCATGTATCATCCCACCATGTATAATTATTTTGATTGCATATTAGGTTTTAAGTTAGAAAGTGAAGAATAAATAAGTTAAAAAAACAAATGTATGAAGTGTAGTTCTTACCTCCCTCTTGTTTCTTCTTCTTTCTTCCTCCCTTCCTTCTTCTCTCTTGCTCACGTTTTTGTCTCTCTCTATCTAAATCTCATACTTTTTTGTTTGTGTTGGGAGAATAGGAGTGTGTTGGGTGGTGTATGTATTTAAGAGGGGTGTAAAGTGGCTTGGGAAGTTGGAGGTGTAAAGAAAACTAGTGACATGTGGCTAAGGTGTCTTAGGATAGCGTTTTGCATGAGGGACATGAAGACTCTAGGTGTCTTATATTCCTCCTTATGGCCTCCCCATGTATGTGTGTGTGTGTTATTATATATATTTTTTTCTTTGTATTTTAGGTGTATATAGATATAGATATTAAGTATTTGTTTAATAAAGTGGGCTAGGTGATTAGATTGGGCTTTAAGTTGTATTTTTAAGTCTTATAGATTTTATAGGTTGGGCTTGACTTATTAGGTTTGACAAGTAGTCCATTAGATTAGATATCATTTTCTTATTTAATTAATTATACGGTTTGACATATGAATTTCAAAATTGATAAATTGAGTAAAATAAATGATAAACTTAGATTATATTGTGCTATATAGCAATTGTTACTCAATCATATTACAATAGGATATGTCGTACATATACTAACTATCAAATTTATGGGGTTCTACATCCTTCCATCCTTAAGAGAATTTGGTCCCCAAATTCCCTCTAAAATAGTTTGGGGTAAGATTTCTTCATCTCTTCTTCGGTTTCCCATGTGGCGTCTTCTTCTTTGTTGTGCTTCGACCAAATGACTTTGACTAACGGAATCTTCTTATTTCTTAGATCGCGTACTTGTTGATCTACGATTCTGATCGGCTTCTCTATGTAGGTTAGATCTTTTTTGATTGGTGGCATGCCATGAGTGGTGACATGCTCAGGATCCGGATGGTATTTCTTCAATCTTGAGATATGGAACATGTTGTGCATTCCGGCAAGCTCGGTTGGTAGCTTGATACGATACGCCAAATTTCCAATTCGCTCTAGTATCGTGAAAGGTCCGACGTATCTGGGGCTAAGCTTTCCCCCTTTCCTTGAGTTGATTAATCCTTTACGTGGTGATAAGCGAAGGAATACTTTGTCGCCCTTGTTGAACACTAAATCTTTTCTCCTCTGGTCTGCATAACTGTTCTCCCGGCTTTGAGCAGTACGAATATGATCTCGAATGACTCGTACTTTGTCCATGGCATCTTCTACTAGATCAACTCTTGCTATCGAGTCTTGGTTCTGCTTGCTCTTTGGTGTCCATCGGTCGTCAATCTCCCAATCTATTAGCGATCGACACTTTCTTCCGTATAATGCTTGATATAGAGCCATTCCGATAGTTTCCTGATAACTGTTGTTGTATGCAAACTCGGCTAAGGGTAGGTGGTGACTCCAACCCTTTTGAAAATCCAGTGCGCATGCTCGCAACATATCCTTAAGGATTTGGATCGTTCTCTCGGATTGTCCATCCGTCTGAGGGTGTGCCGCAGTGCTGAAACTCATTGTTGTCCCAAATTCTTGATGAAGACTCTTCCAAAATCTGGAGACAAATCTGGAATCTCGATCTGACACAATGTCTACAGGTACACCATGAAGTCTAATGATTTCTCGTATTTACATCCTTGCTAGCTTTTGCAGACTGTCATTCTTCCTTACGGGTAGGAAATGAGCTGACTTTGTAAGTCTATCCACTACTACCCAGATTGTGTTATATCCTCCGTTGGTTGCTGGTAGATCTGTCACAAAGTCCATCGCAACTAGTTCCCATTTCCATTCGGGAATCTCGAGCGGCTGTAGCAATCCTGATGGTCTTTGGTGTTCAGCCTTCACTCTTTGACAATTTAAACACCTTGCTACGAATTCTACAACTTGGTTCTTCATATTCACCCACCAGTAGTGTTTCTTTAGATCCTTATACATCTTATTACCACCTGGATAAATAGTATACCGAGAGCAGTGATCCTATGCTAAAATTTTCTTCTTGAGTTCGTCATTATCGGGAACACATATACGGTGTTTGAATCTTAGTATTCCATCATCCGACATGCTGAACTCAGATTTCTCGCCTTGTGCGATTCTTTCCTTAAGTTTACACAACTTCTCGTCTTGTGTTTGTGCTTCTCGGATTTCCTCAAGCAAATCCGGATTTATTGACAAACTAGCACATAAGACGTGTGTCTTAGCCTGCCTTGGGTTCCATTGGATTATTTCTATTAGGGCATCCCATTCCCTTATCATGAGTCTAGCCACACTCGCTTTCCTACTTAAGGCATCTGCTACAACATTGGCCTTGCCCGAATGATGCTGAATGGTGAGGTTATAAACCTCAAGAAGTTCTATCCACCGTCTCTGTCTTAGGTTCAAATCCTTTTAAGAGAACAGATATTTGAGACTCTTGTGGTCGGTGAAGATAGCGAATGTAGCTCCATAGAGGTAGTGCCTCCATTTCTTTAATGCGAATACTATCACAGCGAGTTCAAGGTCATGGGTCGGATAATTCATCTCGTGGATTTTTAGCTTTCGGGATGCATAAGCCACAACTTTCCTGTTTTGCATCAGCACAGCTCCTAATCCTTCCTTTGAAGCATCGCTATTTACCACAAATCCTTCACTCCCTTCAGGAAGTGTTAGAACAGGTGCGGTGGTGAGTTTTCTCTTTAGTTCCTGGAAACTTGTCTCACATTTATCGTTCCAATCAAATTTAACGTGTTTCTGCGTTAGTCTTATGAGTGGTCCTGCGATTTTTGAGAAGTCTTTAATGAATTTGCGGTAGTAACCCGCAAGTCCAAGAAAGCTTCGAATTTCTGTGACTGTTTCTGGCCTCTTCCAGTCCAGAATAGTCTCTACCTTCGATGGATCTACTGCAATTCCTTCTCCGGATATGATGTGTCCTGAAAATGCTACTTTTCTTAACCATAATTCACACTTACTGAATTTGGTATACAAGTTATGCTTCCTTAGCGTTTCTAGCACTAACCTCATGTGAGTTTCGTGATCCTGATCTGATTTGGAATAAACGAGTATGTCGTCAATGAATATTACCACAAATTCATCCAGATACAGTTGGAATACACGGTGCATTAAATCCATATATGCAGTCGGTGCGTTGGTCAATCTAAAAGGCATCACCATAAATTCGTAATGACCATACCTAGTTTGAAAGGCAGTCTTTGGTATGTCGTCCTCTTTGATCCTTAATTGGTAATACCCCTGTTGAAGGTCAAACTTGGAGTAAACTGTTGCCCCTTGTAGCTGGTCGAACAACTCATCGATTCTAGGGAGTGGATACTTGTTCTTAACAGTAATATTGTTAAGTTCTCGGTAATCGATGCACAATCTTAGTGTGCCATCTTTCTTTTTCATGAATAGCACTGGTGCTCCCCATGGAGGCATGCTTGGTCGGATAAATCCAACCTCTAGCAATTTCTTCAATTGAACCTTCAGTTCTTGCAGTTCTAGTGGTGCCATTCGGTATGGCATCCTAGCCACAGGTGCTTTTCCTGGCAAGATATCGATGCTAAACTCGACTTCCCTATCTAGAGGTAGTGAAGTGACTTCCGTGGGAAAAACATCGGGGTATTTTAATATTATTGGTATCGTTTCGATCTCTGATTTGCTCTTAGGTTTGTTCATGAAAAAAGCCAGATATCCTGTTGCTCCCTTCGAAATGGCCTTCCTTACTTTCGTGGCTGATATGATTGGGGCCGAGTTAATCCTAGCATTCCCGTGCAGTTCAACTACTGGGTGATCGGGTTTACAGAATTGGACTACCTTAGAATAACAGTCAAGTTGTGCATAGTTCTTAGATAGGCAATCCATTCTGAGTATGAGGTCATACTCATGTATGGGAAGGAGAATTAGGTCAGCAGGAAAACAATGTCCTTCAATTATTAGCTCGCAATTCTTAAAAACTAAATCCGTTTCTTGGCTCGCATCCATAGGTGTGGATACTTCTAAGCTTACGGGTAATGATTCCATACATACATTCATTTTTTGTGCGTAATGGGGTGCAATAAAAGAATGTGATGATCCTGGATCTAACAATGCATGCGCAAAGTGGTTTGACACAAGAAATGTACCTTCCACCACGTCCGTTGCGTTAGGAGCTTTCTGTCCAGCTAAGGCGAAAACTCTCGCTGGTGCCTTCCCTTTGCCCTTACGATCATCCTTCTTAGCCGCATTTCTCTGCTGATTGTTGCCCTGAGTCTCCCACTTTGGGCATTCCTCAGTCTGATGCTGATTGTCCCCACATCATAAGCATTTTCCTTGCTTCTTCTAGCAGTCCTCTGTTTTATGCCCAGACTTGTTACAGTACGAAAAAGGCGGCAGGTTATTCATGGGCTTCTTTCCGGAATTCGGTCCAAAAGTCTTGCGTTGAAATTTTTGGGGTGGTCTGGATGATGGGTTTGATGCGGATCTCTTGAACTTCCCAGCGGTGCGATCCTTCGCCTGTCCCAGTCGGGTCATCCCATTTTCAATTCGGCTGGCAGCCTTGACAGCTTCTGTCATCCTAGTCATCCTTACTGGCAGCAAGCTTTGTTGAAGCGTAAACCTCAACCCACGCATAAATTTGTACAGTTTATCCTTCTCGGTGCTCACCAGTCCCGGCGCATATTTTGAGAGTCGATTGAATTGAGACTCGTACTGGGCGACAGTCATTGCCCCTTGCTTAAGATGGTAAAATTCGTCACGACGGGCTTCACGAGCCGCCTAAAAAATTTATTGATCACGGAAAGCTTTAACGAAGTTTTCCCATGTCCGGTCACTGTTTTCCCTCGTCCATTTTCCACTGGTAATCTTTCACCAGTTGTGAGCTGCAGACTCCAATCGGAAAGTTGCAAGTGACAGCTTCTGCTCCTCCGAGTACTGTAGGGTTGCGAATATACTCTCTATCCTTTCGATCCAGTGTTCAGCTATCGTGTCATCCGGCTCCCCAAGAAAAGTAGGGGGTTTGAATATGAGGAATCTTTCTAATGCCCGATCATGTGTTTCGGGTGCATTCGGGTTCGGTGCAATGTGTTGTTGTAGAAAGGTCACCAATTGGGTGATTGCTTGGGCAGTGTTGTTGTCCCCTTGGAATGGATTTCCATCACATATGAGTTGTTCCTCATTGTTATTACGTTGGGCACGAGGTCTTCCACGTCCACGTCGGTCGGCCATCTATTGCAGTTAACGGTTGTTATAGTTAGTTTAGCTTGAGTTGTAAATACAGAGAATTTAATCATGCACACATTATTTTAAATCTCATTATCATAGAACATGGATAACATCTCATTGTAGATAATACATTCTGATGGTCTATTGGGACATGGAAAATTACAGTTTCAGATAGGGATAATTAGAAAATTAACCTACCCAACCGTCGTCCAAAGTACTTAAAGAAAAAGGTACATCACGTTATTTATTAAAATGGTTAAAACATCTAATAAGAACATAATAGCAGCACTCTCAGTCCTCTCCCGGCTCTATCGGCTCCTTCTCGGGGTTTTCCTCCTCAGAGCTAGAGGATACTGCAGTTGTCCCTCCTGGTGGTGTAGTCAGCAAACCCGGAAGCAACTCAGCTAACTCGGTCATCCGATCTCTCATCACATCTGAAAACTCCCTATGTCGCAGGTGCTCCGTAGCCAGGGTACCTTCAAGCGTCTCCACGTGAGAACTGAACTGGGAACATGCATGCTGAAGGTTCTGGATGGCGGCCTCTTGCATCATCACGTGTTTATTTCGCTCGTGCAATGCTATCTCCAAGCTCCTGCATTCCTCTCGATGAAACCCGAGTATCTGCATTGCCTCATTCCTCTGGTCGTGATATGCTCTAGCCTCCTGCTTAGCTCTAATCAGCTCTTCTGTCAGGGTTTGAACTCTCTGCTCGAGCGACTCGATCTGATCCTAGTCTTTCAGTTTTTCTCTAAACTGGTCCTCCCAGCTCTCGCGCCAGTTAGTGGCCTGATCCTCTAGGAGTTTCACCTTCTCTATCAGACGCATGTGCTCAGTTAACATCTCTACTTCGAGATCCATACCTACCAACTAAGGTTTAAGTTAGTACTAGTCATGGTTTATCCTAATCAGATATAAAGGCAATCAAGCATGAATAATCATCAAGATTATGAACTTAATGACTTAATGAATATGCTCATGACATAAAGTGACAACAATGCTAATACTTCATACAAGAAAATAATGAAGTTTAGTGGAGTTTTAAAGGAATTACTCAATTAGTCTATTCCAAGTGAATAGTAACGTGATTTGAACAATGGGATGGAACGATTTCCATTTAATATGACGGATGTCAAATCAAATGACGTGAGTTGGAAATGCCGTGAATACTTAATCAAGTATTTTGGCCAATGACATAGGAAAATGATATTGACTACGCATATCTTAAGTGGATAGCGTTGAATCGAGGAGATTTAAGGAGAATTGACATCAGAATTCAAATTTTAGGTCTCAATCTTATGGTTTACTTCACCCTAGGTGGAATTCGTATCTAAGTCCGAAGAATCTTATCCTGGAAAAGCTCGATGTAAGTGTCCTTCTTACAAAGCGAGCTCTGAGACCACATCTGTCACGCCCCCATACAGGGGTTGGACGAGAACGCGACAGTTAACATAATAAATAACGTTTGTGATAATACATTCTAGTAAAGCATACATATGCCAGATCTCAGCCCGTTGAACTAAGACTGGTTATTTCATAGAAAAGAAATATTCAAGAGTACAGCGGAATTATTACATCAAGTGCAAAAGAGTACATCGGAAACCAAAATACATTGTGACACAGGAATAAAAAGAAGCGTTAAAGCAGCATCCTAATTCCTACGTTTGGTAATACTTTGAGGATGATCTTCACTGGTCGTCAGCATCTCTCTCTTCTTCCTCTTGATTCTCTTCATCTGGTGGGGTTTTTAGAAAACAATTCGAAATGGGGTGAGAATAATGGATTCTCAGTGAGGGGAGTTTCGATTATTTTCACAATTTATATATATATATATATATATATATATATAAATATATATATATATATATATATATATAACCATTTTGAAGGATAATATATTTAATCCCACTTTTGAAAATATCTTTGTCTATAGATAGTACAAGTTTTCAAAGGAATGTAATGAATTATGGCATGAGTGAATAGTCAATCTCCGTAGATTGATATTAAGTATGACAACATGTGGCGTCAAGCGCCTAGTGAATATTTAGCTTCGGGAGGTCGTCTATGTGATAAAGTCCCTTGGCCTCCTTATGACGTCTTAGACCGTTATCAGAGATCGGACTATGACTTTCGCCACGACCTTTGGTTTAATAACCGTAGCCTTGGGCGTTTGTCGGACCGTCCTTATAACCTTGGCCTTTGAGCTAAAAGCTCTCACGCTTGGTGACGTGCTACCTTATCTCTTATCTGGGCTCGGTATGTCCTTAGCTGGGGTTTAATACCCGGATCACACCATAATCTCGATTATACCCTAAGTCTACGACCCAGTCACCTCAGGATCATTCCGTCCTTCGGCTTCAAGGGAATAGGAAACGACGGTAGCCTTGTTCATGAACCGCAGCCGTGCTTCTCGATCCAAGACTTGATCTAACCGTCCCTGACACAAATCCGGGACTCTAAAGGTGGCCCTTACAACTCAAGAGCTTGGCCCCGGATCTTTGATCGGCCCTCTGTTTCGTATGGGCTCAAGAGGTGGCCCCCGTCCGTTGACGTGGCACTTTGTCCCGATAGAATTAGAGGCAGTCCTGTCCGTGGCACTTTGTTTGTGAGACACTTAGTTTCCGGTTAGATGTGATTGTAAGTTAGTCACATTTTCGATGCATACACATCATACAATCACAGTCATACATTCAATTAATTACGGTACTTAGTATAATTCGATTATATGATTGTGATTTGGAGTTTATTCGTGGCACAAGATTATGGTTCGGTTGTTGACATATCCTTAAGATATAATTGTGATTATTGATTTCCGATTTGGTAAATTTTCAATCTTTAATTTTTGAATTAAAATTCCCAAAATTACGGTCCCGCCCATAATTCTTGAGAAGTGGGTTATTATACCCGTAAATTTTAGTTTTTATCATGGATGGTGACGAAACTTACAGGAGAGTTCATGTTGAACTTGGAGCTTAAGTGTTGGGTAAATTTCCAAATTTCGATTTGTGACCGATTTTTTCAAAATTTTCGTTTTGCCCCAAAACTTTTTAAAATATCGATTTGACCCAAATTTACTTCGATTATTATAAGATTTTTCAGATATCATACGTACCTTTTTGAAAATTTAATATTCCGGTCCAGAGTCTTGAAATTTCGTCTTAGATTTCAATTTTATTGCAATTTTCTATTTGACCCCAATTTTATTGAATATTATATTTTGGCCCTAAATCTCAAAACGACTTCCGATCTCTACAAAATTTTAAGGTCAGAATATTTATTCTTATATAAGTCATTACTTCAGTCCAGAAGGTGAAATTTTCGCGTTGGCTCCATATTTTTTGGGGTTTTTTTACCATTTTGACCCCTTAATTTATCTTAATTGCAATTTTTTAGTCTGTAGACACCGGGAATGGATCCGATCACTACGAAACTTTAAGGGCAGAGGCTAAACATGTTATAATGTCCCTTTTGATGTTCCAAACTGAAATTACATGGATTTCAATTAGTTGTTTCACAATTTGTAGATTTTACACAATTTTCGTGTTTTGACGATTTTGGCCCGTTGGCTTGGAAAACAGTTCCCGTTTCTTATAAAATTTTAAGGGTAGGTGATTAACAAGTAATTATGTTGTATTTTCTGTACTTAAGTCAGATTACATATTTTAAGCAATAATTTTCCTAATTATCTTTACCTTCACTTAGTTCGTATCTTAAGCTTGTTTTAACTGTTCTATCATTGTTAGGCCACGATTTAAGCATCCAACTACACATTCATATTCATATAAACAAAATACACTTCTTAAAAATCAATTTACAGAATATAATGGATATCAATCATGTTTGGTTGGTAAGATATTTATGCATTTCATTCTAGTCATCAAATCGGTAATTTCACATGCAACAAGTTACTAACTAATTTGCATGCTAATGATATATGATGAATGAACTATATAACTACATAGAAAGGACATGCATTATATCATTAATATTTATTTCCTTTGAAAGTAACTTACATATAAAAATTTAAAAAAGAAAATATTTTACCCACCTCGTTCTTTGTCGGTAGAAGTTGATTCTAGGTCTCGTAGGTTGAAAAAGGACCCCTCTTCCTCCTCCTCTACATTTCAGCCCATGTATCATCCCACCATGTATAATTATCTTGATTGCATATTAGGTTTTAAGTTAGAAAGGGAAGAATAAATAAGTTAAAAAAACAAATGTATGAAGTGTAGTTCTTACCTCCCTCGTGTTTCTTCTTCTTTCTTCCTCCCTTCCTTCTTCTCTCTTGATCACGTTTTTGTCTCTCTCTCTCTCTATATCTAAATCTCAGATTTTTTGTTTGTGTTGGGAGAATGGGAGTGTGTTGCGTGGTGTATGTATTTAAGAGGGGTGTAAAGTGGCTTGGGAAGTTGGAGGTGTAAAGAAAACTAGTGACATGTGGCTAAGGTGTCTTAGGATAATGTCTTGAATGGGGGACATGAAGACTCTAGGTGTATTATATTCCTCCTTATGGCCTCCCCATGTGTGTGTGTGTGTTATTATATTTATTTTTTTTGTATTTTAGGTGTATATAGATATAGAGATTAAGTATTTGTTTAGTAAAGTGGGCTAGGTGATTAGATTGGGCTTTAAGTTGTATTTTTAAGTCTTATAGATTTTATAGGTTGGGCTTGACTTATTAGGTTTGACAAGTAGTCCATTAGATAGATATCATTTTCTTATTTAATTAATTATACGGTTTGACATATGAATTTCAAAATTGATAAATTGAGTAAAATAAATGATAAACTTAGATTATATTGTGCTATATAGCAATTGTTACTCAATCATATTACAATAGGATATGTCGTACATATACTAACTATCAAATTTATGGGGTTCTACAAATCATCCTACCTGGGGCATGTTTTAATGGTTCAATAATCCGATGAACACTTAGTCAGATTTTAACAACATCATGAGAATCGAATGGCAATAACGTGGATGATTTGATGATATCTAGCAAAATTCAAGGATATTAAAGCCATCAACAAATCAGTACTTAAACCATGATTATCAACTCAAAATATACTATCCAGCTGCTCGACGGTTTCCTATCAAGAACAGCGTAATGAACGAATCCAAAAACATCTTACAATGGGAACGTATTCAATCAAGTTTCTAGGTTTGATTCATGCTCAATCTACATATGTCATAACATAAGAAGGCTTGAAACTATAATCATCTCGGTAAACCGCGCCGAATATCGCAACCTAATCTCTTTAACATGCCTTTTCTGGGCTTTCAATGAATCAAACATGATATTTTGAACATATTTTAACAAAACTGACTAATACTCCAAACCAGGCCATGAAAATTTCGGAGGACAACTATGTCCAGCATATACATATCTCAGAATCATATAAAACATATTAGTTCAAAGGTAAGGATGAAGGTTCAGCCATATTACCTTAATAAAGGAACACAAATGAAGAACGCTCCTTCAAGGTAAGAATGAAGGTTCAGCCATATTACCTTAATAGAGGAACACAAATAAAGAACGCTCCTTCAAAACCTTCAAGAATCGATGAAAGCTAGCTTAATATATGAACCCACACCAATTCCACGAGCTATGGACGTCCAAAATGAAGTTGCAGCTGTAATACACAGGATTTTCATTTCTCGTTGTCTTGAATTCTTTGCCATTTTGTGCTGAATATCTTTCTGTCGAAGATTAATTGGAATTGTTTGATATTGTGCACTTTGTTACTATCGTGCTGTGGTTTTAGTTAAGGACGACTTTTTTCTGAAGAGTCATGTTAATCATGTACATGTGCATATGGATTTGAATGCTGGGTTTTGTCGTGTGTTCGTTGTTGTTTTGGGGTGTTGGTTGTGCATTTGCGTAATAGAAACATTGTTGGACGTCCTATCGGACTATTAGAGCAGTAGAGAGTTTCTACTATGTACATCAGTACCCTTATGGCCGTAGGTCGTATCTATTATGGCCGTATGTCATATGCCTTACGGTCGTAAGTCTTATTTGTTACGGCCATAATACGGTTTTTGGATTATGTCTGTACTATAGAATTAGTTTTGAGTTTGGAGTCCAGTGAGCTCTTAATGGCCGTATGTCTTGGATGTTACGGCCGTATGTTCGGTAGTCACGCCCGTAAGGTAGCTTAATTACGGTCGTAACATGCTACTGGTATGTAAACCAATAGCAACAAGCATTTTTGGGAAATGACTTCATTTCCCTTCCCCTCTATCTCTCTTCGCGATTTTTGGACCGTAACTTATTCTTAGGTTTGGTTAATCGATCTTCATCGATTCAGGAAGCTTGCTTCGTGTCAATCATTTAGGCCCAATTTTACTGAATTGGTTGGTGTTATACGATGTCGTTGATCGTATTCTGTGGATTTTAGATCCATATCTTGGATTCACCCCACCCGGTGGATAATTTCTGTGTTCTTTGGGAACCTTGAACATTCAATATTCGATTAAATGTCCCAATGAGTTTTCCTTCTGCTGTTGGGCATATTTTCCTCCGTGTTTGGTTTTTATACTTGTAATAATTTTGTGATTGTTGTATTCATGTAGAGGTTGTTGGTTTTCAGAGTTTTAGGTCGAGACGTGTTCGTCCGAGTATTCCGATTTCGAGGCAAGTATTCTTGTCCATGTGATTTGTATCTCGTGAATTAAAGTTGTGTAATGGATGTAAGTTGGTTTGTGTGTATTTTGTGAATTGTTCATTGTTGAAGTCTTGTTGTGTGATGTCATGTTTGATTGTTCCTTGTTGTGGAATTAAGTTGATTGTGATGGTTTGGTATATTTGTCATACTCATTGATGTGTATTTCAATGTGCTGTGAATTATCGTGTTGTTGTGAAGTTGTGTCAGTCATAATGAATGTGTTGCTTGATTTATACATTTGGATGTGTATTATGATGTGTTGTTGATCGATTGCATATTTTTTATTTGTGGTGTGTTGTTCGTGGTGATTGTTGTGATGGTTGATATGTGTTGTGGATTGTCGTGGTGCTGCGTTCAACCAGGTAAGGTCTGACGAGGCCTCTGGCATTCAGTACTTGCAAGTACGGGTCAGGACACAGTGGTGTTGTGCTGGGTTTAACCACGTAAGGCTTGACGAGGCATCTGAGATTCGGTACTTGCCACTATGGGTCAAAATCCAGTAATGTCTGGTTCCAAGTTAGGGTCCAATATGGCTTATGGACTTTGTTACTTGCCCGTAAGGACAGTGCATGTTGTGGTACCAGGTAGGGTCTGGTAAGGCCTCTGAAGTTCGTCACTTGCGAATGCAAACAATGTTCAGCCATGAGTATCCAACCAGGTAGGACCCGACGGGGTCTCTGGGATACGCACTTACAAGTGTGGGACCGGGATAGCTCATGAGCCTATGTGGTGATGTTTTGTTATTGGGTCGTAGACCGTTTGATTGCTTCCAAGTATTCTGATTTGAAATGAGATTTGAGCCAAAACACTAATAATTTTGAAATGATTTATAAGTAAGGACTCGAGGTCCAAAAAGACTTTCGATTTTATAAATCTCTTGTGATGTGAAACGAGATTTGGGGCTGAGACCCTAACGTCTTGAAAAGGTTTTATAACTTCGGGCTGGAGGTCCTAAAATACTTTTCTATCTTCTAAAACTCCGGAGTTGAAAAATTGTTTTCAAAGACTTGAGTTGTTTTCTAAACTTTTAGAAGAGCCTCTCGGGAACTCCCCATAACATTTGCTGATATCTGATCCTCGACTAATATTTACGTGGTACATTTTATATGACTAGAATACTTGTACTAGCAAATTCGAATTGCTAACTGCTTAAATGGGGGAAATGCGTTTCATGCATTTCAGGTATACTTAGTTCGAGAGAGCAGTCATAGATTCGGCATGGAAGATGATAAGCTATGATACTAATTAATTGGGAGTTTGCGTTTGTTTGTATTCTGAGTTGTATCTCATTCCCGCTGTAATGTATTTTGGCCCCTACGTGGGTATGTGTTGTGATGAGATTTTTATTCACCATTGATTTTATTGTGTGACCTTGCCGGTCTATGTATTTTGAGTATAAGACCTTATCTATCTGTGTCGTTATGTAGTTTGACCCTGGCCGGTCAAATATTGGGTTGTCTTGTGGTATTTAGCTTGATACATCCTTTGAAAAGGGTCTACCGTGTGTGACATCCCCGTATAATTTCTGGGGGTGTTATATTTATAGTATCATATCATAGGTTGTGGAAACCTAGTGTAACACCCCCGATATATTCAGGAATATTACAGCGCCGTAAATCCTTTACATAAGAATTTACAAGGCTAAATAAATGAAAAGACAATGACAGATACCAAATTATGAAATCACTGAAATACAATACGACGATTACGGTTTCAATACGAAAATACAAATATCCAAATGAAGAATATTAATACACCACTGAAATCCAAACATCACAAATTACGACGTACTCGAGTACTTATGAAAATATCCAACAACAGATAATAAACCCGGCCGGAACATCACTCTGCACCCTCGTCGTCATGCAGCTCCAGTGGTTGTTTTCCCGCTCTCCTGGATCCTGAACATAAACAAATGTTCACCCCCGAAGGGGTTAGCACAACGATGCTAGTACAAGTACCACAACATATTATTCAACATCTCACGAAGAATAATAATAACGTAAATGACAAAATACCAACGAGTCTTCTCCTACAAGAAAATCATAAATAACATACACAAATGATAATCACAACATGATATCACAACATACACATGGTAATTCCGAAGATCCAGCGTTCACTGCCTAGAACCCACGATGATCCCGTCAGACCAACCCCTGGTGTAAAAACCCGTCCGATGATCCAGCACACCTAGCATAGATCCCCCGATGATCCCGTCGGACCAACACGAGGTGGATATACAAAAACGACATATATGCACGACAATATGTATGACATCAATATGTAAAACAATTAAGGTACTTGCCTTGATTCGAAGACAAGAATATTACTTCCACGAAAAACGAAACACTCGAATGTCGCCCCTACGATCAATCACATAGCAAGCTCGAACCTTATACAAAAGAAATAATATAGAGTTCATCTCACGTCGTACGGACATCTAACAATCCAAATTACGGTCGAAAGTTCATAAAACATAATCTGCCTGGCTTGCTTAACGCACACTGCATATCCTATGTAGCGTACGTTAAGGCTACTCGTTAGCGCACGCAATTATACGAAGTCTAGCGTACGCTAACCATACACTGTCAGTACCTCACTGATCAGTCGATTGACTCGTCTGATGATATAATGCACGTTACATTCCAAGCGTAGCGTACGTTAACTTATGACCGATAGCGCACGTTAATCTACATAGCTTAGCGTACGCTAAGCGTGCATGGTAGTTTCACTTCTGGGCAGATGACTGTTCTAATGGTGATGAAACTTACGAACTCCTCAGTGATTAATATACGTTATCCCCATGCATATCACGTTCATCTCATTACAAATGGTCTCACGAATTCAAACATATTCGAGACACAAGAATACACATGCTTATCACAATACCATATTCCATCTTGATTACAATTCTTATGCGAAGTTCGGTGTTCTTAAGATCAATGCACTAGATTCCATTACCATTATCACATTCAGACTTCATCTTAAAGGTGAACTAACAATTCCAATGAAAAGATACAACCTAAGATGATTCTTTCTTAAGTCCTTATAACAAAAGTGATACCAACTCCAAGTTTACGATCAATATGGCAACGTTAATCATACGGATAATCAATCTCAGAATATTCCTCTCATCGTTTGACGTACTAGGATTCCAACTATGATGTTTTCAACGACGATATCATAAGCATAATCATTTCGACTTCTAAACATGATGTTTGTTTGAATAATTCATCAATGGAACTCAATATCTTGGTAGTATGATCATCTTATTCTCAAGAACATGAATCTAAGGCTGGATAGAATTAACATACCTTAAGATGCAGAAAACACCGAGTCAAAAAGGTAGAATCCAACTCCGGTTGTTTGACTGTCAATCCAAGGTGTTTCTCCACTTCAACGATCAATCACAAGTGACATCCAATCTTCAATGATCGAGTAGAGGTGGTCCATGTATGTTTAAGGAAGATATGAGGCTCTCTGGTCTCTCAAGAATGAAGGACAAGTGAAGAGAGTGTAAACCAAGTAAAATGGGGTGCTTTCCCTTTTATAACATTTCTGTTCGTATGTTATTTAGCGCACACTATCACAGTATCCTTAGCACACGCTAACAAGCGTTGACTCCAAATCTGTCCAGGTTCGCCCGCGGGAATCTTATCCGGACCCATGTCCGGCTGGCGCATGTGCTAGCCGCCCACCTCAATAATTGACTGCCTAACGCACGTAATTCTTCATTCGTAGCGTGCGCTAGTTTTAGCCGATAACGCACGTTAAGCTACGTTCTTAGCGTGCATTATCATGATTTTGCATGAGAAAATATAGATGTTGCTATACTCATGTACAAAGATACAAATATGAGAAATATCATATTCCAATTATCGAGATCACAATACCGAATAGTACAGGTTTCAACAACAGATGAAATACTCAATAAAAAATTCGGATATTACATACTCTCCTACTAAAAAGGAGTTTCGTCCCGAAACTCAAGACGAAAATAACTCTGGATATCTGGACTTCATGCTATCTTCCGTTTCCCAAGTAGCTTCTTCCACTCCATGGCGTGACCACTAAACTTTGACCAAAGCGATTGGTTTGTTCCTCAACTGCTTAACTCGACTCTCGAGTATCCTGACCGGTCTTTCTTCAAACGTTCCATCCTGAGCGACTTCGATCTTGCCAAAATCAATGACATGACTAGGATCCGGTATATATCTATGTAACTGGGATACGTGGAACACGTTATAAACATGGCTCAATGATGGCGGTAATGCCAATCTGTATGCCAACTCTCCAACTCTCTCAAGGATCTCGAATGGTCCGATATATCTCGGACTCAGCTTTCCCTTCCTTCCAAAACGAAAGATTCCCCGAGTAGGAGAAACCTTTAAAAGTACGTGATCTCCAATACTGAACTCTAATGGACGACGGCGTACATCTGCATAAGATTTCTGTCTACTCTGGGCGGTCAATAACCTTTCACGAATCAAAGCTATCTCCTCTCGAGTTTGCACGATCAACTCTGGTTCTGTTCCGATCAAGTCTGATGAATCATCCCAACATAGGGGCGATCTGCATCTTCTCCCATATAATGCCTCAAACGGTGTCATCTTAATAAAAGCATGCCAACTATTGTTGTAGGTAAATTCGATGAACGGTAGATGAACTTCCCAATCTAAGGCACAAGCCCTTATCATATCTTCCACTGTTTGAATAGTCCTCTCGGATTGTACATCTGTCTGCGAGTGATAAGCTGTGCTGAAGTTCAATTCGGTCCCCTAGGCCTTATGAAATGCTTTCCAAAAATGAGACACAAAGCGACCGTCTCTGTCATAAATAATAGCCTTCGGCGTACCATTCAATCGGACTATCTCTTAAATAAATACTCGTGCCAACCTCTCTGGTCCCCACGTGTCCTTAATGCCTAGAAAATGAGCTGATTTGGTTAAACGATCAACTATCACCCAAATCATGTTCATTCCTATCTTGGTTCTCGGCATATTAGTGATAAATTCCATCGATATGTCCTCCCACTTCCATTCAGGAATTAGGAGTGGCTTCAGCATCCCGGCAAGTCGTTGATGCTCGATCTTAACCTGCTGAGAAGTCAAACACTTCGAGACATACATTGCTACATCTTTCTTCATGTTGCCTCACCAAAAGTTCTGTTTCAGGTCTTTATACATCTTATTGGTGCTCGGGTGGATAGAATAAGGCGTTCTGTGAGCTTCCTTCATAATCGTCTATTTCAGAACATCGGCATCGGGAACACAAATTCGATTCTGAAATCTCAAAAATCCATCATCATGAATTACGAATCTAGGGGCCTTTCCCTTGATCACTTCATCATGTAACCGAATCATCAGAGGATCATCTACTTGCTTAGATTTGATTTCTTCGGTTAACGATGAAGTTATTTCCATCACGCACAGTTGTCCTTGGACTCCTTGTAACCACACTTCAATTCCTTCACGAATCATTTCTCGTTGAATGCTGAGCTGGGAGGTACGAGTTTCCAGCATCTGAATAGAAACAGGCTTGCGGCTAAGTGCATCGGCCACTACATTTGCTTTGCCTGGATGATAAAGAATCTCCAAGTCATAGTCCTTAATAAGTTCCAGCCATCTCCTTTGCTGTATATTCAACTCTTTCTGATTGAAGATGTATTTGAGACTCTTGTGATCCGTAAAGATCTGACAATGAGTCCTGTACAGGTAATGTCTCCAGATTTTCAAAGCAAAAACTACTGTTGCTAGCTCCAAATCATGCGTTGGGTAATTCACTTCATAAGGTTTCATCTGTCGTGATGCATAAGCGATCACCTTATCATTCTGCATCAACCCGCAACTGAGACCTTGGTTCGAAGCATCACTGTAAACTATAAATCCTCCAGTTCCCCGTAGGAGTGCTAAAATCGGTGCCGTCTTCAATCTCTTCTTCAATTCATCGAAGCTATTCTGGCACAACTCGTTCCATTCAAACTTTTGAGTTTTCTGCAGTAGTCGAGTAAGTGGGTGGGTAATTTTGGAAAACCCCTCCACGAACCGACGATAATACCCAGCAAGCCCTAAGAAACTCCGGATTTCTTTCACGTTCTTTGGAGGCTTCCAATCCATAACTGCTTCGATCTTTTGAGGATCTACTTGGACTCCTTCTGCTGATACCACATGGCCGAGGAACATTACTTCCTTTAGCCACAATTCACACTTAGAAAGTTTGGCGTACAATTGTTCATTTCTCAATAGGTTTAACACAATCCTTAAATGCTGTGCATGCTCTTCCGGGCTCTTAGAATACACCAGAATGTCATCAATGAACACAACCACAAATTTATCCAGATACTCGATGAACACTCGGTTCATCACTTGCATGAATGCAGCATGTGCGTTAGTGAGACCAAACGGCATTACTACAAACTCATAGTGTCCGTAGCGAGTTCTGAACGCTGATTTCGGAACATCAGATTCCTTAATCCTTAGCTGATGATATCCTGATCTCAGATCGATTTTAGAAAAAACTGTTGCTCCTTGTAATTGGTCAAACAAATCATCAATCCGTGGCAACAGATACTTATTCTTAATCGTCATTTTGTTCACCTCTCGATAGTCAATACACAGTCGAAGTGATCCATCCTTCTTCCGGACAAAAAGAACTGGTGCTACCCAGGGCGAAACGCTTGGCTGGATATAGCCTCTGTCCAGTAACTCCTCTAGTTGCTTTTTCAGTTCGTACATCTCAGTAGATGTCATACGATACGGCGCTTTAGAAATTGGTGTAGCTCCGGGTTCCAGCTCAATGGTGAATTCTACATCCCGTCGTGGAGGTAGTCCAGGTAACTCGTCAGGGAATACATCCGGAAATTCATTCACAACATGAATAGATGATATTTCCACAATTTCGTCTTCTTTCTTCATTGCATAGCACCAGTATCCGGTACAGTCCTGTTTTAACAATTTGACAGCTCTCATCGCCTTGATCAACTTTCCTGAGCTTCATGGTTTCCATCCTTCAAACAGTATTTCGGAACCATCATCAGCGATCAGCGAGATATTCCTCTTTCGGTAGTTTACAATAGCTCTATATCGATTAAGCCAATCGTCTCCGAGTATCAGGTCATCTCCTTGCATTTCTATCACAATTAGATTTGAGAGCCACTCTCTGCCTCCAAATGATACAGGGAAATCTCTAGTTTCCATGTTTCCAACAATCCTCTCTCCGCTCGGTAAACCAACAACATAAGGTTCACAATTATGAAAACCAGAAATATTCAAACGGTTTACACAAGACAGGGATATAAATGAATGCGTAGCTCATGTATCGAATAAAACGCTAACTGGTTGGGAAAGGATCTGAACAGTACCTGATGCGACAGCAGCATCCTGGTGTCTGTACTCCTCATCTCGTACAGATGTGAGGGAACAGATCCGGCACTCGATGTACCCTTTTGGTCCCACTGTCCTCTGCCTCGTCCGTGGCTAAAATTCTGAGGCATCTGAACACTTTGCTGCATCTGTTGGATACTGGCTTCCTTCTGAACTGGATGTGGTGTACGGGCTCTAAAAGACTTTGCATCCTCTTCACAGAACACCGCACGATGTCTCTCTCGACCACAATCAAAACAAGTCCCGGCAAGTAGGGGCAATTCCGTTGATAGTGCCCCATCTGGGCACAGTTAAAGCATTTCCTGGTGACATCCGTCGTGGTTGATGCTGCTCCGAAGTTCCTTCCACTCTTAGATGGGTACGGAGGTTTTTTGAAAGAATGAAAGGATGACTGGGCCTTGCGGGGCCCACTACTCTTATGCTCTGTGAAACTACCGGAGACTTTCTGCTTCTTGGACTCTGCCAACTTCTCCATTGCTGCTTCCTTGTTTTCATACGCCAATGCTTTATCCTGGTATTGACGGAGAGTGGTACATTCAAAAACGGACATGTACCTCTGGATTTCTGGTTTCATTCTCATATCAAAATGGATCATCATTTCTGCATCAGTTCTGACCAGATGTCGAACAAATGCCAGCTGCTGGTTAAATGTCTTAATTGCCTGAGATACTGACACATATGAAGGCTGAGCGTAGAAAAACTCCCGAACTTTGGCTTCCCTCACAGGATGAGGGCAGTACTGAGCTTCCATCATCAATTTAAATTCTGCCCAGTCAGCATCACGGTCTACAGGCTGGATGGCTTCCCACCACTCGGATGCTTCCCCTATCAGAAAGTACTGAGAAATAGAGGCTCTCCGTCGTCTGGACAATTAATTCCGGCAAAATTTTTCTCTAATTCCTTCAACCAATGGTCCCAGGTGGGAGTCTCAGAAAAGCCGTCGAATTTGGGTGGTTGCATCTTTGCCACCTCCTGCAGCCATCGGTCGCCTCGATTTCCCATGTCTGGGATCCCTTGCTGTCTATCTCCCTGTTGTAATCCCACCGCCACCTGTATTCGATCCACGACCTGGGCGAACTGAGTCATCTAGTTCACCACTTGACGAAGGATTTCGGGCACGGCAGGTTTCGGTTCATTAATAATAGATCTTTGCGGCTCGCCTGAGATGTGGCTGGCCTGATTAAAAGGCGAAGCTTCTCTTTCTGCATTCCTTCGTCCGCGTCCGCGACTGCAACCACGTCCAAGTCCACCTCTCAACATACTGTAAGCATAAATACTCAATATACAGGAAACAATATCATTCTAATGTTCAAGTATAAAGAGATACAACATGTAAAGGACGAGATAGAGTTTAGGAACTTACAAACACCGTTCGCACGAAGACGTAGGCAGTACAATGATGTTATTCACGGCCGGTTACCTCAAAAGACGTATACGGCCCCTATTTTAACCCAATGGCCAAAATATCCATAATCTTAGCTCCGATGCCATATTATGTATCACCCCCGATATATTCAGGAATATTACAGCGCCGTAAATCCTTTACACAAGAATTTACAAGGCTAGATAAATGAAAAGACAATGACAGATACCAAATTATGAAGTCACTGAAATACAATACGACAGTTCTGGTTCAATACCGAAAATACAAATATCCAAATAAAGAATATTAATACACCACTGAAATCTAAACATCACAAATTACGACGTACTCGAGTACTTATTAAAATATCCAACAACAGATAATAAACCCGGCCGGAACATCACTCTGCAACCTTGTCGTCATGCAGCTCCAGTGGTGGTTTTCCCGCTCTCCTGGATCCTGAACATAAACAAATGTTCACCCCCGAAGGGGTTAGCACAACGATGCTAGTACAAGTACCACAACATATTATTCAACATCTCATGAAGAATAATAATAACGTAAATGATAAAATACCAACGAGTCTTCTCCTACGAGAAACTCATAAATAATATACACAAATGATAATCACAATATGATATCACAACATACACATGGTAATTCCGACGATCCAGCGTTCACTGCCTAGAACCCACAATGATCCTGTCAGACCAACTCGTGGTGGAAATACCCGTCCGATGATCCAGCGCACCTAGCATAGATCCCCCGATGATCCCATCGGACCAACACGAGGTGGACATACAACAACGACATATATGCACGACAATATGTATAACATCAATATGTAAAACAATTAAGGTACTTGCCTTGATTCGAAGACAAGAATATTACTTCCACCAAAAACGAAACACTCGAAAGTCGCCCCTTCGATCAATCACGTAGCAAGCTCGAACCTTAAACAAAAGAAATAATATAGAGTTCATCTCACATCGTACGAACATCTAACAATCCAAATTACGGTCGAAAATTCATAAAACCTAATCTGCCTGGCTTGTTTAACGCACGCTGCATATCCTATGTAGCGTACGTTAAGGCTACTCGTTAGCGCACGCAATTATACGAAGTCTAGCGTACGCTAACCATACACTGTCAGTACCTCACTGATCAGTCGATTGACTCGTCTGATGATATAATGCACATTACGTTCCAAGCATAGCATACGTTAACTTATGCCAGATAGCGCACGCTAATCTACATAGCTTAGCGTACGCTAATCGTGCATGGTAGTTTCACTTTTGGGCAGATGACTGTTCTAACGGTGATGAAACTTACGAACTCCTCAGTGATTAATACACGTTATCCCCGTGCATATCACGTTCATCTCATTACAAATGGTCTCACGGATTCAAACATCTTCGAGATACAAGAATACGCATACTTATCACAATACCATATTCCATCTTGATTACAATTCTTATGCGAAGTTCGGTGTTCTTAAGATCGATGCACTAGATTCCATTACCATTATCACATTCAGACTTCATCTTAAAGGTGAACTAACAATCCCAATGAAAAGATACAACCTAAGATGATTCTTTCTTAAGTCCTTATAACAAAAGTGATATCAACTCCAAGTTTACGATCAATATGGCAACGTTAATCATACGGATAATCAATCTCAGAATATTCCTCTCATCATTTGACGTACTAGGATTCCAACTACGATGTTTTTAGCGACGATATCATAAGCATAATCATTCCGACTTCTAAACATGATGTTTGTTTGAATAATCCATCAATGGAACTCAATATCTTGGTAGTATGATCATCTTATTCTCAAGAACACGAATCTAAGGCTGGATAGAATTAACATACCTTAAGATGCAGAAAACACCGAGTCAAAAAGGTAGAATCCAACTCCGGTTGTTTGAATGTCAATATAAGGTGCTTCTCCACTTCAACGATCAATCACAAGTGACATCCAATCTTCAATGATCGAGTAAAGGTGGTCTATGTGTGTTTAAGGAAGATATGAGGCTCTCTGGTCTCTCAAGAACGAAGGACAAGTGAATAGAGTGTAAACCAAGTAAAATGGGGTGCTTTCCCTTTTATAACATTTCTGTTCGTATGTTATTTAGCGCACGCTATCACAGTATCCTTAGCGCACGCTAACAAACATTGAATCCAAATCTATCCAGGTTTGCCCGGGGGAATCTTATCTAGACCTATGTCCGGCTGGCGCATGTGCTAGCCGCCCACCGCAATTTGTAGCGTGCGTTAGTTTTAGCAAATAATGCACATTAAGCTACATTCTTAGCGTGTGTTATCACGAGTTTGCATGAGAAAATTTACATGTTGCTATACTCATGTACAAAGATACAAATATGAGAAATATCATATTCCAATTATCGAGACCACAATACCGAATAGTACAGGTTTCAACAACAGATGAAATACTCAATAATGAATCCGCATATTACACCTAGGCTATCGGATTGAGTCGAATCGTGTTTTATCGCGTCATTTGACGAGTCGAGATGTATATTTTTCATGTCGTGTCGCCTGTATCGTCGGTTGAGATTAGTATCATGGGCGACCATCATCTTCGTGCGATCTGTGGATGTAGGTAACCTCTTTCATATGTTATATCTTTTGTTTTATGACTTTGTTTATGCATGAAGTGAGATAAAGTTTGTGTTTGATACTTGTGGTGTATTGCGCATGAAATGGTTCGAATATAGTGATGGATTGGATTATGAGTGGTGTAATGTGTTGTGAATTTCTGGATATTGATGTGTCTAGAAAGCATGTCGATGGTAGAGTTTGTTGAGAACTCAGAGAGTTGGTTTTTATCCGTGTTTCAATTTGATGTTTATGAGTTATGCTTGTTGAACTAGTAATTTTGGATGTCGAGTAAGCATATGTTTGAGAGTCGAGTGTTTTTTACTGATTGTTGTTTTCTGTCCCAAAAGTATTCTCATTATTAATTATATTGATTGCTTGCGTGTTTGAAGATGGCTTTCTGAAAAACGTTATAAACTTAGGTATACTTGTGGAAAACTGATTTCTAAAAGTATTTTATCGGTACGCGTAAGTGGTGACTTAGCGTACACTTTTAAACATTTTGAGTCTTGGCGAACTGGTCAAGTATTTTCAAATTGAACCTTATGATGGTATTTGAATAATGCGTTTTGGGATGTTTCTTAATATTTTGAAAGTTACCATCATTAGCCTTTTGGCATGTTTGAAAGAATTTTTGGAAATCATTTTTAGCCTTAATCTATTTTATTTTCGAATGACCCAAGTGTACGGGTTGAAAACCTTTCACATCATAGAAATCTTTGTGTTCTAAAATAAAAATGCGATTTCATTTTGAAAAAAAGGGTGAAAGATGAAAACTTTTATTTTTTTTAACTAGTGACGATATCTTATCCTAGGGGAACGATGATAGTTACCAAGTGATTAATGAAAAGTATTTCGCCATTGTACTCAAATTAAACTTTCAAGTTCAGATTTTGAGAAATTTTATGAATGTCAATATGGATCTAATTTGAAATTAAGGTAATTATAATCAAGTTTGGATGTATTTTCGGCCATCGACTAAACTGTACTTAATCGCTGGCTAAATGTCCAAACTTTAACCGAAGACACCTTGTGCATAGAGTGGATGTATCACTTCAGGCGGTGCCTGTTAGGTTTGGTACCGCCACTTGAAGGGATGTTAATAGTGCAGTAAAGAGTTTTTAAACTCTATTGTGATTGCGGAAGCGTATTTAAATGTGAAATACAAACGACGCAAGATTTATAGAGGTTCGGCCAAATATGCCTACGTCCTCTCTCCGTATCTTTTTCTATAGGCTTAAGATAAACCTTTTCGCCTTTTCTTCTATCGGTCTTAGGGAAACCGTTACACTCTTGTCTTCTGTAGGTCCAAGATAAACGTTACAATCTTGTCTTTATGTCGGTCCAAGGTAAACCATTTTCCTTTTCTATCGGACAAGGAATCAACCTATCTAGCTTTTGGTTGTTACTAGAAAAACCTCACTCGGATTTAGATTGTGATTCTAATAATGCCGGATCCTTGATCCTAATAACATCGAATCAAATCCACAATCCTTTGTTTCCTCTTGTGTATTGGTTGAGTGTATCGAACACTAGAACTCTTATCAATTAAGCCGGATTGCAACAACAATAACGAATATAACAATATTTGATGTATGTATACTTTGCTTGAAGTGGTTGTTTTGGTGAATACCATGTGAAGTGGTATTTATAGGCTTCAAAGCCTAAACTAGCCGTTGGCCACTATCCTCTTCATAGCATACGCTATATGTCACCATAGAGTACGTTAAGCCTGCTACATACGTTAACTAACATGCTACGTACGTTATATGTTGCTCAAAACAGTCCAGTAGCTTCTGCCTATTTCGTTAGCGAACATTATCATATCTCCGTAGCGTATGTTAACTCCCATCGATCCGTTGCATGCTTTTTGACCTTCTAGAATCAATCCAATGGATTGATTTCATTTGAATTTGAATTTTACTTTGCATAGCGTATGTTAAGTACTCTTACTTACGTATGTTTGGCTCTTGTTCATAGCGCACGTTGATCTACATGCACTGCTTGCGTTAGCCATGCCGTACTCGGCTGTCTTCAGCTTGGACTTTGTTACGTACGTTATATATCATGTGTTGTGTCGAGAATTATACTCCTCGACCGGCGATCGCCTCAAAAACCGGGCGACCGTGCCGGAGCCCAGCAGCCAAGGCAGATCTGCCGACCGAAGGTCCCAGGACAAGTCCCGGTGCCGAGCGGTCGACATCTAGGACGATCGTCTCTCGGTACTTGGCGATCGACTCCTGGTGGCCGACTAGCAGATGATCATCTCTCGCACTTGCCGATCGACCCTTTGTGACCTACCGATGCCGACCTCTGGTGACCGACCAATGACGACCGCCTCATGCCGCTCGAAGCCGGTGATCATCCAGTCAGCAAAGACCGAAGCTCAGGACAGAACCCACGTGCAGTGCCGAGACAAGATCCGCATTTCACGGATCATTGACCACAGCCTGTCAGCATCTTTCCACCAGCCGACAGGCCCGCCGAAAAGTGTCAGTAGGACCGCCCGTGACAGCAACTCAGGACGCATGCCGGTTCCTCATTGGACCGCACAGCTGGCTGCCGGCAGCAGCCTTGGACTTTAGGCACACATCCCATGTGACTTAAATACGATCGCCACATTATTATATTGGACGAAAGGCGATCGCCCGCCAGAAAACAAGGCATCTCATCCCCTATAATTAGAAGGCTGCCTGCATTTGGAAAACGGTCGAACTCTCGGCTGCCTTACGTCCAGTTCAGAGATTAAGTCCATAACTTGGCTTTCCTACTCCTGGCAATAGCTATCGCTCGGTTCTATCTTCTCTCTCAGCCTCTCTCACACAGAAGACGATCGGCAGAGAGCAAGAACACCAAAGCTTCGCTCAAGAGCTAGATAAAAAGGATCTTTTACACTCATTGTATTTAGATTCTCACATTAATACTTGTATCCACGAATATTCGTATTAATAACATCTCGCAAGAGCATTCAAGCCCGGGCCTAACAAACCCGGAAAATCTAGTGTTATTCACACCCCCTCGGAAAGTGCTCCCGCAACCTTGTTTGTTGTCCGTCCATTCCAGCAATATCTATCTTCGGATAATATTTCGGGCAACAACAATTGGCGCTAGAGGAAGGGGGGGCAAATCTAACCCTCATTTTTTATTCCTACCGTCTCGAAGAACACTCACTGTTCTCTGGGGCATATACCTGAAGAAACACTCACTAGCCACGAGACGACGGAGCTCGAGTCCGTCACCATGAGTTCGGCGTATCCAACTCCCAGAAGGCCGACCAGCCATCTGGCTCCCCCTTGCCAAAGAGCCGAGGTCGGCAGCAGCGGAGTCAGGAGATCGGTACATGATCGCCTCGGCTCCCGCTCCAAAAGCCGATCCACGAGCGACCATGCTAGAGCAATGGACGCGATGCAACGCCAGCTCGACGACATGACGGCACTCCTAGAATCTGGGGCAGGCGCCAAGAGCAAGATCGCCGAGCCGAGCGAGCCGCTCGCGGTCCACATCGAGCTCGCCCCCGTACAGCACACGATCGCTCCTCCGCAAACACCTTTGTACGAAGGGAGATCAGTCCCCGAAACACACCTGAGCAAATTCAACATCTACATGATCGGGTGTGGGGCATCAGACGCGACCAGGTGCCGAATGTTCCCTCTGACGCTGGACGACCTTGCCCACAGGTGGTACGCCTCATTGCCGCCTCCATCCATAGGCTCCTTTAATCAACTGGCGAGCAACTTCACAGTGCATTTCTCCACCAGGGTTGCTCGGCCAGAAGGTCCCCATCGCATGATGCAAATCAGGCAAGGGGAAGAAGAGCCCGACTCAGACTACATCGATTAGGTAGACAAGATCATCCTCAACGGCGAGCCCGTAAGCGATGAGATCGCCCTATACGCGGTCCTAGGGGGTTCCATGGTCTTTTGCCTATGTTCAGGCATCTTACGAAGGACCAACCCACGACCTACGCGATCTTCCGCGCTAAGGCCGCAGACTTCCTGGCCAGGCAAAGGTTTCTTCTTAGCCTATGAGCAGCGCGATCGGCGCCCGAACGACGATCTCCAGTATTCCAGCCCGATCGCCGGAATCAAGCAACATCACCAAAACCGGAGGACTCGTTCGCCATCTATAGTTCACCATCTAACATGATGGACTAAGGCACGAGATCACCTCCACCGCACAACGTACACCGTCGAAGGTCGGCATCTACATGACGATCCGAGGTGGAAGAGTGCAGCCATGGTCCTGGTAGTCGATGGAACTGGCTGCTTCGGCCATGCAAGGTCCCTTTGGCCCAATATCGCCCGCCCTTCGTTTAAATACGAGGCCGGCGTAGTCTGAGGGCCCTACAAAACTAATCAGTGGACACGTTCGCCCGCCCTCAAAGGTTCATCATCTAACATGGTGAACCTGGACAATGCGACGTGCCACTAGCCCCATGTCAACGTGCACCGTCGAGGTTCACCATCTTCATGGCAGGCCGAGGTGGAAGCAGAGCTAACAAGCCGCGGAAGTGGAGTTGATTAATCCGACAACGCCCCGCGCAAGGACTCCTCTAGACCGAGACCGCACACCCTTCGTTTAAATATGAGGCGAGGCGCAGCCTAACAGAAGACCCTCACAATAAAATGAGTCACGAGACAGACAATGTCGTTCACGCACAAGACACGGTCATGGAGTCGGTCCATCGAACTCCGCGACTGTGCACGGTTCCTCAGCAACGAAACCATCAAGTTTCTACGAGGGATCAGCCAAAATTGTTTTTTGCAGGTACAAGACCGAATGATAGCTAGCCAATCGACCAGATCGCCCAAGTCCGAAACCAAAGTCCGCTCAACGGATCGCCCGTCCTCATCCTACACGATCGCTAGCAAGAGCCACCTCACCCCATGTCTTCAACATCGGAGCAAGCTGGGGGGCAATTGTTGTGTCGAGAATTATACTCCTCAACCGGTGATCGCCTCAGAAACCGGGCGACCGTGCCGGAGCCCAGCAGCCAAGGCAGATCTGCCGACCGAAGGTCCCAGGACAAGTCTCGGTGCCGAGCGATCGACATCTAAGACGATCGTCTCTCGCTACTTGGCGATCGACTCCTGGTGTCCGACTAGCAGACGATCATCTCTCGCACTTGCCGATCGACCCTTGGTGACCGACCGATGCCGACCTCTGGTGACCGACCAATTATGACCACCTCATGCCGCTCGAAGCCGGTGATCATCCAGTCGGCAAATGCCGAAGCTCAGGACAGAACCCACGTGCAGTGCCGAGACAAGATCCGCATTTCACGGATCATTGACCCTGGTATCGGCAAGATCTTTCCACCGTAAGCGAGCTGCCGAAAGGTGTCAGTAGGACTGCCCGTGACAGCAACTCAGGACGCGTGCCGGTTCCTCATTGGACCGCACAGCTGGCTGCCGGCAGCAGCCTTGGACTTTAGGCAGACAACCCATGTGACTTAAAGACGATCGCCCCATTATTATATTGGACGAAAGGCGATTACCCGCCAGAAAACAAGGCATCTCAGCCCCCTATAAATAGAAGGCTGCCTGCATTTGGAAAACGGTCGAACTCTCGGCTGCCTTACGTCCAGTTCAGAGATTAAGTCCATAACTTGGCTTTCCTACTCTTGGCAACAGCTATCTCTCGGTTCTATCTTCTCTCTCAGCCTCTCTCACACAGAAGACGATCGACAGAGAGCAAGAACACCAAAGCTTCGCTCAAGAGCTAGAAAAATAGGATCTTTTACACTCATTGTATTTAGATTCTCACATTAATACTTGTATCCACGAATATTCGTATTAATAACATCTCGCGAGAGCATTCAAGCCCGGGCCTAACAAACCCGGCAAATCTAGTGTTATTCACACCCCCTCGAAAAGTGTTCCCGCAACCTTGTTTGTTGTCTGTCCATTCCAGCAGTATCTATCTTCGGATAATATTTCGGGCAACAACATCATGCATACTGTACGTTACCTGTGTTTATGCTTCATTTCATTATTTTTCTGTCCAGCTCTCGTTTCTTCAACTTCTTCTTGATTCATTATTGTTTTTCTTTGTTTATCAACTTATCATCAAAACCTCAATTTGAATATGTGTAATATAATGTCCCAATGATGCTGTAATGTATTTGCGTGAAAGGCTAAGTCATTTTGACAAACTTGTCATGTTGTCATTCTTGTCGGGGAATTTTGTAGTGCGTTCCTAGATGTTATGTTGCATGGAATAGAGTTGTTTATTGGCTTGTATGATATTGTTTAAGTGCGATACAATAACACTTATATCCGTACGTTGAACACATATGAAAGAGCTTCATGACTTTCTGCATTTTTGTGTCGTGGCTATCATTCGGAGCCATTTTGGTGCTGCTGAACTATTCATGATGTTCGACAGCATGTTTACGACCGTACGTGCAGTTTTCTATTGTTATGGCCGTATGAGAACCCAATAACAGCCGTAAGTTTCTGTTGATATGGCCATATGAGCACCCAGTAGCAGCCGTAAGTTTTTTGTTGATACGGCCATATGATTCGTCAATTACAGCCGTATGTTTTCCTTCGATATGGCCATATGATCCATCAGTTATGATCGTAGGTTCCATCTGTGGTCATCGTGGTTCTTGTGTTTTTTAGTTTGTCCTGAGTAGATATGTTATTGTGTTGTTGGTTGTTGTCTTATGTTGTTATGTTACTGTTTGAGTAGGTATTTAGGGGATGTTGTTGTACGATGTTATGTTTCATTGTACTGAACGATTGTATGTTCAGTATGCCGAAAAGTCAAGGCCGAGGTCATGGTCATGATCGTAACCATGAGTATGGTGAGGTGACTTATTTATTGTTGAGCACCGTGTTGGGTACCAAATCGGATATTTGCGCCGTTTTATGCGGAAGCGAAAATAAATTGCGGAAAATAAAGGACACGAGGATTTATAGAGGTTCGGCTATTAACGAAGCCTACGTCCTCTCTCGATGTATCTTTTTCCTTAGGCTTAAGATCAAAACCTCTACGCCTCTCTTCTATCGGTCGAGGGATTACCGTTACAAGCTCGTCTTCTATCGGTCCGAGTAAAACCGTTTTTCCTTTTCTATTGGATAAGGAATCAACCACTCTAGCTTTCTATCGGTACTAGATAAACCTCACTAAGATAGCGATTGTGATTCTAACAATGCCGTATCCTTGATCCTAATAACACCGAATCAAATCGTATCTTTTCTTTTTATCGCTCGTGTATAATCTTGTGTATAACACTCAATCACTCTTAATTAAGCTCAAGAACAACAACTATAATGTTTACAATGATATAACACGTATGTATGCTTTGCTCAATGTTGTTGTATGGAATAATACCAACTCCTTGGTATTTATAGCCTTCTTCCTCCTTACTAGCCGTTGCTGCCAGCGGACTAGCTAGTGTGCGCTAGCCTTCCTTCTTAGCGTGCGCTATCGCACATTTTTGCTCTAGCGTACGTAAAGGCTTTCATGTAGCGTGCGTTAATCACTTTATATTTCACCAAAGAGCTACGCTCTTACAGCTAGCGTGCGCTACCACTTCCTTCGTAGCGTGCGCTAATCCAATATATCCGTTGCATGGATTGTCAAAGTGACCGTTTGATATGCTGACTTTGACTGCTTTTCCCAACGTTCGGATTGACGATTCAAACATCTTAGCGTGCGCAAATCATCCTTTGTAGCGTGCGCTAATAATAGAGGTAGCGTGCGCTAATAATAGAGTGTAGCGTGCGCTATCCATCTGGCGACTTCACTGCGGACTTACTTGATGCTAAGTGGAATGCGGTGACTCCTCGTTAGCGTGCGCTAACATATGTCCCTTAGCGTGCGCTAATGCGATCCAGTTGCAATTTTTGCGTCTTAAATGCCTTCGCCGTTTTGCTTCGCCTCGATGTTGTTTTGTAGTTTAGCAACTTTAATCATCAAAACACAAATTAAATAATGTGTGGAATAAATATTCCAACACACCGATCAGCCCAGTGCAGATGGTCGTGAACACCAGTCGCAAGATCAAAGGCAAGCAACTCGGAGTAATGTTGATGTTGGCGTCACCACCATTCTTCAATAGGTGGCAACACAATTGGCGTAGATGAGTTAGAATGCACATCGTTATGAGCTCTCGGACGTAGATAATGGAGCTAGTAAGTGGCTCCAGGTCGTGATGGAAATGTATCTGCCTCATTTTGTAGGTTCCTCTGATTCGCTAGGTTGGGAGACTGGCTCTTCTAGTTGGACATAACGGATGTTATAGCTTGTCCTGATGAGAGTAGGGTACTTATTACCTAGTACCTCATCGATAGGGAATCTGCGGATTTGTGGGAGGCCGTAGCGCCAAGAAACAATATAGCTACTTGGGTCGACTTCAAGACTGCCATGGAGGCAGAATATTGTCTTTTGCCTATCAAAGAGCGCAGGATTGTTGAGTTTTTATCGGCTACACCCCACGATGTGTAGATACCCAGACTATAGTTTACTATAATCAGCAGTTGTGCTGTGTTCGAGAGCAAGTTAGAAGTGAAGCAGATAAAATTCCTTACTTCTACATGCACATTAAACTTCATGTTCGGAAGTGTATGGCTCCTCTCATGTGTACTACCTTGAAGGAGTATAAAGGTCTAGCTTTAGCATTCGAGATGAATTTATCGTCGATGAAGCCTATGCCCGTGGCAAAAAAGCGGAAGACTTCTGGTGATTCGTCGGGAAGTAAGGGAAATGGGGTTTCTAATCCTCAACATTCATACCGATCATTTGTGGGGCATTCTTTGTCGATTGGTGGATCAAAGAGTTCTAAGTCGGTGTCATTGACTTTCGTTGGTGTGCTGAGATGTTTCAACTGTAATGTTTTTGGGCATGTCCATGCGAATTGTAAGGCACCATTAGTGACTTGTTACAACTGTGGCCATGAGGGCACCGAGTTTAATACTTTTAGAGAGCATCTAGTACGATTGACACTCAGGCTTCAGCGCTGGTGTTGAGATCGACTCGTAGAGATCCTTGATGGTTGATTTTCTTGCATTTGGTTGTCTTTGTTCATGTGGTTGTTTCTTTTAAGGTTCAAAGATGAAACTTATTTTTAGTGGGATAGAATGTAATGCCCAGGATTTTCATTTCTCGTCGTCTTGAATTAGTTTCCATTTTGTGCTGAATATCTTTCCGTCGATGATTAATTGGAATTGTTATTGTTTGTTACTATCATATTCTGGTTTTAGTCAAGGACAACTTATTGTCGAAGAGTCATGTTAATCATGTGCATGTGCATGTTGGGTTTCGTCATGTGTTCATTATTATTTTGGAGCGTTGGTTGTGCATTTGTGTAATTGCGACGTCCGACTGGACTACCGGAGCAGTTGGAAATTTCTACTATATATAACAGTACCTTTACGACTGTAAGTCTTATCAGTTACGGCCGTATACCATATCCGTTACGGCAATAAGTCTTATTTGTTATGGTCGTAAGTCTGTTTTTGGATTACAGTTGTTGTTGCCTTTGATTAGGGTCTTACCGTAGAAGTGGTTTTGAGTCTGGAGTCCAGTGGTCTATTTACAGCCGTATGTCTTGGATGTTACGGCCATATGTTCGGTAGTTACGGCCGTAAGTTAGCTTAGTAACGGCTGTAACATGTTAGTGGTATATAAACCAGTATAAATCCAGCATGTGTGGTTCCAGGTAGGGTCCAATGGGGCCTCTGGAATTCGTTACTTGCGAGTACAAATAGTGTGTTGTGGTACCAAGTAGGGTCCGATGAGGTCTCTAGAGTTTGTCACTTGCGAGTGAGAACAATGTTCGGCCATAAGTATCCAACCAGTATGATCCGATGGGGTCCCTAGGGTGCGCACTTGCGAGGGTGGGACCGGGGTAGCTCATGGGCCTATGTTGTGATGTTTTGGTTGGGTTGTGGAGCATGTGATTGCTTCCGATTATTGTGATTTGAAACGAGATTTGAGCCGAGCCCTAATGATTTTGAAATTATTTATAACTATGGACTCGAGGTCCAAAAATGTTTTCGGTTTTATAGAACTCTTGTGATGTGAAATGAGATTTAGAGCTGAGACCTACTATTTTAAAAAAGTTTTATAAATTTGGACTAGAAGTCCTAAAAGACTTTTCTGTCTTCTAAAATCCCCAAGTTGATAAATTATTTTCAAAGACTTGAGTTGTTTTCTAACCTTAAAAAAAAGCATCTCGGGAACTGTAATATCCTGCATTTTAGAATAATATTTTAGCATTGACCTTGTTGGAAAATTCATAATGTGATTTTCCTTCAATAATGGACGTGATATTGAGTAGACGAGAGTAAGATGTCTGGTGGTATTTTCTAATATCGTCAAATAATTATTGGTATGAATGTGGCGGTGGCCAACATTATATTCTCCAATAAATTATTCAAAGAAACTTAGAGAAACTATTCGGACTAACTATGGGACTTGTGAATATACTTGAATGTATCGAAGATGCATTTATAGTCTTGGACCATTTAAGGATATATGTCATGGCCCCTTATCCCTGAGGATGGCACAGCCAGGGCGTGACCCGGGGTCGGGATTAAGAAGTGGGGAAGAAAGGGGGAAGCATTTGTTTCATAAGGAATAGGGGTGGATTTCCACGAATAACTTATCAAGGCATCATGAAGGGGAATCAATCCCATAGGAATGACTTAGAATCCAATGTACGAATACATAGTAATAATATTGATATTAGCCTTGAAGTTTAGAAAAGGCTTCATAGTACATTATAAACAACGTGACTTAGAAATAAAATCATAAAGAGTGTTTGCAGCGGAAAAAACATGGTTGGTTACATATATGAAGATATGTAACCAGGGCTTACCATCATTGTAGAAAAAATACTTCTATTCAACACCCTCCACCACATTCCCTGCTCAACCTTCATATTTTAAAAGATATACAGTGCTGAGTACAACGTTCTTCGTGAACATAATGCCAAAAAATAAAACATGCTTTCATACTTGTCATCATGCATATAAGCAGTAACACATGGGGGTTTCAAGAAAAAGCCCATGTTTACTAAATCAGTTTATTTTATTTTATATATTGTCAGATTCACCATATTCATAAATTATGCCGGGGAAGGTGGCCATCTCCCGCTAACGTTACTCCCCGAGATCGGCCACTCCGAAGAGAGCTCACGATCCCGAGTACTGTGTACACTAACCCTGGCCAGCGACCTTTGTCTAGCTCAGGATTTGATCATTTCATAGATTGGCAAACCAACGGTGATAGTTTCATAGTAATACACATAAAAGTTTTTATGCATCATAATTATTGAAATCATAATTTGCTTATAAAATATTTCATCAAAGTAGAGAAAAGATCAAATCATTTTCGTATAGAAAGCCTGCATAAAAAAGTAATAAACGCAAGCAAAATGATTCTCGTCTCTTCCTTATGCATCAATCTACTACTCCACCTTTCACTAGAAACAACTAAGTTTAGCGGTCGATCGAGCTTAACGAAGTCTAACGGACAACAGACTCGATCTACATGTTTGGACTTTAGGGTTTTGCATTCGACATAAGTTTAATAATAAAAGATATGATTCTCTTAGAGAACCCACCTGACCATATAACACATAAAGCTACTAACAACACTAACCGACACTCGATTCCATTACACATTTCTTGGTTCGAAAACCATCATCAAACACTTAACATAATCAAATACATAATATGCACAAAGGCTAGAAAGAGTTTGACTTATGTAATCACAATAAGAACTAGACAGTGTATCTTATACCATTGGAAAGCCACTGAAGTCTGATTTCATGTACATTTTACGGCTCTCCAAAATATTAATCGTGGGGAAAGTTATGGCTGTTTCCGTGAAGTGTAGCTAAACTGCTAATTTTCGGCGAAAATGGGAAAAACGTCATATTAATTTAGAGCTCGTTTCTATCAACGAAAACCCCAACCATGCAAACTCTAATCATGCATATCATACTCATAACACATATAGGAGTCGACATCCAAGTATGCTTCTCGACACTATGAACTCCATTTCATGATCTTTTCTTTTGAAAAATGACTACTAACATATTTTCATATTTCCAACATCAACAAATATTAAACATCATCAACATCAAACATCATAAAATATCTAGCAACACGTTTAATTCATACACATGTTGGTCCTAACATGAAAATGACCGAAACATAATTTAAAAATCCCTAACACATAACATGCTCTTTAACTATATCAACTTCAATATTTAACACATATTCCACTTCATAAATCTAACATAATGTCTTTGTTTTCAAACAAATTTCTAAAACGTTTCACATAAATCAAAAAAAAAACATCATGTACTCCTTTCATACATCATCACAAATATCAAGTCATTTTGAACATATATCAACATATCAAGAACTAAGCATGATTCTTCCTTTGTTTCAAAATATCAAATATTTTATTAAAATCCCATAATTCATCATAGAATCATCTCATAAAGTATAAACATATTGTGTAAAAAAATTATAAGAAAAACTACACATGCTTGGGCTATGAATCTAAGTATTTTCGGCCCAAATGAGAAAAATCGAAGCATAAATAAAATTTGTTCTGAACACTCCCAAGTACCTTAAAATCAACTTAGAAACAACATAAAAAGATTAGAAAATCAAACCTAAGTTCCTTTATCAACTTTCAAATTTTAAAAGTTAGCTATAATCTATTTCTACTTGGACAGAAATGAGGAGGAGAATCTAACTTACTTGAATATGAACCTTGATTCAAGTTTGGAACACCAATGGAGCTTGGTTGTGGAGCTTCAATGGAAGAACAATGGGGAAGCTCACTTGAATGGGGGGGGGGGGTCAAGATGGAAATGAAGAGGGGGAGAAGATGAAGTAAAGAGGAGAAAGGTAATGCCCCCTTTTATACTAGGTTAACCCTAGGCGTTTAATAAACCGGTCGAAGAATATTTTACATTTCGCTCTTCCACAGATAAAATTACTCGAGTATTGTACGTATTCGTAAACTTAAATTATCATGTCGAACTTACAGCATGGATTCAGAGAAAAGTTTCACGATTTACGGAACGCGAATTATCCGAGAAAATGACTCGACATATAATATACCCAAAAACTCAAAAACTAAACTTTCGAAAATCATACTCGCATCGTAAATATAGCGTATGTAGAAGGCAACAGAATCACGATTCTGTCTATCGAAACAAAAATCAAATCCGCAAGAGAATCCCAACCATATAACCGAACATCTAATTTCTGAATTAAGAATATGTAAATAAATCTAAACTTATCCAATTAGTAAAAATTTTATTATTTAGGAATGCAAAAGCCCTAATGTCGCACTTGAGGCTATAATAAATCATGCAATAAAACACGAGCACATTATAATGTATGATTGGACATTTTCTAAAAAATATTGTACACAAGGATCAATTTTGAAAAATCACCACAGATTTTTGAGTAGTTCAAAAATTCTAAAAATTAACGGTATTGTAGATAATTGTGTTATATCTCCAAAGGTCTCAATGGCGAGTCGTTTAGAGTTCGGACAAAAAAATTATGATCGAATAAGTGGAGACTACCAACTATTGAGCATCGTGCGTCACTGTGTGCGTCAGCGGTTGGCACGCGGCTGGAAGCTTCCGCGCGGGCCTGTGCATATGGCTCGGTCAAGGCTTCCGACAGTCAGCCCTCAAGACCCAGAAAACACATGCGGAAGTTGTCGTCAGTGACTCGGCAGCATGTCGTGCATGCTTACGTAGGGCGGCCGAGTCATGGCTTATGTCATGCCGCATATTTAATTCATGGAGAAATTGAAGTGTGGTTACAAAGAGTTCAAGGGAAATTGTGTGAGATGGAACTAACTTCATCATTGACTAATGAAATCAAATATAAGCAATTAGATAACCCTCTGATGATTTGATTACGTGATGTAGTGAGCAAGGGAAAGGCCACATGCCTTGTAATACTTGAAGATGGAGTTTTGAAAATTTGAAATTGACTTTGTGTTCCGAATGATGATGTTCTGAAGCAAACGACCATGAAGAAGCCCATAACACACATTATTCAATTCACCCAGGCACTAGTAAGATGTATAAAGCTTTGAAGCAGACTTTTTGTGGGGGCAATATGAAGAAAGAAGTAGTGGAATATGCGTCGAAGTGTTTAACTTGTCAGCAGATTAAAATCAAACATCAGCGACCTACCGGAATGTTGAGACCACTTCTGATTCCTGAGTGGACATCGAAAGATATCTCGATGGATTTTATCAGCAACATGCTGAAGACCGGGTCTGGGATGAATATGATATGGCTGATAGTTGATCTTTTAACTAAGTTGGCTCACTTTCTAGGTATCAAGGATACCTGGGGACCGGAGTGATTAGCCCAGAAATTTATTGCAGAAATAGTCCAATTGCATGGACACCAAAGACCATTATTTCAGATTGGGATGTTGTGTCGCATTTTTGGAAAGCGGTTCATAAAGCCTTATGAAACGAGTTGAGACTTAGTACAGCTTACCATCCCCAAACCGATGAACAATCTGAGAGGACCATCCAAACAGTAGAAGATATGTTGAGAGCTTATGCCATAGATTGGTTGATTGATTTGTAAACTCACCTGTATTTACTTGAGTTCAACTACAATAATAGCTGGCACGCTTTAATTAAAATGGCACCTTTCGAAGCATTATACGGGAGAAGATGTAGGTCACTCTTATGTTGGGATGATTTGTCTGATTAAATTGGGACGAACCAAGAATCGATAATACAGACTCAAGAAAATATAGCTCTAATCCCGAAAGGATCATTGACTGCCCAAGGTCGTTAGAGGTCTTATGCAGATGTGCGCGGTCATCCGGTAGAATTTGAAGTTGGAGACCATGTGCTTCAAAAAGTATCTCCTACTCGGAGAATTTTTCATAGAAGGAAGGTAAATCTGAGTCCGAGATATACTTAGCCATTGGGGATTCTCAAGAGAGTTAGAGAATTAGCATACAGTTGGCCTTGCCTCCATCATTGAGTCATATTCATAATACATTTCATGTATCGCAGTTAAGAAAGTACATATCAGATCCTAGTCATGTCATCGACTTCGACGAGATCGAAGTGCCTAACGATGGCACTTTTGAAGAGAAACTGATAAAGATACTTAAGAGTTGAATCAAGCAATTGAGGAACAAACCAGTTATGTTAATTAAAAGTATGTTTGGTTTGGAGTATTAGTCGGATTTATTGGAATATGTTCAAAATATTATGTTTGATTTATTGAAAGCCTAGAAAAAGCATGTTAAAGGGATTAAGCTGCGATATTAGATGAGGTTTTCGAGATGATTATAGTTCCAAGCCTTCTTATGTTATGTGTAATGCCCCAGTCTTTTATATGCATGCTTTATTATAACCTCAAGTGCGACATTAGGGTTTTTGCATTCCTAAGTAATAAAATTCTTACTAATGGGATAAGTTTAGATCTATTTACACATTTTTCATTCATAAATTGGATGTTCGGTTATCTGGATGGGATTCTCTTTTGAATTTGATTTTATGTTTCGATAGATAGAATCTTGATTCCGTCGCCTTTTATATACACTATTTTTCCGTTGCGAGTATGATTTCGAAAGTTTACTTTTTCAGTTTTTAATTTCCATCATCGGTAGCCAATTAAAGGTACTGAGGCACCTGTTGAGTCGTTGTTATCGATTGGTCGTTCTAAGACAATTGAGGTATTGAATTGGGACTGTCGAGGATAGTTCCCATCCGTTGATTCGTTGTTATCGATTGGTCAAATACATCAATGCCTTCAGTCGGCCGATACAACACCAATAGAAAACATCGATATCAATAACAACGATCATAACCATATCTCAATGGAACATCAGTCAACAATAACAATCGATACATCGATACCGCGGACCGGCTATCGACAACAACATTAACAACAAGTATCTCAATGCCTTGAACCGACCATTAACGAATGACAATAACATTTGGCATAATTGCCGAAGGGTAGATATCAACAAAATCATGAAGAGACTACGTCTAAAAATGATACAACACATTCATACACATATATGATACATTAATCTCATTGACTAGTACAAGTATAAAACTTGCCTCAAATCGAAGGCGATGAAATCCTCCAACGAACGACGAACGACATCCTTCGACAATCACAAGCACCCGAACAACCTTGAATGAAATACAATTCATTCAGTAACACAATATCGGTTGAAAACAAAACAATAGATAACCTCGATTCAAACACGAATCGATCAAGCCACACAAATGAACATCATAGTCCTCAACTATGAATTCTAACGTCCTCCGACGCCTCAATGATCAATATGATCAAAATGTTCTTAACACCTGTGAAAACAATTCAACAAGAATCATTAAGAACAAGATCATACTAATCATCCCAAAATGATAATATCACCAATATCATCACTATCACCTCAAGAACATCATCAAATCTACTAACATGATGTCTAAACAATAATCATCCACCAATTCATCATTAATTCAGATTAATCAACAAGATTAAATCAACCATTTCAAGATTATGATAATCATCTACATAACTCATCATAATCCTATATCAAAATGGTTATAATCTCTCAAGAACACAACCAACAACAATAATCAACTCAAAGCTATGTTAATCCAAACAATCTTAACATAACTCTTCCCAGACATTATTATAATCCCCCAAGTATTCTTAAAACATCAAGAACATAATCAAACTCAAGCCATATCATCATGTTCTTCATCATAAGTTATAAAAACCCATCAAGAATCATGCCATCCTCCAACCATCAGTCAACACACGAAGTAATCAACAACAACATCATAATCTCGAGATAAACACAAGATTAAACACATACCTCTTGAAGAAGTGAAGAACAACCTCAAACCATCAAGAAACACTCCAAACTTCAAGCTCCCAAGCTCCAATCCTAGTTATGAAGCTCCAAATCAAGTTGGAAGAGGCTGGAATATAGTAAGAGATGCAGAGGGATGATTTCTAGGGAGAGGAATCGGAAATAGATCGTGAGAAAATGAAAGACGAAACATGTCTTTATAATATGCACAGTTCATTACGGTTGTTATATCCTAATCATAACATACGTAAGAACTATTATGTACGTTAACACATAAGTGTTACATACGTAATGATCCTCCACAGGTTACTGTCTCAAAATGGGATACTCATTATGTACGTTAACAAAATCTTACATACGTAACGACCTCACCATTACGTACGTTAGCAACCATGCATAGCGTACGTAATGGGCGTTGACCTACCTTTCCCGATCTAGCCACGGGAATCCAGCCTCGCCCGGCCCCACACGGCGAAAAACATATCCGATTAGATACCCTGTGTTACGTACGTAACCAACACGATATAACGTACATAACACACCAGACATAACATAGGTAATACTAGATGTGTAACGTACATTATGCCTAGAGTAAGCCAAAAATCTAACTCACCAAGCAACATCCAAAAGGCGAAAACAATACCGATGACAAGTATGAATATTTCGATTCCAAAATATCCCAATACAATATACATTGTATCAGTCAAATACAACAACAGTTGTACAATTCCAAATGAATACGTACAACACAATAGTGAAACGAAAAAAATATCTCCGGATATTAAAATAGGTTCATAATTATCCACATAAAAGTTTTTATGCATCATAATCATTTGAAATCATAATTTGCTTGTAAAACGTTTCATCAAAATAAAGCAAAGCAGAAATCATTTTCGTATAGAAAGTCCACCTGGACAGGTAATAAACGCAAGAAAAATGATTCTCGGCTCTTTCTTACGCTTCAATTTGCTGCTCCACCTTTCACCGGAAACAAGTATGTTTAGCGGTCGATCGAGCTTAACGAAGTCTAACGGACAACGTACTCGATCTACATGTTTGGACTTTAAGGTTTTGCATTCGACTTAAGTTTAATAATAAAAGCTATGATTCTCTTAGAGAACCCGACTGACCATATAACATATAAATATACTGAAAATGGTAACCGACACTCAATTCCGTTACACATTCGATGGTTCGAAAACCATCTTCAAATACTTAACATAATCAAAACATAATATGCATAAAATCTGGAAAGAATTAGAATTATGTAATTGCACAATAAGAACGAGATAGTGTATCTAGAACCACTGTAAAGCCACTAAAGTCTTGTTTCATGTCCATTTTACGGATCTCAAAAATATTTACCGTGGAGAAAGTTATGGCTGTTTCCGTGAAGTATAGCTAAACTGCCAATTTCCGACGAAAATGGGAAAAACGACATATTAATCTAGAGCTCGTTTCTAGCAACAAAACCCTAAATATGTAAAATCCAATCATGCATATCATACTTATGACACATATAAGAGTCGACATATAAGCATGCTTCTCGACACTACGAACTCCATTTCATAATCTTTTCTTTTAAAAAAATGACTACTAACACATTTTCCAACATCAACAATTATCTAACACATAACCAACTTCATAAATCTAACATCATATCTTTGTTTTCAAATAAATTTCTAAAATATTTTTCAAAAATCTAACAAAAACATATCATGTATATCTTTCATACATCATCACAAACATCAAGTCACTTTGAACATGTATCAACATATCAAGAACTAAGCATGATTCTTCCTTTCTTTCAAAATACCAAACATTTTATTAAAATCCCATAAACTCATCATAGCATCATATCATCAAGTAGAAACATATTGTATAAAAAATCATAAGAACAACAACACATACTTGAGCTATGAACCCTAATATTTTCAGCCCAAATGGCAAAAATCGAAGCATGAATAAAACTTGTTCTGAACACTCCCAAGTAGGTTAGAATCAACTTAGAAACAACATATAAAAGATTAGAAAATCAAACCTAAGTTCCTTCATCAACTTCCAAATTTTAAATTTAACTAAATTCTCTTTCTACTTGGATGGAAATGAAGAGGAGAAGCTAACTTACTTGAATATGAACTTTGATTCAAGTTTGGAACACACATGGAGCTTGTTTGTGGAGCTCCAATGGAAGCTTAACAATGGGGGAGGGGGCGGCCAAAGGGAGAGAAGAGAGGAAGGAGATGAAGTGGAGAGAAGAAAGGTAATGTCTATTTTATACTAGGTTAACCCTATCCGTTTAATAAAATGGTCAAATAATATCCTACGTTTCGCTCTTCTGCAGATAAAATTACCCGAGTATTAAATATATGTCGTATACTTAAATTATCGTATCGAACTTACAGCTTAAAGTCAGAGAAAAGTTTTGTGATCTACGAAACGTGAATTATCCGAGGAAACAACTCGACATATAAAATACCCAACATTCTAAGACAATCGAGGTATTGAATTGGGACTATCGAGGATAGTTCCCATCCGTTAATTCATTGTTATCGATTGGTCGTTCTAAGACAATCGAGGTATTGAATTGGGACTGTCGAGGATAGTTCCCATCCGTTGAGTCGTTGTTATCGATTGGCCATTCCAAGACAATCAAGGTATTTGAATGGGACCGCCGAGGATGGTGCCCATCCGTGAGTTATTGTTGTCGTGTTGGCCGACTCAACGCAGCACACTATCATTCTTGTGAATTCGGTAATCTTGTGATCGTTGCAGTTTGTGATTAATTGTGTTTTGAAGGCTAGTCTCGGCTAATGCTCGATGGGTATGTTTGGGGCTTGAACCTTCGCGGTTGGTTTCCCAGCACCTACAGTCCAGTAGGTCACGGTCAATGGGTGATCTCATTATGGGTAAGTCTGGGGCTTGAACCTTCGCGGTTGGTTTCCCAGCACCTGCAACTCAGGTCACGGTCATTGGATGACCTCATTGTGATACAACTTCGTGCTGTGGCCTCCCCAGTATGGATAACAGATGAAGCAGACTGAAGAAGTCCATGAAACTTCTCAGCAATAACAATAACACCCTCGTCCTTGATGGATTCGGGGTTCAAAACCTCTGGCAACTTGGCTTCACGAAGTGGAGCCGGATAATACCTCTCTAACATGAAAGTCTTGAACTCACTCCAAACACAATCATGATTAGTGGGTTTCATAGAAAGACACCAAGAATAAGCGCCCTTACTTAAGTAGTAAGCATCTACTGCCACCTTACTCTCCATGTTGAAGAGTTTATCAAAATGTTCAAGCCAATGAACAATGTCAGCTGGTTCCGACGAACCCTCAAAAGTAGGCGGCCTCTGACGAGAGATATCGCCAACAATCTGACTCACTCCCCCAGTCTGCTCATGAAACAGCACCTGGGATCCCTGCTGTGGTGGACCACGAACCATTGAGGCCTGCATGGTCTCCACTATTTGCGTCATCTGGGCCATCATGCCACTCATAAGTAAAAATCGATCGATGTGTCCACTCTCAGTCTGATCTACTTCTCGAGTATGATGTCCCGAAGGAGAATCGGTCGTGTAGGTAACACCACCGGCCGAACTCTGACCCATCTCGGCATCTGCACGCGCATAAACATGAGGTTCTGGGTTCTGGCTCGCTCTGCAGCCTTTACCCCCTCTGTAACATCCTCGGATTCCTCTTTCTGTACTGAAAGAATAATGTTCGATCATGATCATAGCTCAAATATGCCTCAACAGCCAATCCATAATGCTAAGTCAATAGCCAAACACGAGTATACATACTCAATAGATAAACAATCACATCAATCATGCTATATAGCCAATACAGAGATCACACGCTCCAAAACAAATAATTATGAGTCAATCGTACCATTAATGTCACATACAGGTTTCAAAAAAACATGTATAATCAATGACATAATGAATGTATAAACATAAAAGAGAATCGAGTCCTTACACAGGTCATACGAAGCTTCGAGGTCTTGCGATACTAGTCTTCACTGACGATGACTCGATGAAAGAATGACTCATATAGTCATCCAACTATCACGACTCATAAAACCCGACTGTCCAGATTGTCATTACCTGACAACCCCACTACTACCATGTCGGCAGAGCCACATAACTCACATATCAGGGTATCTCACAACCCATTTCTCTGATACCATCTTCTGTAACACCCCCAAAATCCCATTGTATTATTACAGTGCCGTGGACCCCACGCCAGGAGATCCACCAGGCAAACACGACTAACATACATCAATCTGACCAAAAAGAAAAATCACAGTCCCTACTATGATATCCGTCACAATATTATGACATGGAATTTCAATGACAATGATGGACCTACATGGTCAAAATAAAAATACAACAACTGACAAACTGGAGAACACTCCAAACTGACTGTTTAACAAGAATACCGAAACAATTTGGGACGAGTATCGCTCGAATGCATCGTCGCCATCATCATGCCTCTGTGTCTCAACTCTATCCTCGCAAACACCTGAAACATGAGAACATGTTCCGCCTCCACGGGGTCAGTCATCTAGATAATGAATATCAAATACATGTACAACATGATATACATCCAAAGGCAAAATAAATGGTACAACAATGGTAATACGAGATGCTCACAGACCAAGGTAAGAACCGAGCATTCGTGCAACATTATCCCACAGCATAAGATCAATACCTGCTCAACAGGTTAGAACACAAGTGCCCAACGGAGAATCATCAATATAGAACACAAAAACGAATTACCCGAAGGTAAACCCAAACCAAAGCTGAAATAGATACGAATCACAATGCCCGAAGGCTCCAACAGAAACACCAATACATCACACATGGCCTAAAAGCCCTCAGCCGAAGCTGCAACTGTCACAATGGCCTGAAAGCCACTCAGCCGGAGCTGCAAATCATTACAATGGCCTAAAGCCAAACAGCCCGAAGCTATATCACATGAGGGGCCGAAGCCACACAGTACGAAGTTGTATCACAATGAGGGCCGAAGCCACAGAACGAAGCTGTATCACAATGAGGGTCGAAGCCACAGCACGAAGTTGTATCACAATGAGGGCCGAAGCCACAGCACGAAGTTGTATCACAATAAGGGCCGAAGAATGAGATCAAGTATTTGAGCAAGAGGCTAAACTCGATGATCAGGAGGATATTGATGTTGGGTGCACTTGAGATGTAGCCTTGATTTATGTATTCCTTTCTTTGATTTTCGGATGAATGTTTAACTTAATTTGTATTGTGATATTGTGGTTGTGAACCATTTGTTGTCGACCTATCTTATAATGATAGTATTTGAGAATCTTGAGATTTGAGGTTGTTTGATGTGATTTTCTTTCCTTTTCGTGTTGTACCCGAGATTTTGTGATAATCTAGGGAATTGTTCATTGTGATTTGAGACGTCAAGTCTTGAGGACTTGGGCGTGCGATTGATATGGTCCCGAAGACTATATGTACGTTGTTGTTTTCCTTTTGTGGCGTGAGTCAGTGTTTGCATTGGCGTCCGATGCCGACGAGAACGGGCAAGTGTACACTGATGATTGTAGACATGTACAATGGACGGCTCCCGCAGGTGTATGCACCGGTGTTACAAGTCATGCGGGTGGTACGACTTTCTGGATGGTCTCTAGCATAGGAGTCATGATTCGACTGATCTCTCACTTAGTTGAGTGTTTTATCACTTTAAGTTTGCCTTGTTCAGGCATAGGAGACACGAGGAGCCGAGGGGTTGGCCCAGTTACTCAGACAAAGTGGTTCGCATTGAGGAGTATTCCTGGAGATGTTGTTTTTCGACCCCGATGGATAGTTCATACTCCGAGTTGTGTACCCTTAGTTTCGGGGCCGAAACTCTTTTTAAGGGGGGAGTATGTATTATCCGGGGATATTCTTTTTCGTTTCACTGTTGTGTTGTACGTATTCATTTGGAATTGTACAAGTGTTGTTTTATTTGACTGATACAATGTATATTGTATTGGGATATTTCGGAATCGAAATATTCATACTGGTCGTCGGTACTTTTTTCGCCGTTTGGATGTTGCTTGGTGAGTTGGATTTTTGGCTAAGTACACTAGCCATAACATACGATATACATCCAGTATTACGTACGCTATGTCTGGTGTGTTTCGTACGTTATATTGTGTTGGTTACGTATATAACACAGGGTATCTAATCGGATATGTCTTTCGGCGAGTGGGGACGGGCGAAGCTGGATTCCCATGGATGGATTGGGACAGGAAGGTCAACGCCCATTACGTACTCTATACATGGTTGCTAACGTATGTAATGGTGAGGTCATTACGTACGTAATATTTTGTTAATGTACGTAATGAGAATCCCGTTTTGACGCAGTAGCCTGTGGAGGATCGTTACGTACGTAACACTTATGTGTTAACGTACGTAATAGTTGTTAGGCATATTTTTATGCGCTTATTTATCATTATTTTGTATCCATTTTATGTCTAAATCTGCATAAATGAGCTTTTAATGCACTATTCTTTTATGTTTGGCAGGATATTGGAGTCCGGAAGCCTAAACGACGAAAAACGGGTGAAAACATCAATTTTTGGCCAGGAGCCGCGGCACAAGGAAAGCAAGCCGTGGCACACGCACGACACACAGAAGCCCCGAACCCATTGTACCGAGGGCTGCGGCACGAGGATGCTGAGCCGCGGCCCATGAAGAAAAACGCGCGCCCAGGTATAGGGGCTGAGCATAGTGAGCCGCGGCACAGATTAAGTGAGCCGCGGCCCACGGGGCGGTTTTGATGGATTTGCCGCGTTTCTGAGCCGTTTCTGAAGCCCTTTTTCGACACAATCCCTAGATGCGTTTTGGAGGCGAATAATAGTTATAAATAGGGGTGTAAGGTCTGAAAAGGGGTGACCGAAGGATTGAGGATCGAGGAATTGAGAAGAAGCAGAAAACACCCAGGAGCAGAGAGCGGAAGCTAGAGAACGGAGGAATCTAAGTTCTTCGTCTGCGTTTGATTTCTATGCTTTCTTTAATTCTTTTTGTATTTTTATTTTCTAGCATGTCAGGCTAGAACCCTGGTCTAGGATTTTGATGAAATCGAAGTTTTGACAAATTTACTTTTGATTATCAATATAATTCCATTTTCTATTGAGTTTTCCCAATTGTTTTTAATGCTTTCAATTGTGTGGCCTATAATTGAATTGTTTTAATTACGCAACTCGAATCGGGAGAGGAGAGATGGTAGGAAGAATTGGTGAGAACCGTTTTATCTTGTGAGATAGGAATATACTCATAGGAATTACGTGGCTTTTCTGGAGATTTCGTGCTTTTTTCTATTATCGAATTAATCCACCTAGGAATAGAGTGTGTTATTCGCCTTAGAAAAATCTATTGACCTCGGGAGAGGCGGTAGAGTATTTTATCAACCTTCGCCTTCAATGAATTGGGAAATCATTAAATTCATATAATCGAGAGTAATTCGGATAAACCAAGGTAGATTCACAATCCTAGATTAATTCCATATTTGATTTTCTTGCTTTGAATAATTGATTCTACTATTTCTTTGCTTTTATTAATTTTCCTTAATTATTACTTGCACCTAAAATTTCTATAGTTCAAATAAAATTAGAATACGCATAAATCGGTAGTTAGTAAGGCAGTCCTCGTGGGAACGATATCTTACTTATCACTTTATTACTTGTCTACGATAACGTGCACTTGCGTTCACCGAATTTCGCAACAAGTTTTTGGCGCCGTTGCCGGGGACTGATTATTTTACTAATATCGATTTTAGTTTCTAATCTTAGTTTGAACATTTTTTTTATTTTTGTGTAATTCTTATTATTTATTTTCCTTTCAGGAATTTCTGATTAGTGCATGAGAAAATTCGGTAACGAAGGCCTACTACCTTTGGATACTGAACTCGAGCGCACTCTTCGGAAAAGCAAAAAGGAGAAACGTGAGCTACCGACTAAAGACACCATGGCCGAGAACACGGAAAATCATGGAGGAGAAAATCCTATGCAGCAAGTTCAACCGATATTAGCACTCCGTGACTATGCAATGCCACAAATCAATGCAAACTTTTTGGGGATTCGGCGTCCTACCATCCAAGCGAACAACTTCGAAATCAAGCCGGCTATTATTTAGATAGTACAAGCAAGCCAATTTTGTGGACTGGCGAACGACGATCCCAACACACATATCGCTTCATTTCTCGAGATTTGCGACACCTTCAAGAATAATGGTGTCACCGATGATGCTATTCGTCTGCGGCTTTTCCCTTTCTCTTTGAGGGACAAATCCAAATTTTGGTTAAATTCATTACCGCCGGGCTCTATCACGACTTGGGCAGAATTAGCGCAAGCCTTTCTGGCTAAGTTCTTTCCACCATCAAAGACGGCGAGACTAAGGAACGAGATAACCACTTTCGGGCAATTTGATATGGAGTCACTTCATGAAGCTTGGGAGCGATACAAGGATTTATTACGGAGATGCCCACACCATGGCCTACCGGACTGGCTACAAATTCAGACGTTCTATAACGGATTGAGTGCTTCTACATGCACTCTTGTTGATGCAGTCGCTGGAGGAGCGTTGATGGGTAAAACGATGGCCGAAGCCCACTCTTTATTGGAAGCTATGTCTGCAAATGCTTATCAGTGGCCTTCCAAACGAGTGATCCCGAAGCGAGTTATGTGAGTTTCCGACAATGATCCGATCTCTACATTATCAGCCCAAGTTGCCGCCTTGACTCAACAACTTCAAGCTTTTTCACATGCTCCTTCTACCGTCACTACTGAATCATGTAATTGATGCAACGGATCTCATCCTAGCGCGGAATGCCAAGTCGGAAACCCTTTTGAGCAACCTCCGATGGAACAAGCTCCGTTCGTGGGGAATGGGAATCGGCAAAATAATCCGTACTCCAACACATATAATCCGGGGTGGCGAAATCACCCAAATTTTTCATGGAAAAATGGACAAAACTCAAACCAACCTCAGTTTTCTCAACACCAACAGCAACCTCCTCCCGCTTCAAAAATTTCTCTAGAGGAAGCAATGGCGAAATTAACAGCAAATACGAGCCAGTTCATGACCCGTACGGAAACAACCTTGCAAAACCATTCCGCTTCTATTCGCAACTTGGAAGTCCAATTGGGGCAGATAGCAAATGTGTTAACAGCCCGTCCGGAGGGTACCTTGCCAAGTACGACTGAGACGAACCCCAGAGAGAGTATTAATGCCATTGGTTTGAGAAGCGGGAAGGAATTGTGTGAGCCGCCTGGGCAGAGCAAAAAGAGAGGTGATGATGAGGAGAAGAAAAATTCAGCGACCGAGAAATCACAAATTTCTAGATCCTCAAAATTGTTTCCAGATAATCCGACAGCCTATGTACCACCCATCCCATTTCCGCAGCGATTGCAACAGCAAAAAGTGGACAAACAGTTTTCCAAGTTTCTCGACGTCTTCAAGAAACTACACATCAACATTCCATTGGTTGATGCCTTAGAACAAATGCCTAGATATGTGAAATTCATGAAAAAAATTTTATCTAACAAAAGGAAGCTCGAGGAACATGAAACGGTGGCACTAACTGAATAGTGCAGTGCAATCTTGCAGAGAAAGCTCCCGCCTAAATTGAAGGATCCTGGAAGCTTCACTATACCGTGAACTATTGGAAACTTGTCTTTTGATAGAGCGTTGAGTGATCTCGGAGCCAGCGTTAATCTCATGCCTCTTTCTATTTTCAAAAAGCTAGGAATTGGGGAAGCGAAACCTGCTATGGTTTCTTTGCAACCAGCCGATAGATCCATCAAATACCCGAGAGGGGTGATAGAAGATGTCTTGGTCAAAGTCGATAAATTCATTTTTCCTGCTGATTTCACTATGCTTGATATGGAAGAAGACCATGAGATTCCGATTATTTTGGGTAGACCATTCCTAGCCACCGGAAGGACCCTTATTGATGTTCAGGAGGGTAAATTAATACTTCGGGTTGAAGATGAGCAAGTCACATTCAAAGTGTTCCGATCTCTCCCGTGTCCAAGCAAGGGCCAGAAGTGTTCACAAATTGATAGCTTTGAGAAGGACACACACCGGAAGAAATGTCGGTCGAAAAATTCAGAATCCATTTCAGCTGCCCCAACGTCTACTAAAAATGAAGAGCAAGTCGCATATCTTAAGCATTTGAATATGTCGTCTCCAACATCCATTCATCCACCATAGAAAAATTCTCATGCTGTCATAAGTTCGCCCGTGGAGTTGAAAATTAAGCCGGATGTCAAACGAGTACCAAGTCAACTGCAAAATGGGTGTTTTGGGAAGCTACTATTGTTAAAGCCGTTTCGCAAAGAACGTTGGATATCCAAACCAAAAGTCGAACGGTTGAAATTTAATGGTCAACAATTTAAATCACGTAATAACGGTTCGATGGAATGTGCGGAGTCCAAATGGTCTTTGCGAAATGCGAATTGATTTTCAAAAAGTCCGGCTGAAGACTATAAACTTAGCGCTTGTCGGGAGGCAACCCGAGTATTAGTTGTAGATTTTTATTTTTCAGTGTTTTCATACATTTTAGAGTCTATGTTTTTCCTCATTTTTGCTTGGATATGCTTATCTCTCACGTTCTTGATGTGTTCCTTTGAAAATTCTTTGCAGAAAAACCCCCAGGGAAAAATTAATCCCTGAGCCACGGCACAAGGATAGTGAGCCGCGGCACATACAAGTTGACACACAAAGGCCAAATGAACTGCACCCTGTGCCGCGGCACGAGCTTACTGAGCCGCGGCACACCCTTTCCCTGAGCCGCGGCACATATTCACTGAGCCGCGGCACACCAAATGTCCAAGAAATGCCCAGATATCTGTACTACGTGCCGCGGCACGGACCAAATGAGCCGCGGCACACTAATATGATGAGCCGCGGCACACGTAAGCTGAGCCGCGGCACTAGGCGAAAGAACAAACAACGCCCAGGAGGCTGTACTCTGGACCGCGCTCACTTAAGTTGTGCCGCGGCCCCTGTTCGGAAGATGAACAACCCAGGTCTTCTTTATAACCCGATCGGCCGACACACCAGGTAAATTCCCTTCATCTCTGCGCACAGCGATCGGCCGAACATCTTCTCAACTCTTCTTCTTCTTGCATACTTCAATCCAAGTCAGGTAATTCTCAATCTCTTGATCCTAATTGATACATGATTTGAAAATTAAGGTATTATTCTTCATCCAATCTTGAATATGTTGTTAGTTTTTCAAACTCTATAAAAATTTGAGTTGGGATATGAAATTTTTGATTGAATTATTGATGGTATTTGTTGATCATGTATGAAATTTTGGTGTTAATTGTCGCTTTTTTATGACTGTCGATTCATGTGGCTATTGTTGGGGAAGTGGATTGAACCATTGTAAGTCTTGTTCTTCATTTAAACTCATGTAGTCAAGGTGTTTGATGAAATGTGTAAATGAAAAATTTTGAACCAAACGTTTTGAAACTATGTGTAACGAATTTGTTTATGAGTTTACAAAGTAAACCCCAACCTTTACGTAAAGTTTAAACGTGAAAGCTCAAACTTTAATTTTTTTTTTCACGACGGTGCAAGCTCGTTCAACTCGATATTCACGTTTTGCATACCTTAAGTCAAGTGGTATTGTTTTCCTTAAAATTTACGTAATTTCCGGTGTTTATCTTTTCAGGAAACTCACCATGGCCAGAAAAAGGAAGGTTAGCACAAGGGCTAGGACACAATCGCCCCCCACAAGAGGGGAGACTTCACAAAGCCGAGCCGAGTTGGAGTCGCACCAATTCTCCGATCCGGAAATTCATAAAATATTCAATAAAAAAATCCGTCCTCGACCATTAATCCCGGATTGGGGATTCACTCCCGTCCCCCAGGACGGTGAGCTTCTGACGATGATTGACGAGATGGGGTGGGCTCATTTCGCTGCGCCTCCCAAGCCGGCTGTGATCTCTATCGTCCAGGAGTTTTATGCTAGCGCTCTGTTGAGACATATTCGGGCAGGGCAGATGATACCGCAGTCAGATACTCGGACTGAGGTCGTCGTCCGAGGCATTACTGTGGATTTTTCGGTGGCTGCGATTCGGAGATTATATGAGCTGCCAGTGGTGGATGAGACGGCGTTTACGCAAAGTATGAGTAGCCTCACGAGGGAGGCTCTGCTTGAGACACTCACACAGCCCGGTTCCGTATGGGAGACTCGCGCCCCGGGTTCTGCAGCCTTATACTTTAAGAGTTCGCGACTCAGTCGGCTCGGGCGAGCCTGGTTATACTTCCTCTGCGCACGGGTCGATCCTACCTCGCAGATTCGCTCAGTTTTACTCTCTCGTGCCCGATTACTTTATGCTATTACTTCCGGGCTCAGATTCGATGTGGCCCCTCATCTGGTCCGATCTATCCTTCAGTGTATTCAAGGAGGGGCCAAGACGGGGCTGAAGCACCCATCTCTTATTTGCGCTCTATGCCGCTAGTCGGGCATGACTTGGTCGGATGATGAGCCGATGTTAGCACCCCAGGGTCTGATAGATCATCGCATCATTTCGCACTTTGACCAGTGGGGTGGAGTGCCGGCACATGCTCGGGGGCGAGGATTTCTTCTTGACGAGGCACATGAGCAGTCCCCCGAGCCTCTTCTTTTGACACATGGGCAGGCAGAGTCCAGCCCGCCGCCCGAGAGAGAGCACCTGCAGGCTATATTCGACGGCCTCAGAGAGGAGATGAGGAGAGAGAGAGAGAGCCACTTAGCTGCCCTGAGAGAGGAGATGCGGACGGAGAGAGAGAGCATCCTCGCAGCCGTCCGGGAAGAGATGAGAGAGCAGGCCCGTCGGGCTAACTGACGTGAGGAGAGGCGCCTGGCGGCGAGGGATGCTTACCATAGAGACTACCTTTCTGCGTGGATGAGCCATATTCTGCACCCGGACGGGCCATTCATTCCACCGGTTAGGCCATCCACACCACCCTCCTCGCCGGACGAGGCCGGCACCAGTTCATGAGCGGATATTAGGGGAGTACTTGACCTTTTCTTTTATCGCACTATTATTATTTGTGTCCATTGAGGTCAATGTACGTCCTAAGTTTGGGAGGGTTTACTTTATGTTGCTTTTTACTTATTCGTTGACATTTTTCGTTATTTTTTGTTATTTTTGACGCTAGCCTTGCTTGTCTTAATTTTATTTGCATTCGTGAATTTTTGTGCTTCTTTGTGTAAAACTGATGTTACGATACTGATTTCTCTTTGAAGAAGCGGTTGAATTTTGGTCGAGTTTGCAGTCAGTGATATCTGTTTCCTCTGAGTATTCATTTAAGTCTATATTTTTCGTTATTGCAGAAATTTTAGCGTATAAGAAAGGATACATACGTGTTTTCAAATCACCATCTATACATTTGGTTACACTTTTCGCGTAGCTAGTCGTCCAGTAACATGAGTCTTGTTGGCACTTAAATTGAGTTTAGAGTCGGACAGTTTTTCCCAAAAAGTCGAGATATTATACATGTTCTATGATGGGAAGTCTAGTAACCGAGGGTATTCACGTGACCCGTTGTTTACTCTCGCGTAAAACGACAACCCTGAATAGACTACTTATTTAGAAATATCGCATTACCGATGATGGGAAGCCTAGTAACCGGGGGTATTCACGTGACCCATTGTTTACTCTCGCGTAAAACAGCAACCTTGACATGGGGGAATTGCTATTCGAGTTTTTTCTCCGCTGTAGAGGGGGACTTAGTAACTAGAAGCATCCATGTGCCCCATGAGTGTCTTTTACGTCAAACGGTTCCCTAATACATGAGAATGGAAATCCACCCTAGGATTATCCTGATGAAACATCCCGAGAGCCAGAACCTAGTGGTTAACTCGAATCATTTTATTGATCAAATATAAGGGAATGCTGTCCGAGGGTTATTCTTGACGATGAAACTCTTGAAATTTTTGTTGGCTTGTTTACTCTAACCCTTCATATTGGCGGTCGGTTAAATTCACGCTTGTTATGTAACACCCCAAACTAGGCGGATATTACAGTGCCGTAGATCCCCAACTGGGACCCACCAGGCAAATGAAAATGAATGAATTACACAAGATAAATGTAGTACCGAACTACATTACAACAATAATTACTCCGATGAGGAGTTTAGTTACAACATACCAGGACAATACCGAATACTAGTCTATTTTATATGAAGATAAAATACACAACACTGAATGAAACGGAGTATCCAAATGAAAATCTGAATGAAAATAAAGGACAATAATATGAATAATCAAAGATCGGGGCCCCTACTAGTATCACTAGGACTCCTCGACATCAACATGCTATTCCCGTGCGTTTGCCTTGCCATGACACGAAAAACAAAATCCCCAAACGGGGTCGATTACAAAGAACAACAATCCTCAAGGGTTGAAAAATACACAATCATGATTTAATCAAGTTAAGAAATATTCTTAGTTATGAATTACGTGAAGAGGAGTATCATAGTACGCCCGTAATGTTACGTGCAAGTGTACAACACCCGTCCGTGTACCTAATTAGTCTCACGAGACAATATGACCCGTGTGCACGGTCTAATGTATCGGTGAACCCAATACAATAACCATCGTGTGCCCGACTAAAAGTTCCACACGACACACCCGCCACGCAATATGAACCCGAAGGTCACATGAACGAGAATGACCATAATGAATATCAATGAATAATAATTAGACAAGGCCAAGAATGACTCACCGAGATGAGAGTAATAATAAAATGAATGATAGCTTAACGAAAAGATTGGAACCGCGTTCCTTATGATCAAGTGATTAATTGACAATAACAAGTTTTAATATGATTAATACAATGATGAATGAGTTATGATTATGAATGATCAACAACAAAAGGTATGAATATCCTTTTAACCGAGTAAGAATTAACTTACTCAACACCGATGAAGAATGTCCGTCCACGAACAACGTCCTAAATGAAGTGTCGCCGCACGAACAACCTTAATTCAATACAATTACCGACAATCCGATCAATATACGAATTAAACACGAATATAACGAACTTAAAACGTCGATACGATAAAACTAAGTCCATTGAGGTATTGAAACAAACACGTTGCGTCCATACTCCGATTGTTTACAATCAAACTTCAATATACCAATATCAAATCCCCCAAGAAGTGTTTCAAACCAATAAAACATCTCCAATACAATCAATAATCCGTTATGAATATCCAAAAATGTGATTATAACAACAATTAGTCGAAAATCCCCAATTCCAACTCGATTTACAAGGTGTTCTTGAATAATCCCTCAATAATCCAATGAATCCTTATACAAACTCATAATCATATACATATCCCTTCATATATCATGATTATAACGTCCATAACATCCTATTTCAACACAAAGTCGAAGTCCAAAGTGTTGAAGGAATTACCTCTTGATGATCCAAGTGCTTTAATCCGAAGAACACGCGTTAGATTGATTATCCGGGCTTCACGATCGAAAGGAGATGAAAAAAATCAAACACCCAAATGATTTGTGAAGGAAAAACCCTCCCTCAAGCCTTATCTCTCGGTTGAAGGTGAAGAAAAGGAAGAAAAATGGGCTGAAATCTTGAAAAAATGAATTTATAGGGAGTTGATCGCTGCCGACACGGCCGTGCCGATCGGCACGGCCGTGTCGCATGCCTAGCCGTGATTGGCCGCGGTGACTCGACCGTGTCCTCGCCGACACGGTCGCGGCGCGAGGGCCTCCCGACGATGACTCCGTCCGACGACGGCAAGATGACTCGGCCGTGCGGGCGACACGGTCGGGCGTGGCCGGGCGATGCTCGCTTATCCGGAAGGGTGCGACTCGCCGTGCTGCACGACACGGTCGGGTCTGAGGCGAACACTTCGGCACTTTCCGGACGAGTACGGCACGGGCCGTGTCGGACGACACGGCCGAGTTCGTTCGGCAGTGATCGGCCAATGAGCGGTTGAGCTAAAACGACCATAACTCTCTCGTCCGGACTCCGATTGACTCACCGTTTGAACCATTGGAAAGCTAACTCGATGCTCTAATATATTGCAAAGATTTAGAATTTTTGGAGTTACCAAAAATTAATGGTGATCTAACAAAGTCGAACTCAAATGAGGAAAGTTGAAACAATGAACAATAACGATACACAACTCGAAGTTTTTCCGAACGGTGAACACGGTGAATGAACATGATTGATGAATGATTATAATTGAGTGAAAATCCACTGAGTGACAATCACCGAATGAAATTGCGAAGGATAATGATGAATTACAACCGGGTATTACATACTCCCCTTAAAAAGAGTTTCGTCCCGAAACTAAGGGTCAAACAACTCGGGATAACTCTCCCGCATATTCTCCTCGGTTTCCCCAGTGGCCTCTTCGACTCCGTGTCTAGACCACCGAATCTTGACTAAAGGGATCGTCTTGTTCCTCAAGCTTGATTCGCCGCTCTAACACTCGTGACAGACGCTCCTCGTACGAATGATCATCCGCGATCTCGATTTCGTCGAATTGAAGTATGTGACTCGGTCGGCAACATACTTCCGCAATCGAGAGACGAAACACATTACGAATTCGGCTCAACGCCGGAGGTAACGCTAATCGATAAGCTAACTCGCCTACTCGATCCAAAATTTCAAACGGTCCAATGAATCTTGGGCTCAACTTCCCGTTTTCCGAAACGGAAAAATACCTCGACTTCGGGATATCTTGACCAAAACATGGTCACTGTCTCGAACTCTAGTGGTCGACGACGATTATCCGCATACGATTTCGCCGACTCGAGTCATCAACATACGACTCTTGATCAAAGCTACCTTCTCCCGTAAGGCTATAATCATATCGTGCACTGTGCAGAATTATTCTTACAAGTCATACTAACACAAAGGAGATCGACAAAAACGACCTTACAAGGCCTCGTAAGCTGCCATCTTAATGGAAGCATGCCAACTATTATTATACGTGAACTCGATCAACGGTAGTTGGGCTTCCCAATCGTCCTTCCAATCGAGGACGCATGCCCTCAACATGTCCTCTAATGTCTGAATAGTTCTCTCTGATTGTCCGTCGGACTGAGGATGAAAGGCAGTACTGAGATTAAGCTGAGTTCCCATAGCACGATGAACTGATTTCCAAAAATGTGACACAACCCGTCTGTCACGATCGGAAACAATACTTTTAGGAGTACCGTGCAGTCTCACTATCTCCTTGATGAACAACTGGGCCAGTCTCTTGGAACTCCACAAATCCTTGATCTCAAGGAAATGAGTTGATTTAGTTAAGCGGTCCGCGATCACTCAGATCGTATTTATGCCACGATGACTCGTCGGCAATTCGTGATGAATTCCATAGAAATGTCTTCCCACTCCCATTCTGGAATAGGGAGCGGTATCAGCATACTCGCCGGTCGCTGAGGTTCCATCTTGACTTGTTGACAGGTTAAGCATCTCGAAACAAATTCTGCGACTTCTCGCTTCATATTACTCCACCACTAATTTTGTTTCAAGTCCTTGTACATCTTGCTGGACCCCGGATGAACAGGATAAGGGGTAGCATGAGATCCTCTCAAAATAGAGTTTTTCAACTCGACAATCGCCGGTACGCACAACCGGTTCTTAAACCTCAAAAGTCCATCCTCGTGGACCACGAATCCAGGGGCTTTCCCCTGAGCCACATCTTCAAAGCGAACACCACGGCTGCTAGCTCCAGGTCGTGGGTTGGATAATTAACCAGTTAATCCGAGGAAAATTCGGATTTACTTAATATCTTTCGGAGGTTGCCAATCTCGGATAGTCTCCGACTTCTGAGGGTCGACACGAACTCGCCGACGAAATTACATGCCCGAGAAAGTCACTGACCTCCGAACTCACATTTGGAAAACTTTCCATAAAGTTGCTCTCGTCTCAACACGTCGAGAACCTGAAGAAAATGAACCTCGTGTGCCTCTCGGCTAAGAGAATAAATCAAAATGTCGTCGATGAAGACAACAACAACTGATCTAAAAAGTCGATGAAAACCCGATTCATTAACTCCATGAATACCACAGGTGCAATAGTTAGCCCGAACGGCATAACTACGAGCTCATAATGACCATAGCGTGTATGAAACGCTGTCCTCGCGATATCCGACTCTCGAATCCGCAACTGGTGATATCCAGATCTTAAGTCGATCTTGGAAAATACTGAAACTCCCTGAAGTTGATCTAAAAGATCATCAATACGAAGTAAAGGATACTACTCTTGATCATCGCCCTGTTCAACTCTTGGTAATTAATACACACACGAGACGAGCCATCCTTCTCCTTGACAGATCACACTGGTGCTCCTCACGGGGTCGCAATCGGTCGGAGATGTCCTTTCTCGAACTACTCCTCAAGTTGAATCTTCAACTCCCGCATTACAGTCGGGGCCATCCGATACGGTGCCTTCGATAAAGGGGACGACTGCCCAACTCACTCTGAATTCCCTTACTCTATGTGAAGGCAACTAGATAACTCGCTGAAATACATCGTCAATCGATGACAATGATACCACGAATGATTGAACATTTCGATTGCCCTAGAATGGTCAATTGATAAAAAGAGATACCAATAATGATTGAACAACTCGATTGCCTTAGAAAGGCCAATCGATGAAGATGATACAATGAATGTTTGAATAACTCGATTGCCTTTGAAAGGACAATCGACGAAAATAATACAATGAATGATTGAATAACTCGATTGCCTTAGAAAGGCCAATCGATGAAAATGATACAATGAATGATTGAATGACTCGATTGTCTTAGAAAAGCCAATCGATGGAAATGATATAAGGAATGATCAATAACTCGATTGCCTTAGAAAGGCCAATCGATGAAAATGATATAATGAATGATTGAATAGTTCGACACGGAATTTCTTCGCTTCCGCCATAATAAAAATTCTCTTTGGAACAACGGGGATTACTTCCTGAAGCACACATTCGACAACCAACGACGGAAAGATAGCGACTAAACGCTAACAAACACCGAGGATAGTATCGAGACGATCAAACCAACTAATACCGAAAATTACATCGTCCTAAGATAAATTCACCACGATTAGATCCATCAACCAATCGCGTCATTAAGTAGGACTATACCGAAATAAGTCTATTCAAGCATGATTCAAAATGAATGAATGCGGTGTACCAAAGATCAAAAGGTACACACAAGTTGAAATAAAATTACGAGTATGCCCGAAATCGTTCGGACCACCGGATCGTCGATCCTCCTCATCATATGAATGCGGGACTTGCCGGTCCCGAACCGACGCTCCGTCTCGATAAATACGAGCTCCAACTCTATTTGCTTCCATTGTCTTAAACGACGATGACAAGGCGATCTGATTCAAACGCTTGGTTGCTTCGGGGCTGAGATGCCGAGCCGACTTGGAGTCCTTTCGGCAAAAACGGGCCTTATGCCCAATTCCCACAATTATGACATGTGATAGACGGCGTCGTACACCTAGTATCTTGAAATGGCCGCGCCCCACGGTTGAAACAGATGATGGCCGACCGCCGCCGGACCGAGATCCGTAGGATTAGGCGCCGTAGAGATCGCTCGAAACGATAAGACTCACACGAGGCTTCTTGAAGGTTGATCGACCGCCTTCGGATAGATTACGCCGTTGATTTCTGTTGACATATGCGGAGTTCTTTCGGCAATTTCCTTAGCAATCGGCTGCGGGAGAGTTCGCTCGATTAATCCGGCGAGTGGCGCAATGATGATTGAGCAACCGCACATGGGTCATCATGGCACGCATAAAAGTGAGTGGATCAACCCGTACATCTTCCGATCGAACCGAGTCACAGGCACGATTTCCCGGCAATGAGTGATTATTTCTCGATTTCGGTCCGCACCGCGCCTCTCCCCGTGCATCTCGACTCTCTCTCCATCTCGAAGTAGGAAGGTCGCATAATGATTATATTACCCGCATGATTAGCACGTGATGATTATGTCATGAGATGATGAAAATGAGTATACATGCTCTAACTTAATGATTATATGAATGATTTCTTGAAGTTACATGATTATCTCGATGAAATTCTTGAAATGATTATCTTGAATAACTTAACAAGATTGATAATATGATCATCCAGATTGACAACTGAGTAATGAAATGAATTGAGTAATTAATGAGTTAACATGATCGTCCTGATTATTAACTGAGTAATAAAATGAATTAAGTGATTAATGAGTTAACATGATTGTCCTAATCACAATGAATGATGATGTTTGAGGATTGTTAATTGATGAATGATGAATGAATGACTATTGCCAGAAATTATACCATGGCGTTAGAAATCTTACAGTTCTTCCGTCGATTGGCTCGGCATTTGCACAGGTCACACGTGACGCGAAAGTCCAATGATACTAGTCTGATGACGATGATTTCAAATAAGACATGACTCGGAAGGTAGTATTCAAAACCACTCTCCGATACCAACTCTGTAACACCCCAAACTAGGCGGATATTACAGTGCCGTAGATCCCCAACTGGGACCCACCAGGCAAATGAAAATGAATGAATTACACAAGATAAATGTAGTACCGAACTACATTACAACAATAATTACTCCGATGAGGAGTTTAGTTACAACATACCAGGACAATACCGAATACTAGTGTATTTTATATGAAGATAAAATACACAACACTGAATGAAACGGAGTATCCAAATGAAAATCTGCAGTGGAAAATAAAGGACAATAATATGAATAACTGAAAGATCGGGGCCCCCTACTAGTATCACTAGGACTCCTCGACATCAACATGCTATTCCCGTGCGTTTGCCTTGCCATGCCCTGAAAAACAAAATCCCCAAACGGGTCGATAAAAGAACAACAATCCTCAAGGGTTGAAAAATACACAATCATGATTTAATCAAGTTAAGAAATATTCTTAGTTATGAATTACGCTGAAGAGGAGTATCATAGTACGCCCGTAATGTTCTCGTGCAAGTGTACAACACCCGTCCGTGTACCTAATTAGTCTCACGAGACAATATGACCCGTGTGCACGGTCTAATGTATCGGTGAACCCAATACAATAACCATCGTGTGCCCGACTAAAAATTCCACACGGACACACCCGCCACGCAATATGAACCTTAAGGTCACATGAACGAGAATGACCATAATGAATATCAATGAATAATAATTAGACAAGGCCAAGAATGACTCACCGAGATGAGAGTAATAATAAAATGAATGATAGCTCAACGAAAAGATTTGAACCGGCTGCTCCTTATGATCAAGTGATTAATAGACAATAACAAGTTTTAATATGATTAATACAATGAAGAATGAGTTATGATTATGAATGATCAACAACAAAAGGTATGAATATCCTTTTAACCGAGTAAGAATTAACTTACTCAACACCGATGAAGAATGTCCGTCCACGAACAACGCCCTAAATGAAGTGTCGGTCCGCACGAACAACCTTAATTCAATACAATTACCGACAATCCGATCAATATACGAATTAAACACGAATATAACGAACTTAAAACGTCGATACGATAAAACTAAGTCCATTGAGGTATTGAAACAAACACGTTGCGTCCAAACTCCGATTGTTTACAATCAAACTTCAATATACCAATATCAAATCCCCCAAGAAGTGTTTCAAACCAATAAAACATCTCCAATACGATCAATAATCCGTTATGAATATCCAAAAATGTGATTATAACAACAATTAGTCGAAAATCCCCAATTCCAACTCGATTTACAAGGTGTTCTTGAATAATCCCTCAATAATCCAATGAATCCTTATACAAACTCATAATCATATACATATCCCTTCATATATCATGATTATAACGTCCATAACATCCCATTTCAACACAAAGTCGAAGTCCAAAGTGTTGAAGGAATTACCTCTTGATGATCCAAGTGCTTTAATCCGAAGAACACGCGTTAGATTGATTATCCGGGCTTCACGATCGAAAGGAGATGAAAAAAATCAAACACCCAAATGATTTGTGAAGGAAAAACCCTCCCTCAAGCCTTATCTCTCGGTTGAAGGTGAAGAAAAGGAAGAAAAATGGGTGAAATGCTGAAAAATGAATTTATAGGAGTTGATCGTCACGGACACGGCCCGTGCCGATCGGCACGGCCGTGTCGCATACCGGCCGACAGCTGGCCGACAGTGACTCGACCGTGTCCTCGCCGACACGGTCGCGGCGCGAGGGCCTCCCGACAGATGACCCGTCCGACAATGACGCAAGATGACTCGACCGTGCTGTGCGACACGGTCGGGCGTCCGGGCGATCGGTTCGCTTATCCGAAGGGTGCGACTCGGCCGTGCTGCACGACACGGTCGGGTCCCGAGGCGTACACTTCGGCACTTTCCGACGAGTACGGCACGGGCCGTGTCGGACGACACGGCCGAAGTTCGTTCGGCAGTGATCGCCAATGAGCGGTTGAGCTAAAACGACCATAACTCTCTCGTCCGGACTCGATTGACTCACCGCTTTGAACCATTGGAAAGCTAACTCGATGCTCTAATATATTGCAAGATTTAGAATTTTGGAGTTACCAAAAATTAATGGTGATCTAACAAAGTCGAACTCAAATGAGGAAAGTTGAAACAATGAACAATAACGATACACAACTCAAGTTTTTCCGAACGGTGAACACGGTGAATGAACATGATTGATGAATGATTATAATTGAGTGAAAATCCACCGAGTGACAATCACCGAATGAAATTATCAAGATAATGATCGAATTACAACCGGGTATTACATACTCCCCTTAAAAAGAGTTTCGTCCCAAACTAAGGGTCAAACAACTCGGGATAACTCTCCCGCATATTCTCCTGGTTTCCCGTGGCCTCTTCGACTCCGTGTCTAGACCACCGAATCTTGACTAAAGGGATCGTCTTGTTCCTCAAGCTGTTTGATTCGCCGCTCTAACACTCGCATGCAGACGCTCCTCGTACGAATGATCATCCGCGATCTCGATTTCGTCGAATTGAAGTATGTGACTCGGTCGGCAACATACTTCCGCAATCGAGAGACGAAACACATTACGAATTCGGCTCAACGCCGAGGTAACGCCAATCGATAAGCTAACTCGCCTACTCGATCCAAAATTTCAAACGGTCCAATGAATCTTGGGCTCAACTTCCCCGCTTTCCGAAACGGAAAATACCTCGACTCGGGGATATCTTGACCAAAACATGGTCACTGTCTCGAACTCTAGTGGTCGACGACGATTATCCGCATACGATTTCGCCGACTCGAGCCGTCAACATACGACTCTTGATCAAAGCTACCTTCTCCTGACGGCTATAAGCATATCGGGCTCGGTGCCGATTGATTCTAACAAGTCATCCTAACACAAAGGAGATCGACAAAGACGACCGTACAAGGCCTCGTAAGCTGCCATCTTAATGGAAGCATGCCAACTATTATTATACGTGAACTCGATCAACGGTAGTTGGGCTTCCCAATCGTCCTTCCAATCGAGGACGCATGCCCTCAACATGTCCTCTAATGTCCGAATAGTTCTCCGATTGTCCGCTTGACCGAGGATGAAAGGCGATCGAGATTAAGCTGAGTTCCCATAGCACGATGAACTGATTTCCAAAAATGTGACACAACCCGTCCGTCACGATCGGAAACAATACTTTTAGGAGTACCGTGCAGTCTCACTATCTCCTTGATGAACAACTGGGCCAGTCTCTTGGAACTCCACAAATCCTTGATCTCAAGGAAATGAGTTGATTTAGTTAAGCGGTCCGCGATCACTCAGATCGTATTTATGCCACGATGAATCGTCGGCAATTCGTGATGAATTCCATAGAAATGTCTTCCCACTCCCATTCTGGAATAGGGAGCGGTATCAGCATACTCGTCGGTCGCTGAGGTTCCATCTTGACTTGTTGACAGGTTAAGCATCTCGAAACAAATTCTGCGACTTCTCGCTTCATATTACTCCACCAGTAATTTTGTTTCAAGTCCTTGTACATCTTGCTGGACCCCGGATGAACAGGATAAGGGGTAGCATGAGCTCCTCTCAAAATAGAGTTTTTCAACTCGACAATCGCCGGTACGCACAACCGGTTCTTAAACCTCAAAAGTCCATCCTCGTGGACCACGAATCCAGGGGCTTTCCCCTGAGCCACATCTTCAAAGCGAACACCACGGCTGCTAGCTCCAGGTCGTGGGTTGGATAATTAACCAGTTAATCCGAGGAAAATTCGGATTTACTTAATATCTTTCGGAGGTTGCCAATCTCGGATAGTCTCCGACTTCTGAGGGTCGACACGAACTCTGTCAGACGAAATTACATGCCCGAGAAAGTCACTTCGGACCTCCAGAACTCACATTTGGAAAACTTTCCATAAAGTTGCTCTCGTCTCAACACGTCGAGAACCTGAAGAAAATGAACCTCGTGTGCCTCTCGGCTAAGAGAATAAATCAAAATGTCGTCGATGAAGACAACAACAACTGATCTAAAAAGTCGATGAAAACCCGATTCATTAACTCCATGAATACCACAGGTGCAATAGTTAGCCCGAACGGCATAACTACGAGCTCATAATGACCATAGCGTGTATGAAACGCTGTCCTCGCGATATCCGACTCTCGAATCCGCAACTGGTGATATCCAGATCTTGAGTGGATCTTGGAAAATACTGAAACTCCCTGAAGTTGATCTAAAAGATCATCAATACGAAGTAAAGGATACTACTCTTGATCATCGCCCTGATCAACTCTTGGTAATTAATACACACACGAGACGAGCCATCCTTCTCCTTGACAGATCACACTGGTGCTCCTCACGGGGACGCAATCGGTCGGAGATGACCTTTCTCGAACTACTCCTCAAGTTGAATCTTCAACTCCTGCATTCTGGTCGGGGCCATCCGATACGGTGCCTTCGATAAAGGGGACGACTGGCTCCAACTCACTCCGAATTCCCTTACTCTATGTGAAGGCAACTAGATAACTCGCTGGAAATACATCGTCAATCGATGACAATGATACCACGAATGATTGAACATTTCGATTGCCCTAGAATGGTCAATTGATAAAAAGAGATACCAATAATGATTGAACAACTCGATTGCCTTAGAAAGGCCAATCGATGAAGATGATACAATGAATGTTTGAATAACTCGATTGCCTTTGAAAGGACAATCGACGAAAATAATACAATGAATGATTGAATAACTCGATTGCCTTAGAAAGGCCAATCGATGAAAATGATACAATGAATGATTGAATGACTCAATTGTCTTAGAAAAGCCAATCGATGGAAATGATATAAGGAATGACTGAATAACTCGATTGCCTTAGAAAGGCCAATCGATGAAAATGATATAATGAATGATTGAATAGTTCGATTGCGAAATTTCTCTGCTTCCGCCATAATAAAAATTCTACCGAACAACGGGATTACTTCCCTGAAGCACACATTCGACAACCAACGACGGAAAGATAGCGACTAAACGCTAACAAACACTGAGGATAGTATCGAGACGATCAAACCAACTAATACCGAAAATTACATCGTCCTAAGATAAATTCACCACGATTAGATCCATCAACCAATCGCGGTCATTAAGTAGGACTATACCGAAATAAGTCTATTCAAGCATGATTCGAAAATGAATGAATGCGGTGTACCAAAGATCAAAAGGTACACACAAGTTGAAATAAAATTACGAGTATGCCCGAAATCGTTCGACCACCGGATCGTCGATCCTCCTCATCATATGAATCGGGACTTGCCGGGTCCCGAACCGACGCTCCGTCGATAAATACGAGCTCCAACTCTATTTGCTTCCATTGTCTTAAACGACGATGACAAGGCGATCTGATTCAAACGCTGGTTGCTTCGGGCTCGAGATGCGCGAGCCGACTTGGAGTCCTTTCGCAAAACGGGCCTTATGCCCGAAATTCCCACAATTATGACATGTGATAGACGGCGTCGTACACCTAGTACTGAAATGGCCCGGCGCCCCACGGTTGAAACAGATGATGGCCGAAGGCCATTGCTCGGGACCGAGATCCCGTAGGATTAGGCGCCGTAGAGATCGCTCGAAACGATAAGACTCACACGAGGCTTCTTGAAGGTTGATCGACCGCCTCGGATAGATTACGCCGTTGATTTCCTGTTGACATATGCAGTTCTGCCGCCAATTTCCTTAGCAATCGCCTGCACGGAGAGTTCGCTCGATTAATCCGGCGAGTGGCGCAATGATGATTGAGCAACTGCACATGGGTCATCATGGCCTGCATAAAAGTGAGTGGATCAACCCGTACATCTTCTGATCGAACCGAGTCCTGGGCACGATTTCCCGGCAGCGAGTGATTATTTCTCGGATTTCGGTCCACACCGCGGCCTCTCCCCGTGCATCCCCTGACAGCTCTCTCCATACTGAAGTAGGAAGGTCGCATAATGATTATATTACCCGCATGATTAGCACGTGATGATTATGTCATGAGATGATGAAAATGAGTATACATGCTCTAACTTAATGATTATATGAATGATTTACTGAAGTTACATGATTATCTGATGAAATTCTTGAAATGATTATCTTGAATAACTTAACAAGATTGATAATATGATCATCCAGATTGACAACTGAGTAATGAAATGAATTGAGTAATTAATGAGTTAACATGATCGTCCTGATTATTAACTGAGTAATAAAATGAATTAAGTGATTAATGAGTTAACATGATTGTCCTAATCACAATGAATGATGATGTTTGAGGATTGTTAATTGATGAATGATGAATGAATGACTATTGCCAGAAATTATACCATGGCGTTAGAAATCTTACAGTTCTTCCTATTCGATTGGCTCGGCATTTGCACAGTCACACGTGACGCGAAAGTCCAATGATACTAGTCCGATGACGATGATTTCAAATAAGACATGACTCGGAAGGTAGTATTCAAAACCACTCTCCGATACCAACTCGTAACACCCCAAACTAGGCGGATATTACAAAGGTCCGTAGATCCCCAACTGGGACCCACCAGCAAATGAAAATGAATGAATTACACAAGATAAATGTAGTACCGAACTACATTACAACAATAATTACTCCGATGAGAAGTTTAGTTACAACATACCAGGACAATATCAATACTAGTGTATTTTATATGAAGATAAAATACACAACACCGAATGAAACGGAGTATCCAAATGAAAATCATAGCTGGAAAATAAAGGACAATAATATGAATAACTGAAAGATCGGGGCCCCCTACTAGTATCACTAGGACTCCTCGACATCAACATGCTATTCCGTGCGTTTGCCTTGCCATGACCTGAAAAACAAAATCCCCAAACGGGTCGTTACAAAGAACAACAATCCTCAAGGGTTGAAAAATACACAATCATGATTTAACTGAAGTTAAGAAATATTCTTAGTTATGAATTACGCTGAAGAGGAGTATCATAGTACGCCCGTAATGTTCTGTGCAAGTGTACAACACCCGTCCGTGTACCTAATTAGTCTCACGAGACAATATGACCCGTGTGCACGGTCTAATGTATCGGTGAACCCAATACAATAACCATCGTGTGCCCGACTAAAAATTCCACACAGACACACCCGGCCACGCAATATGAACCCAGAAGGTCACATGAACGAGAATGACCATAATGAATATCAATGAATAATAATTAGACAAGGCCAAGAATGACTCACCGAGATGAGAGTAATAATAAAATGAATGATAGCTCAACGAAAAGATTTGAACCGTCGTTCCTTATGACTGAAGTGATTAATTGACAATAACAAGTTTTAATATGATTAATACAATGATGAATGAGTTATGATTATGAATGATCAACAACAAAAGGTATGAATATCCTTTTAACCGAGTAAGAATTAACTTACTCAACACCGATGAAGAATGTCCGTCCACGAACAACGTCCTAAATGAAGTGTCGGTCGCACGAACAACCTTAATTCAATACAATTACCGACAATCCGATCAATATACGAATTAAACACGAATATAACGAACTTAAAACGTCGATACGATAAAACTAAGTCCATTGAGGTATTGAAACAAACACGTTGCGTCCAAACTCCGATTGTTTACAATCAAACTTCAATATACCAATATCAAATCCCCAAGAAGTGTTTCAAACCAATAAAACATCTCCAATACGATCAATAATCCGTTATGAATATCCAAAAATGTGATTATAACAACAATTAGTCGAAAATCCCCAATTCCAACTCGATTTACAAGGTGTTCTTGAATAATCCCTCAATAATCCAATGAATCCTTATACAAACTCATAATCATATACATATCCCTTCATATATCATGATTATAACGTCCATAACATCCTATTTCAACACAAAGTCGAAGTCCAAAGTGTTGAAGGAATTACCTCTTGATGATCCAAGTGCTTTAATCCGAAGAACACGCGTTAGATTGATTATCCGGGCTTCACGATCGAAAGGAGATGAAAAAAATCAAACACCCAAATGATTTGTGAAGGAAAAACCCTCCCTCAAGCCTTATCTCTCGGTTGAAGGTGAAGAAAAGGAAGAAAAATGGGCTGAAATGCTGAAAAAATGAATTTATAGGAGTCGATCGTCACGGACACGGCCCGTGCCGATCGGCACGGTCGTGTCGCATACCGGCCGATTGGCTGGCCGACAGTGACTCGACCGTGTCCTCGCCGACACGGTCGCGGCGCGCGAGGGCCTCCCGACAGCTGACCCGTCCGACAATGACCGGCATGACTCGACCGCGCTGCAGCACACGGCCAGCGCGGCCGGGCGTCTTGCTCGCTTATCCGGAAGGGTGCGACTCGGCCGTGCTGCGACACGGTCGGGTCCTCGAGGCGACACTTCGGCACTTTCCGACGAGTACGGCACGGGCCGTGTCGGACGACACGGCCGAGTTCGTTCGGCGTTGATCGCCAATGAGCGGTTGAGCTAAAACGACCATAACTCTCTCGTCCGGACTCCGATTGACTCACCGTTTGAACCATTGGAAAGCTAACTCGATGCTCTAATATATTGCAAAGATTTAGAATTTTTGGAGTTACCAAAAATTAATGGTGATCTAACAAAGTCGAACTCAAATGAGGAAAGTTGAAACAATGAACAATAACGATACACAACTCGAAGTTTTTCCGAACGGTGAACACGGTGAATGAACATGATTGATGAATGATTATAATTGAGTGAAAATCCACTGAGTGACAATCACCGAATGAAATTACTGAAGGATAATGACTGAATTACAACCGGGTATTACAATCTTTGAGCTTGATTTTCTTCATGAACGATTGATTAGCACAAATAATGGTTACTTTGTGGAATCAGTGTCCGGGATGTGACTCAGTATTACGATACTTGTATTAGTCTTTGAGATTTTCAGGGTAGTATTGATTAAGTTGAGCACTACGGATTTGCACGATTATTCACGATACGTTTTGTTTAAAATTAATTTTTGCTTGAGGACAAGCAAAGGCTCAAGTTTGGGGGTATTTGTTAGGCGTATTTTTATGCGCTTATTTATCATTATTTTGTATCCATTTTATGTCTAAATCTGCATAAATGAGCTTTTAATGCACTATTCTTTTATGTTTGGCAGGAAATTGGAGTCCGGAAGCCTAAACGATGAAAAACGAGCAAAAATGTCAATTTTTGGCCAGGAGCCGCGGCACAAGGAAAGCGAGCCGCGGCACACGCACGGCACACAGAAGCCCCGAACCCACTGTACCGAGGGCCGCGGCACGAGGATGCTGAGCAGCGGCCTGTGAAGAAAAACGCGCGCCCAGGTATAGGCGTTGAGCATGGTGAGCCGCGGCACAGATTAAGTGAGCCACGGCCCATGGGGCGGTTTTGATGGATTTGCCGCGTTTCTGAGCCGTTTCTGAAGCCCTTTTTCGACACAATCCCCAGACGCGTTTTGGAGGTGAATAATAGTTATAAATAGGGGTTTAATATCTGAAAAGGGGGGACGGAAGGATTGAGGATCGAGGAATTGAGAAGAAGCAGAAAACACCCAGGAGCAGAGAGCGGAAGCTAGAGAACGGAGGAATCCAAGTTCTTCGTCTGCGTTTGATTTCTATGCTTTCTTTAATTCTTTTTGTATTTTTATTTTCTAGCATGTCAGGCTAGAACCCTGGTCTAGGATTTTGATGAAACCGAAGTTTTGACGAATTTACTTTTGATTATCAATATAATTCCCTTTTCTATTGAGTTTTCCCAATTGTTTTTAATGCTTTCAATTGTGTGGCCTATAATTGAATTGTTTTAATTACGCAACTCGAATCGGGAGAGGAGAGTTGGTAGGAAGAATTGGTGAGAACTATTTTATCTTGTGAGATAGGAATATACTCATAGGAATTACGTGGCTTTTCTGGAGATTTCGTGCTTTTTGCCTATTGTCGAATTAATCCACCTAAGAATAGAGTGTGTTATTCGCCTTAGAAAATCTATTGACCTCGGGAGTGGCGGTAGAGTATTTTAGCAACCTTCGCCTTCAATGAATTGGGAAATCATTAAATTCATATAATCGAGAGTAATTCGGATAAACCGAGGTGGATTTACAATCCTAGATTAATTTCATATTTGATTTTCTTCCTTTGAATAATTGATTCTACTATTTCTTTTCTTTTATTAATTTTCCTTAATTATTACTTGCACCTAAAATTTCTATAGTTCAAATAAAATTAGAATACGCATAAATCGGTAGTTAGTAAGGCAGTCCTCGTGGGAACGATATCTTACTTATCACTTTATTACATGTCTACGATAACGTGCACTTGCGTTCACCGAATTTCGCAACAATAGTTCTTACATATGTTATGCTTAGGAGATAACGACCGTAATGAGCTGTGCCGATTATAAAGACATGTTTTGTCTTTCATTTCCTAACGATCCATTTCCGATTTCTCTCTCTAGAAATCATCCCTTTGCATCTCTTATTGTATCCCAGCCTCTTCCAACTTGATTTGGAGCTTCATAACTTAGATTGGAGCTTGGGAGCTTGAAGTTTGGAGTGTTTCTTGATGGTTTGAGGTTGTTCTTCACTTCTTCAAGAGGTCTGTGTTTAATCTTGTGTTTATCTTGAGATTATGATGTTGTTGTTGTTGATTACTTCGTGTGTTGATTGATGGTTGGAGGATATCATGATTCTTGATGAGGTTTTATAACTTATGATGAAGAACATGATGATATGGCTTGAGTTTGATTGTGTTCTTGATGTTTTTAGAGTACTTGGGGGATTATAATCATGTCTAGGAAGAGTTATGTTAAGATTGTTAGATGATTAACATAGCTTTGATATGATTATTGTTGTTGGTTGTGTTCTTGAGAGATTATAACCATTTTGATATAGGATGATGAGTTATGTAGATGATTATCATAATCTTAAAATGGTTGATTTAATCTTGTTGACTAATCCGAACTCATGATGAATTGGTGGATGATTATTGTTTAGACATCATGTTAGTATTGTTGGTGATGTTCGTGAGGTGATAGTGATGATATTGGTGATATTATCATTTTAGGATGATTAGTATGATGTTGTTCTTAATGATTCTTGTTGAATTTTTTTCACAGGTGTTAAGAACATTTTGATCATATTGATCATTGAGGTGTCGGAGGACGTTAGAATTCATAGTTGAGGACTATGATGTTCGTTTGTGTGGCTTGATCGATTCGTGTTTGAATCGAGGATATCTATTGTGTTGTTTTCAACCGATATTGTGTTATTGAATGAATTGTATTTCATTCAAGGTTGTTCGGGTGCTTGTGATTGTCGAAGGATGCTGGTCGTCGTTCGTTGGAGGATTTCATCGCCTTTGGTTTGAGGAAAGTTTTATACTTGTACTAGTCAATGAGATTAATGTATCATATATGTGTATGAATGTGTTGTATCATTTTGAGATGTGGTCTCTTCATGATTTTGTTGATATCAGGGAATTCTTCGATACAATATGTAAAATCCCCTAAAACTCGATAGTTTACTACATGTATAATTGTTAAATCATAATGTACTCCAATAACAATTGTTTAATCTACATTTAGTTTCATTTGTTTTACTCATTTATTCGTAAATTATTTTATGAACCAAATAATCGAATTAATTAAAATTTGAAGTGGGAACATAAAATTCCTAATGGCCATGTGTATCAACACATATATACATAAACACACCATAAGGCTCAAGCCCAAACTAAATAAAACCCCTAAGGCTTGGAATCACAATTTAAAGCCCAATTTAATCACTAGCCACTTCATTTAACACATACTTAATACCTATATCTATATACACCTAAAATACAAAAAAAATATAATAACACACACACACATAAGCCACGTTCAAGGGGAGGGGAATCTTTATCCCCCATGCAAGACTCAATGTCTTACATTTTCTCTTCCCAAGTATTCCACCTCCCAATCCCATTAAACCGTTTTAAAAATCGAACACCCTCATTCCTTTCACTCTTACACAAACAAATTAGAGAGAGTAAGGGAGAGAGGAGGCTGAAATCAAGAAGAGAAGGAGAAGAGAAGAAGAAGAAAAGAAGAGAAGAAGAAAGGTTCAACTTAAAGAGGTAAATTCACTAACTATATGTAACTTCAATATATATATATATATATATACCTAGATATATCTTACATACACTAACTTAAACCACATATTCATCATCTATGGTGTGGCATACATTGGTCAAAATAAAAAGAGGAGAGGCAAAGAAGAGGTTGGTGCAACTAGTTCAAAGACTTAGATCTCTTCACCACTTCAAGAACTAAAGTGGGTAAAACTATTCTTCTCACTTTAATATGTAATTTATTTTAAACAAAGATGCATGTCCCTTCCATGAAGTTCATATAGTCCACTTTTCTCATACTAATAGCATGCATAATGGTTTATAGCTTGTTGCATGCGAAATTAGCCAATTTTGATGATTAAAGTAAAATGTCCCAAAGCTTCTTATCAATTAAGTATGATTTTGTCTTCCTTTATATTCTAGAAATTGTGTTTGTAGAAGTATATTTGTGTCATATGATCATGCATGTGAAGTTGGATGTTTAATTAGTGGCCTAGCAAAAAATGGGATGATCAAAACGGACACAAAACAAGAATTAAGTGAAGATAAAGAAAATTATGAAAATTATTACAAAAAAAAAAGATGTAATCTGACTTAAGGTCAGAAAATACAATATATTCACTTGTTAATCACCTATCCTTAAAATTTTATAAGAAACGTAAATCATTTTCTAAGTCAACGGGTTAAAATCGGCAAAACACGAAGATTGTGTAAATCCATCAAAATGGTGAAACTACTAAATAAAATCCGTATATTTCAGTTTGGAACATCAAATTGGACATAATAAAATGTTTAGCCTCTGTCCTAAAAGTTTTGTAGTAATTGGAATCCATTTCCTGTGTCTACGGACCAAAAGTGTAAATTAAGACAAAATAAGGGGGTCAAATGATAAATTCCTCAAAAAATTGGAACCAAAGTAAAAAGTTCACCTTCTGGACTGAAGACATAACTTATATAGAAATAAATATTCTGACCTTAAAATTTCGTAGAGAGCGGAAGTCGATTCAAGATTTGGGGCTAAAATGCAATAATTGGTAAAATTGGGGTCAATTAGTAAATTTAAATAAAAATGGAATTATAAGATAAATTTTCAGGTCTATGGACCAAAATGTTAATTATCAAAGGATAAATATTATATCCAAAAAACGCTATAACAATAGGAGCAAATTTTGGGTTTTAGGGTCAAAACGTCATTTTAAATAGTTTTGGGGCAAAACTGAAAATTTTAGAAAATCAGTCAGAAACTGAAAATTCTGGAAAGTTCACTCAAACACAGAAGTTCCAAGTTCAACATGAACTCTCCCATAAGTTTCGTCACCATCCGTGACGAAAACCAAACCTCATGGCATAATAATCCGTTTCGCAAGAATTATGGGCGTAACCGTAAATTGGGAAAATTTAAACCAAAAATCAAAGATTGGAATTTATCAAGTCTGGAATCAATAATCACAATTATATTCCAAAGATATGTCTATAACGGAACCATAATTTCATAAAAACTCGTGCCACGAATAAACTCCAAATCACAATCATATAATCAATTTACGCTAAGTATTGGATATATAACTCTGACCATATTATGTATATTCACCGCAATGTGACTAAAATATAATCACATATAACCGGGAACTAAGTGCCATACAAACAAAGTGGCACATATAGATCCGCCTCTAACTCTATCGGAACAAAGTGCCACGTCGACGGACGGGGGCCACCTCTTGAGTCCATATGAAACAGAGTGCCGACCTACAATCTGGGGGCCACCTCTTGAGTTGTAGGGGCCACCTCTAGAGTCCCAAATCATGTCAGGGACGGTTAGACTGAGTCTTGGATCGAGCAGCACGGCTGCGGTTCATGAACAAGGCTACCGTTGTTTCCTATTCCCTTGAAGCCAATGGCGGAGTGTTCCAGAGGTGACTGGGTCGTAGACTTAGGGTATAATCGCGATTATGGTATGATCCGGGCACTGAACCACAATTAAGGACATGGCGAGCCCAGATAAGAGATAAGGAAGCACGTCACCAAGCGTGAGAGTGATAAGCTCAAAGGCCAAAGTTATAGTGACGGTCCGACAACGCCCAAGGCTACGGTCATTAAACCAAAGGTCGTGGCGATTGTCAAAGGTCAAACACTGATAACGGTCTAAGATGTTATAAGGAGGCTGAGGGACTTAGTCATATAGATGACCTCCCGAAGCTAAATACTCACTAGGCGCTCGACGCCACATCTTGCCATACTTAACAGCAATCTACGGAGATTGACTGTTCATTCATAACCTAATTCATTGCATTATATTTTGAAACTTATACCATCCATAAATGATAAATTTTCAAAGCTGGGAGTAAAAATAGTATATATTTCAAAATAATTATATACGTATAATTTCAGAAAATATACTCAACTCAACTCACTGAGAATCCATTATTCTCACCCCAATTTGAATTGTTTTTCTAAAACCCCACTAGATGAGGAGACCCAAGAAGATGACGAGACAAATGCTGATGACCTGTGAAGATCGTCGTTGAAGCACTGTCGAGACATAAGTATTAGAGTGTTGAAATAAATGCTCCTTTTCTTTTTATTCTTGTATCAATAAAGTATTCTGATCTCCGCTGTACTCTTTGAACGTTATGTAACTATTCCGCTGTACTCATGAATGTTTATTTCATCGTACCAGACTTAGTTCACCTAGCTAAGATTTGGCATTTGAATGCTCTACTGTAATTCTATTATCACAAATGTTATTTAATTATGTTAGTTGTCGCGTTCTCGTCCATCCCCGATGTGGGGGCGTGACAGATGTGGTATCAGAGCTCGGTTTGTAAGAAGGACACTTACATCGAGCTTTTCCAGGATAAGATTCTTCGGACTTAGATGGGAATTCCACCTAGGGTGAAGTGAACCATAGGACTGAGACCTAAGGTAGATTTCTCGAGTCAACTTTCATTAAGATCTCTTTCGACTTGTCGCTATTCGCTTGGAATATGCATAGTCAAATTCAAATTTCCTAAGTCATTGGCCAAGATACTTGATTAAGTATTCACGGCAATTCCCCGATTAAATCACTTCTCCTATTGAACTCTTGAAACGGACATATCTTATTTCACTTATCAGATCCTCTGAACTCCACTAAACTTCATTACTTCTTAAAATGGGGTATTATTGTTCGTTTGTCGTTAAAATCATATAAGCATTTATTGAATCATTAAGTTCACTGCCTTAATGATTATTCATGCTTAATAGAGCCTTATATTGGATATTAGATTTTGCGAGGTACTGACTTAGTTTCATTTATTAATTAAGATGGACCCCTCAGACAAGAAGATCGTGACCCACGGAATCAAAGATACGCCTACCCCGCCGACGACAATTACTGCAGATCAGCTTCGACGGGCCCTTAGTCAAATTAGGGGTGTTTCTAGACCCATTCTAAAAGCAGCTGTTTTGGGCGATTCGGGGGAGAGGGAGACCCAGAACTTGAGGTCCGTGATTGCACACATTTTTCAAGATGTAACGGCGTATCGTAATTTGAGGGACGAGCTATTTCAGTTATTGGAGAAGAAAAGGCAAGAAAACGAGGAGTTGGAAGAGAGGGCACATCTCTTGGAAACTCAATCGCTAGTAGAGAATCGGACAATTGCCCAGCTTCGCAGAACCAAATTCTTCCAGATGCACAAGATCAAGATGTTGGACAAAATGATCCGTTCCACACGTCGCGAGCATGAAGAGTTCCAGATGGTGGCCAGGAAGGAATTAGCTACGGTGATGCGACTATTTCCATACTCCACGACTGAGGTAGTGGAGGCATCACATACTCCACCGACGGACCCTACACATTTCGAGGAAGATCCGGAGGAGGACTTCGAGCAGGATCCGGAGGAGGACCAGTAGGACGACTCCGAGGAGGATCCGATGGAGCCGGGAGAGGATTGAGGATGTTGTTTCTACGATCTCGTTAGGATGTTTAATTGATTATGATAACGATGTGATGTACCTAATGTTTTGTCTATGGTATCTTGGACGACGATTAAGTAGGTTAAGTTTCTAATTATCTTTATCAGAAAATGTAGTTTTCTATGTCACAGCAAACTATTAGAATGCATTAATTATTATTATACAATTTTCATATTCTACGATAATAATGATTTAAAATAATGTGTGCACATTCAAATTCCCTTTATTTACAACTCAAACTAAGCTAACTATAAAAATCATTAACCGCTACAGATGGCTGATAGACGTAGAGGACGCCCGCGAGTTAACCGTGATGGACAACAAGACCAACACAATGACGAAGAAGGAGCTGCAAATGATGCCATAGCACAAGCACTGACCCAACTGACAAACTTCCTGCAACAACAAGCTGACAACAATCGGACTACGGGAGGCACATAAGACCCCATGTTGGAGAGATTCTTATGTTTTAGTCCGCCAACGTTTGACGGAGAACCAGATGACATCAAGGCAGAATTATGGTTAGAAAGGATGGAGAGCATATTCAATGCATCCCAGTACACCGATGATCAACGTATAACGTTGGCTACGTTTCGACTCGAGGCTGCCGCGCATGATTGGTGGAAGATCGTTAATGCCCGCTGGATAAGAGAGGATTGTGCCAGAACTTGGGTCAATTTCTTAACTGATTTTCGGACCCAGTACGTCTCAGCAGCAGCTATAGAGGCTCGTCGAGATGAATTTTATCATCTGAAGCAAGGATCTTTGACTGTAGCTCAGTATAAGTCGCAGTTCAACTGACTCTCCAAGTTCGCACCAGGACTAGTAAGTACAGAAGAGGATAAGTTGTACAAGTTTACCCGAGGATTGAGGTTTTCTCTGCAACAGAATCTGCTGCCAGTGAGAGTAACGACTATGGTGGAAGCAGTCGAAGCTGCAACCCGAATCGAAAGTGGGATGACACGTTTGGGACAGGCGAAGGAGCGCACCGCTGGGAAGTTTAAGACATCCACACCAAACCTATCATCCAGACCACCCCAGAAATTCCAACGCAAGACTTCTGGCCAGAACACCGAAAAGAGGCCTGTGAACAATCTACAGCCATGTCCGCACTGTAATAAGATGGGGCATAAACCCGAGGACTGCTGGAAGAAACAAGGGAGGTGCCTGCACTGTGGAGATAATCAGCATCAGACTAGAGAATGCCCAAAGTGGGAGACACGAGACAACAATCAGCAGAAAAATGTGGCCAAGAAGGATGATCGCAAGGGCAAAGGGAAAGCACCAGCGAGAGTTTTTGCCTTAGCTGGACAAGAAGCTCCTAATGCGACATACGTGGTGGAAGGTACATTTCTTATGTCAAACAACTCTGCGCATTCATTATTAGATCTAGGATCATCACATTCTTTTGCTGCACCCCATTACGCACAAAAACTGAATGTATGTATGGAATCACTGCCTGTAAGCTTAGAGGTGTCCACACCTATGGGTGCAAGCCAGGAAACGGATTCGGTATTTAGGAATTGTGAAGTTGTAATTGAGGGTCAATGCTTCCCTGCTGACCTAATACTTCTTCCCATACTTGAGTATGACCGCATACTTGGTATGGATTGGCTATCTAAGAGCTATGCACAACTCGATTGCCATTCTAAGATAGTTCAATTCTGCAAACTCGAACACCCTGTAGTTGAACTACACGAGAGTGCAAGAATTAACTCGGACCCAATTATATCAGCTACGAAGGCAAGAAAGGCCATTTCAAAGGGAGCAACGGGATATCTAGCTTTTGTCATGAACAAACCTAAGAGCAAAATGGAGATTGAAGCAATACCAGTAATATCAGAATACCCCGATATTTTCCCCACGGAACTCACTTCTATGCCTCCAGATAGGGAAGTTGAATTTAATATAGATATGTTTCCAGGGAAGACACCTGTGGCTAGAACACCATATCGAATAGCCCCACTGGAACTGTAAGAACTGAAGGTTCAGTTGCAGAAATTGCTAAAGGTTGGATTTATCCTTGGGGAGCACCAGTGCTATTTGTGTTGATGGAACATCAAAGTGGACATAATAAAATTTTTAGCCTCTGTCCTAAAAGTTTAGTAGTAATTGGAATCCATTTCCTGTGTCTACGGACCAAAAGTGTAAATTAAGACAAAATAAGGGGGTCAAATGATAAATTCCTCAAAAATTTGGAACCAAAGTAAAAAGTTCACTTTCTGGACTGAAGACATAACTTATATAGAAATAAATATTCTGACCTTAAAATTTCGTAGAGAGCGGAAGTCAATTCAAGATTTGGGGCTAAAATGCAATAATTGGTAAAATTGGGGTCAATTAATAAATTTCAATAAAAATGGAATTATAAGATAAACTTTCAGGTCTATGGACCAAAATGTTAATTATCAAAGGATAAATATTATATCCGAAAAACGCTATAACAATAGGAGCAAATTTTGGGTTTTGGGGTCAAAACGTCATTTTAAATAGTTTTGGGGCAAAACTGAAAATTTTAGAAAATCAGTCAGAAACTGAAAATTCTGGAATGTTCACTCAAACACAGAAGTTCCAAGTTCAACATGAACTCTCCCATAAGTTTCGTCACCATCCGTGATGAAAACCAAACCTCATGGCATAATAATCCGTTTCGCAAGAATTATGGGCGTAACCGTAAATTGGAAAAATTTAAACCAAAAATCAAAGATTGGAATTTATCAAGTCTTGAATCAATAATCACAATTATATTCCAAAGATATGTCTATAACGGAACCATAATTTCATAAAAACTCGTGCCACGAATAAACTCCAAATCGCAATCGTATAATCAATTTACGCTAAGTATTGGATATATAACTCTGACCATATTATGTGCATTCACCGCAATGTGACTAACATATAATCACATCTAACCGGGAACTAAATGCCATACAAACAAAGTGCCACAGACAGGTCCGCCTCTAACTCTATCGGAACAAAGTGCCACGTCGACGGACGGGGGCCACCTCTTGAGTCCTTATGAAACAGAGTGCCGACCTACAATCTGGGGGCCACCTCTTGAGTTGTAGGGGCCACCTCTAGAGTCCCAAATCGTGTCAGGGATGGTTAGACCGAGTCTTGGATCGAGCAGCGCGGCTGCGGTTCATGAACAAGGCTACCGTTGTTTCCTATTCCCTTGAAGCCAATGGACGGAGTGTTCCGGAGGTGACTGGGTCGTAGACTTAGGGTCTAATCGCGATTATGGTATGATCCGGGCACTGACCCACAATTAGGGACATGCCGAGCCCAGATAAGAGATAAGGAAGCACGTCACCAAGCGTGAGAGCGATAAGCTCAAAGGCCAAAGTTATAGTGACGGTCCGACAACGCCCAAGGCTACGGTCATTAAACCAAAGGTCGTGGCGATTGTCAAAGGCCAAACACTGATAACGATCTAAGATGTTATAAGGAGGCCGAGGGACTTAGTCATATAGACGACCTCCCGAAGCTAAATACTCACTAGGCGCTCGACGCCACATATTGCCATACTTAACAGCAATCTACGGAGATTGACTGTTCATTCATAACCTAATTCATTGCATTATATTTTGAAACTTATACCATCCATAAATGATAAATTTTCAAAGGTGGGAGTAAAAATAGTATATATTTCAAAATAATTATATACGTATAATTTCAGAAAATATACTCAACCCAACTCACTGAGAATCCATTATTCTCACCCCAATTTGTATTGTTTTTCTAAAACCCCACTAGATGAGGTGACCCAAGAAGATGACGAGACAAATGCTGATGACCTGTGAAGATTGTTTTTGATGCACTGTCGAGACATAAGTATTAGAGTGTTGAAATAAATGCTCCTTTTCTTTTTATTCTTGTATCAATAAAGTATTCTGATCTCCGCTGTACTCTTTGAACTTTATGTAACTATTCCGCTGTACTCATGAATGTTTATTTCATCGTACCAGCCTTAGTTCACCTGGCTAAGATTTGGCATTTGAATGCTCTACTGTAATTCTATTATCACAAACATTATTTAATTACGTTAGCTGTGGCGTTCTCATCCAACCCCGATGTGGGGCGTGACAGATGTGGTATCAGAGTTCGGTTTGTAAGAAGGACACTTACATCGAGCTTTTTCAGGATAAGATTCTTCGGACTTAGATGGGAATTCCACCTAGGGCGAAGTGAACCATAGGACTGAGACCTAAGGTAGATTTCTCGAGTCAACTTTCATTAAGATCTCTTTCGACTTGTCGCTATTCGCTTGGAATATGCATAGTCAAATTCAAATTTCCTAAGTCATTGGCCAAGATACTTGATTAAGTATTCACGGAAATTCCCCGATTAAATCACTTGTCCTATTGAACTCTTGAAACGGACATTGCTTATTTCACTTATCAGATCCTCTGAACTCCACTAAACTTCATTACTTCTTAAAATGGCGTATTATTGTTCGTTTGTCATTAAAATCATATAAGCATTTATTGAATCATTAAGTTCACTGCCTTAATGATTATTCATGCTTAATAGATCCTTATATTGGATATTGGATTTTGCGAGGTACTGACTTAGTTTCATTTATTAATCAAGATGGACCCCTCAGACAAGAAGATTGTGACCCAGGGAATCAAAGATACGCCTACCCCGCCGACGACAATTACTGTAGATCAGCTTCGACATGCCCTTAGTCAAATTAGGGGTGTTTCTAGACCCATTCTAAAAGCAGCTGTTTTGGGCGATTCGGGGGAGAAGGAGACCCAGAACATGAGGTCCGTGATTGCACACATTTTTCAAGATGTAACGGCGTATCGTAATTTGAGGGACGAGCTGTTTCAGTTATTGGAGAAGAAAAGGCAAGAAAACGAGGAGTTGGAAGAGAGGGCACATCGCTTGGAAACTCAATCGCTAGTAGAGAATCGGACAATTGCCCAGCTTCGCAGAACCAAATTCTTCCAGATGCACAAGATCAAGATGCTGGAGAAAATGATCCGTTCCACACGTCGCGAGCATGAAGAGTTCCAGATGGTGGCCAGGAAGAAATTAGCTATGGTGATGCGACTATTTCCATACTCCACGACTGAGGTAGGGGAGGCATCACATACTCCACCGACGGACCCTACACATTTCGAGGAAGATCCGGAGGAGGACTTCGAGCAGGATCCGAAGGAGGACCAGGAGGAGGACCCCGAGGAGGAGCCGATGGAGCCGGGAGAGGATTTAGGATGATGTTTCTACGATCTCGTCATGATGCTTAATTGATTATGATAACGATGTGATGTACCTAATGTTTTGTCTATGGTATCTTGGACGACGATTAAGTAGGTTAAGTTTCTAATTATCTTTATCAGAAAATGTAGTTTTCTATGTCACAGCAAACTATTAGAATGCATTAATTATTATTATGCAATTTTCATATTCTACGATAATAATGATTTAAAATAATGTGTGCACATTCAAATTCCCTGTATTTACAACTCAAACTAAGCTAACTATAAAAATCATTAGCCGCTACAGATGGCTGATAGACGTAGAGGACGCCCGCGAGTTAACCGTGATGGACAACAAGACCAACACAATAACGAAGGAGGAGCTGCAAATGATGCCATAGCACAAGCACTAACCCAACTGACAAACTTCCTGCAACAACAAGCTGACAACAATCGGACTGCGGGAGGCACACAAGACCACATGTTGGAGAGATTCTTATGTTTCAATCCACCAACGTTTGACGGAGAACCAGATGACATCAAGGCAGAATTATGGGTAGAAAGGATGGAGAGCATATTCAATGCATCCCAGTACACCGATGATCAACGTATAACGTTGGCTACGTTTCGACTCGAGGCTGCCGCGCATGATTGGTGGAAGATTGTTAATGCCCGCTGGATAGGAGAGGATCGTGCCAGAACTTGGGTCAATTTCTTAACTGATTTTCGGACCCAGTACGTCTCAGCAGCAGCTAGTGAGGCTCGTCGAGATGAATTTTATCATCTGAAGCAAGGATCTTTGACTGTAGCTCAGTATAAGTCGCAGTTCAACCGACTCTCCAAGTTCGCACCAGGACTAGTAAGTACAGAAGAGGATAAGTTGTACAAGTTTACCCGAGGATTAAGGTTTTCTCTGCAACAGAATCTGCTGCCAGTGAGAGTAACGACTATGGCGGAAGCAGTCGAAGCTGCAAACCGAATCGAAAGTGGGATGACACGTTTGGGACAGGCGAAGGAGCGCACCGCTGGGAAGTTTAAGACATCCACACCAAACCTATCATCCAGACCACCCCAGAAATTCCAACGCAAGACTTCTGGCCAGAACACCGAAAAGTGGCCTGTGAACAATCTACCGCCATGTCCGCACTGTAATAAGATGGGGCATAAACCCGAGGACTGCTGGAAGAAACAAGGGAGGTGCTGTATTGTGGAGATAGTCAGCATCAGACTAGAGAATGCCCGTAGTGGGAGACACCAGACAACAATCAGCAGAAAAATGTGGCCAAGAAGGATGATCGCAAGGGCAAAGGGAAAGCACCAGCGAGAGTTTTTGCCTTAGCTGGACAAGAAGCTCCTAATGCGACAGACGTGGTGGAAGGTACATTTCTTGTGTCAAACAACTCTGCGCATGCATTATTAGATCCAGGATCATCACATTCTTTTGCTGCACCCCATTATGCACAAAAACTGAATGTATGTATGGAATCACTGCCTGTAAGCTTAGAGGTGTCCACACCTATGGGTGCAAGCCAGGAAACGGATTCGGTATTTAGGAATTGTGAAGTTGTAATTGAGGGTCAATGCTTCCCTGCTGACCTAATACTTCTTCCCATACTTGAGTATGACCTCATACTTGCTATGGATTGGCTATCTAAGAGCTATGCACACCTCGATTTCCATTCTAAGATAATTCGATTCTGCAAACCCGAACACCCTGTAGTTGAACTACACGGGAGTGCAAGAATTAACTCGGACCCAATTATATCATCTACGAAGGCAAGAAAGGCCATTTCAAAGGGAGCAACGAGATATCTAGCTTTTGTCATGAACAAACCTAAGAGCAAAATGGAGATTGAAGCAATACCAGTAATATCATAATACCCGATATTTTCCCCACGGAACTCACTTCTCTGCCTCCAGATAGGGAAGTTGAATTTAACATAGATATCTTTCCAGGGAAGACACCTGTGGCTAGAACACCATATCGAATGGCCCCACTGGAACTGCAAGAACTGAAGGTTCAGTTGCAGAAATTGCTAAAGGTTGGATTTATCCTTGGGGAGCACCAGTGCTATTTGTAAAGAAGAAAGATGGCACACTAAGATTGTGCATCGATTACCAAGAACTTAACAACATTACAGTTAAGAACAAGTATCCACTTCCTAGGATCGTGGATCAACAAGTACGCGAACTAAGAGACAAGAAGGTACCATTGGTCAAAGTCGTCTGGACTTTCGAGGAAATTGGGATCACCACCTGCCATTAGCCGAGTTTGCATGCAACAATAGTTTCCAAGCAACAATCGGAATGGCACCTTATGAAGCTCTATATGGTAGGAAGTGTCGATCCCCGCTCCATTGGGAAATCGATGACAGTGGATGCCGAAGACTCAACGAATAGAACCTTGACAATGAGCATAGATTTGGTGAAGGAAGTCGTAGATAAAGTACGACTAATCCAGGATAGGATCCGCATACGGCCTGACAAAGAGTTACGCCGATCAACATCGGAACGATCTAGAATTTGAAGTAGGAGATCAAGTCTTCCTGAGGTTAACACCACGGAAAGGTTTGATAGTATCAAGAAAAGGAGGAAAGTTAAGTCCCCGATATGTAGGACCATTCAAAATCAGGGAGAGGATTGGACGACTAGCATACCGATTGGAACTACCACCCAATCTGTCTGGAATGCACGACGTTTTCCATGTTTCAAGATTAAAGAATTATCATCCAGACCCAACGCACATTCTTACTTTTGACATTACGCCGATCAAGGATAACTTGTCTTATGAAGAGAAGCCAATCAAGATCCTCGACCGGCAAGTACGCGAATTGAGGAAAAAGCAAATTCCTTTGGTTAAAGTCATCTGGTCAAATCACAACAGAGAGGAAGATGCGGCGTGGGAAGCTGAGGAAGAAATGAAGAAATCGTATCCCGAATTATTTGAGTAGGAATTTGTGGACCAAATTCTTTTAAGGAGGGGAGGATGTAAAATCCCCTAAAACTCAATAGTTTACTACATTTATAATTGTTAAATCATAATGTACTCTAATAACAATTGTTTAATCTACATCTAGTTTCATTTGTTTTACTCATTTATTCGTAAATTATTTTATGAACCAAATAATCGAATTAATTAAAATTTTAAGTGGGAACATAAAATTCCTAATGGGCCATGTGTATCAACACATATACACATAAACACACCATAAGGCTCAAGTCCAAACTAAATAAAACCCCGTAAGGCTTAGAATCACAATTTAAAGCCCAATTTAATCACTAGCCACTTCATTTAATACATACTTAATACCTATATCTATATACACCTAAAATACAAAAAAAAAATATAATAACACACACACACATAAGCCACGTTCAAGGGGATGGGAATCCTTGTCCCCCATGCAAGACTCAATGACTTACATTTTCTCTTCCCAAGTATTCCACCTCCCAACCCCATCAAACCCTTTTAAAAATCAAACACCCTCATTCCTTTCACTCTTACACAAACAAAATCTGAAAATTAGAGAGAGTAAGGGAGAGAGGAGGCTGAAATCAAGAAGAGAAGGAGAAGAGAAGAAGAAGAAAAGAAGAGAAGAAGAAAGGTTCAACTTAAAGAGGTAATTTCACTAACTATATGTAACTTCAATATATATATATATATATATATATATATATATACCTAAATATATCTTACATACACTAACTTAAACCACATATTCATAATTCATGGTGTGGCATACATTGGTCAAAATAAAAAGAGGAGAGGCAAAGAAGAGGTTGGTGCAACTAGTTCAAAGACTTAGATCTCTTCACCACTTCAAGAACTAAAGTGGGTAAAATTATTCTTCTAACTTTAATATGCAGTTTATCTTAAACAAAGATGCATGTCCCTTCCATGAAGTTCATATAGTCCACTTTTCTCATACTAATAGCATGCATAATGGGTTATAGCTTGTTGCACGCGAAATTAGCCAATTTTGATGATTAAAGTAAAATGTCCCAAAACTTCTTATCAATTAAGTATGATTTTGTCTTCCTTTATATTCTGGAAATTATGTTTAGAGAAGTATATTTGTGTTATATGATCATGTATGTGAAGTTGGATGTTTAATTTGTGGCCTAGCAAAAAATGGGATGATCAAAACGGACCTGAAACAAGAATTAAGTGAAGATAAAGAAAATTATGAAAATTATTACAAAAAAAGATATAATCTGACTTAAGGTCAGAAAATACAATATAATCACTTGTTAATCACCTATCCTTAAAATTTTATAAGAAACGTAAATCATTTTCTAAGTCAACGGGTTAAAATCGGCAAAACACGAAGATTGTGTAAATCCATCAAAATGGTGAAACTACTAAATAAAATCCGTATATTTCAGTTTGAAACATCAAAGTGGACATAATAAAATGTTTACCCTCTGTCCTAAAAGTTTCGTAGTAATCGGAATCTATTTCCGGTGTCTACGGACCAAAAGTGTAAATTAAGACAAAATAAGGGGGTCAAATGATAAATTCCTCAAAAATTTGGAACCTAAGTAAAAGTTCACCTTCTGGACTGAAGATATAACTTATATAGAAATAAATATTCTGACCTTAAAATTTCATAGAGAGCGGAAGTCGATTCAAGATTTGGGGCTAAAATGCAATAATTGGTAAAATTGGGGTCAATTAGTAAATTTCAATAAAAATGGAATTATAAGATAAATTTTCAGGTCTATGGACCAGAATGTTAATTATCAAAGGATAAATATTATATCCGAAAAACCCTATAACAATAGGAGCAAATTTTGGGTTTTGGGGTCAAAAAGACATTTTAAATAGTGATGGGGCAAAATTGAAAATTTTAGAAAATTCGTCGAAACTGAAAATTCAGGAAATTTCACTCAAACACAGAAGTTCCAAGTTCAACATGAACTCTCCCATAAGTTTCGTGACCATCCGTGACGGAAACCAAACCTCATGGCATAATAATCCGTTTCGCAAGAATTATGGGCGTAACCGTAAATTGGAAAAATTTAAACCAAAAATCTAATATTGGAATTTATCAAGTCTGAAATCAATAATCACATTATATTCCAAAGATATGTCTATAACGGAACCATAATTTCATAAAAACTCGTGCCATGAATAAACTCCAAATCGCAATCGTATAATCAATTTACGCTAAGTATTGGATATATAACTCTGACCATATTATGTGCATTCACCGCAATGTGACTAACATATAATCACATCTAATCGGGAACTAAGTGCCATACAAACAAAGTGCCACAGACAGGTCCGCCTCTAACTCTGTCGGAACAAAGTGCCACGTCGACGGACAGGGGCCACCTCTTAAGTCCATATGAAACAGAGTGCCGACCTACAATCTGGGGGCCACCTCTTGAGTTGTGGGGCCACCTCTAGAGTCCCAAATCGTGTCAGGGATGGTTAGACCGAGTCTTGGATCGAGCAGCGCGGCTGCGGTTCATGAACAAGGCTACCGTTGTTTCCTATTCCCTTGAAGCTTGATGGACAGAGTGTTCGGAGGTGGTGGGTCGTAGACTTAGGATATAATCGCGATTATGGTATGATCCAGGCACTGACCCACAATTAAGGACATGCCGAGCCCAGATAAGAGATAAGGAAGCACGTCACCAACCGTGAGAGTGATAAGCTCAAAGGCCAAAGTTATAGTGACGGTCCGACAACGCCCAAGGCTACGGTCATTAAACCAAAGGTCATGGTGATAGTCAAAGGCCAAACACTGATAACGGTCTAAGATGTTATGAGGAGGCCGAGGGACTTAGTCATATAGACGACGTCCCGAAGCTAAATACTCACTAGGCGCACGACGCCACATATTGCCATACTTAACAGCAATCTACGGAGATTGACTGTTCATTCATAACCTAATTCATTGCATTATATTTTGAAACTTATACCATCCATAAATGATAAATTTTAAAAGGTGGGAGAAAAAATAGTATATATTTCAAAATAATTATATACGTATAATTTCAGAAAATATACTCAATCCAACTCACTGAGAATCCTTTATTCTCACCCCAATTTGTATTGTTTTCCTAAAACCCCACTAGATGAGGAGACCCAAGAAGATGACGAGACGAATGCTGATGACCTGTAAAGATCGTCGTTGAAGCCTTTGTCGAGACATAAGTATTAGAGTGTTGAAATAAATGCTCCTTTTCTTTGTATTCTTATATCAATAAAGTATTCTGATCTCCGCTGTACTCTTTGAACTTTATGTAACTATTCCGCTGTACTCATGAATGTTTATTTCATCGAATAACCAGACTTAGTTCACCGGGCTAAGATTTGGCATTTGAATGCTCTCTGTAATTCTATTATCACAAGCGTTATTTAATTACGTTATTGTCGGCGTTCTCGTCCAACCCCGGTGTGGGGGCATGACACAATACCCTTCGGCAATTATGCCAAATGTTATTGTCATTCGTTGATGGTCGGTTCAAGGCATTGAGATACTTGTTGTTAATGTTGTTGTCGATAGTCGGTCCGCGGTATCGATGTATCGATTGTTATTGTTGATTGATGTTCCATTGAGATATGGTTATGATCGTTGTTATTGATATCAATGTTTTTCTATTGGTGTTGTATCGGTGTTGAAGGCATTGACGTATTTGATTTTAATTTCCATCATCGGTAGCGATTAAAGGTCTTGAGGCACCGTTGAGTCGTTGTTATCGATTGGTCGTTCTAAGACAATCGAGGTATTGAATTGGGACTGTCGAGGATAGTTCCCATCAGTTGATTCGTTGTTATCGATTGGTCGTTATAAGACAATCGAGGTATTTAATTGGGACTATCGAGGATAGTTCCCATCCGTTGATTCGTTGTTATCGATTGGTCGTTCTAAGACAATCGAGGTATTGATGGGACTGTCGAGGATAGTTCCCATCCGTTGAGTCATTGTTATCGATTGGCCATTCCAAGACAATTGAGGTATTTGAATGGGACCGCCGAGGATGGTGCCCATCCGTGAGTTATTGTTGTCGTGTAGGCCGACTCAATGCAGCACACTGTCATTCTTGTGAATTCGGTAATCTTGTGATCGTTGCCGTTTGTGATTAATTGTGTTTTGGAGGCTAGTCTCGGATAATGCTCGATGGTTATGTTTGGGGCCTGAACCTTTGCGGTTGGTTTCCCAACACCTACAGTTCAGTAGGTCACGGTTACTGGGTGATCTCATTATGGGTAAGTATGGGGCTTGAACCATCGCGGTTGGTTTTCCATCACCTGCAACTCAGCAAGTCAAAGTCATTGGATGACCTCATTGTGATCTGACTTCGTCTTGTGGCTCCGGCCCTCATTGTGATACAACTTCGTGCTGTGGCTTCGGCCCTCATTACGTCTGACTTCGTGCTGTGGCCGGCCCTCATTGTGGTACTGATTCGTGCTGTGTCTTCGGCCTTCATTGTGATACAACTTCGTGCTGTGGTTTTGGCCCTCAATGTGATCTGACTTCATCGTGGCTTCGGCCCTCATTGTGATACAACTTCATTACGTGTGGCTTCGGCCCCTCATGTGATCTGACTTGATTGTTTGGCTTGAGGCCATTGTGATGATTTGCGGCTTTGGTGAGTGGCTTTGAGGCCATTGTGACAGTTGCAGCTTCGGCTAAGGGCTTTTAGGCCATGTGTGATGTATTGGTGTTTCCGTTGGAGCCTTCGGGCATTGTGATTCCTATCTATTTCATCTTTGGGTTGGGTTTACCTTCGGGTAATTCGTTGTTGTGTTCTATATTGATGATTCGCCGTTGGGCACTTGTGTTCCAACCTGTTGAGAATGTATTGATCTTTTGCCGTGGGCATAATGTTGTACGAATGCCCGGTTCTTACCTTGGTTTGTGAGCATCTCGTATTATCATTGTTGTACCATTTATTTTACCTTTGGATGCATATCATGTTGTACATGTATTTGATATTCCTTATCTGGATGACTGACCCCGTGGGGGCGGAACATGTTCTCATGTTATTGGTGTTTGCGAGGAGAGAGTTGAGACACAGGGGCATGACGATGGCGACGAGGCATTCGAGCGATACTAGTCCCGAGTTGTTTCGGTGTTCATGTTGGACAGTTAGTTTGGAGTGTTCTCCAGTTTATCAGTTGTTGTCATTTTATGTTATTCAAGCAAGGCTCGTGGATGATGTTGTATTTTTATTTTGACCATGTAGGTCCATCATTGTCAATGAAATTCCACGTCGGAATATTGTGTCAGATATCATAGTAGGAATTGTGATTTTCCTTTTGGTCGATTGATGTATGTTAGTCGTGTTACTTTGGTGGATCTCTGGCGTGGGGTCCATGGCACTGTAATAACTTGATGGGATTTTTGGGGTGTTACACCTATCACTGTTGGTTTGCCAACCTATGAAATGATCGGATCCTGAGCTAGATAAAGGTCGTTGGCCCGGTTAGTGTACACAGTACTCGGGATTGTGAGCTCTCTTCGGAATGCCCGATCTTCGGGAGTAACGTTCGCAAGAAGTGGCCACCTTCCCCGGCGTAATTATGGATATGATGAATCTGATGATATATGCAATGAAATGAATTGATTTAGTAAACATGGGCTTTTTCTTAAAACCCTCGCGTGTTAGTGCTTATATGCATGATGACAAATACGAAAGCATGTTTTATCTTTTGGAAATATGTTCCCGGAGTACATTGTACTTAGTCATGTATATCTTTTAAAATGTGCAGGTTGAGCAGGGGATGAGACGAAGGGTGTTGATTGGAAGTATTTTGTCTACAGATGATGTTAAGCCCTGGTTATATATCTTCACATATGTAACCAACCATGTTTTTCCGCTGCAAACACTCTTTATGATTTTGCTTTCTAAGTCACGTCGTTTGTAATGTACTATGAAGTCTTTCCTAAACTTCATGGCTAATATTATTACTATGTATTCTTACCTTGAATTCTAAGTCACTCCCACGAGATTGATTCCCCTTCATGATGTCTTGATAGTTTATTTGTGAAAATCCACCCCTATTCCTTATGAAACGTATGTTTTCCCTTTCTTCAACTCTTCTTAATTCCTACCCCAAGTCACGTCCTGGCTGTGCCGTCCTTAGGGATAAAGGGCCATGACAGAATGCTATTAGAGATGTTCGTTCGCTCTGAGTCTATATTCTTTCAAGCGAAGTTTAGTTCGATTCTCTAAACTGATATATGAATCAATTGTCAACTCAACACTCCGTCACGTCATGCTCAACTGAAGAGTAAGGTAAATAATTTACTAGTCTTTATGATTTAAACTTCTTTTGCCATGAAAAATGTATCTCTTTACGAGCATTTATAAGATATTAATTATGAACATGTATGGAACAATATATGTATGACGAATCATGTAATATATGAATTTTTATTTTATGATTACGCATGAATTGTTGCTGATGAAAAAATATGAAAGACGAGAACCTAGAAACTTCCTTAAATTCTTCTATTACGCGAACGAGAACTTATGCGCCTTAAGTATTTCAACATACGCATGTATGTGAAGGGCGAACAATGACGATGTAATAACGAGGATCAATGATGCAGTGACATCTCCAATGAATATCAGTTACGTACGAGTAATGCGAGTATGGTTATTTTCTATCAGGATGTCCATTTATGGCAGAACCCGAATAACTTTCATAATGTACCCCGTTAGAGTATATTATTTTTTTATGTTAGGTGTTTCTCAGAGTCCAAAGTTCGAGTCGAGAACCCTTTAGTAGAGTTGTTATATTATGTTGAGACGTTGATGTATTATACGTATACCTTCTTCATAATATGGCGACCAAGAAGACGACGATGCGGAAGTTAGCGAGGAGAAGGCGGACACCGTGCAACCTTGTGGAGGCTTTCCGCAGCACGTATCGAGGCACAGGTGCCACCGTAGCCCAGTGCATGGCAGACCTCGAGGTGACCTGGCTCCTAGCTGCTACTCATGGTGTCTCAGACTATGAGGGCATTCAGCGCCTTATCCATCTCCTTCTGATCGAGTGGAGGGAGTGGGCTGCTGCAGTCTCATGGTACTATATATTTTTGCGTGAGCCACTTTAGTACCGTTCGGAGATTTCATGGCCTTTGCTATCCGGATCACCCCTCGGTACCTCCAGCACCGTGCACCTCCCCCTGGAGCATGCGTGTATTGACCATATGCTAGGGGAGCTTTGCCAGAGAGGCCAGCTACACCTCTACCCAGCTAGGTGGTTCTTGCCGCACCGCCTCATACTCAGGATAGGTTAGAACTGGAGGCAGGGACCTCAGCACCTCCCCACAGGGACATGAGGACCGAGCCTTTTAAGCTCAGGAGGATGTCTCCGCCACTTCGACTTATACCAGTCATCGATCCAGTCCACCCACGACCGATCACAGACGATGGTCACTACCTCTCCCAAAGAAGCGCAGAGTCGTTGAAGACCCTATTGCATTCTCTCCAGTTTTAGACAATGAGTTAGAAGTGTAACACCCCCGGACCTATTCGGGAATATCACAGCGTCGTGGGCCCCGACACGGAACCCAAAAGGCTAAAAGACATTTTTACAAACATTATAAATACGCCTAAGCGGCGATGACGGTAATATCTTTTAAAATATTCAAAGACTCTATGAAATCCATTTATCAATACCGTCGTAAAATCTCATTTGAAAGTACAAGGCTGAAATGCCAAAACTCATCAATCTAAAAGTATACGTTAAGAAATCGCTTACACAAACCGACAAAACCATTTAGAAGATGATTTTCCAAAATGAACCCAAGTTCACAAAATACTACCAAGCCATTTAAAAACACACTCGCAGCGGATATAACAAATAATTAAAAATACTTTTGCAGCGGAAAATAACAACTAATCAAAGTACTCGATTCACAAACACACGCCATAGCCAGTATCCTCCAGGAAGCTCATCTCTTCACGAATGCTACAATCTCGATATCCCAAGAACCTAAAAAAAAGCCCACGATGGGGTCAGCCATAATACTAAACACTGATAACGGTCACATAACATCAATAATTACATACCAATGAAATACTAAGTAAGAATACTACCAATGTAATATTACCGTCATAACCTTACCAATTCGTGATAACCCTCGTCAAAGTGATCCTCACCATATTCCACATCTCGTACTCTCAAAAACATACTGAATCGTACACAAATATTTGTACTGTATCCCAAAAAATACTCAAGATTCTCAAAACATCATCATAACACACTGATATGAAATATAACAACTCTGTCCAACCCAATCCATCGGATAATATCATCAAATCTCAACATGATACTCAATTGCCAATCAACAGACAAGTACCAATAAGAAAATACGGAACGCACCTCAAGATACACGATGCCACGACAATTCATGTCAGTTTAATCCAAGATCAGATCAATACAACATACGGACCTCGTCCTACAAGAGAGCTACAAATACATACTCACATGACAACATCAATATGCCCACAATAATAACAACAATGTATACTCATGGAAATCCGATGATCCAGCGCACACAACATAGATACCGAGATGATCCTGTTAGATCAACACGAGGTGGATAACCGACAATATACATATGCACAACAACAACACATGGGTAATCTGATGATCCAGCGTTCACTGTATAGATCCCAAGATGATCCCGTCGGACCAACACGAGGTGGAAAGCCCATCCAGCGATCCAGCGCACACAGCATAGATACTTAAGATGATCCCGTCGGACCAACACTTGGTGGACATACGACAACAATGCACAAATGCATATTAACAACAATACACAAATGCATGACAACAACAATACACGAATGTATCACAATATGATCATCACAAAATCACAAAAATGATTAGAGTACTTGTCCCGAGTCCTTCGAAAGCAATCGCGATGTCAAAACCATCACCAACAATTTCCTCAATATTCGACGATCCAAAAGTACCATAGACTATAGATAACTCATATCCTCGTCTTTACCAAAATGTATCCTCGATACCCAAGTATACCAATAACAAATGTTCATATACATTATGATTTAACTCCCAAAAATTGGAAAACAACTTACAATCTAAATTTCTAGAGTTCACAATAATAATCATTTCTATATGCATTATAAACGAAATAAACTGAAACCATTCATTAAATATTATAAACTGAACAAGTAATAACTTGCCTCGATACCGACACAATGATAATGAAGTCGTTACCAATTTCCTTGCCTTCGTCTACAAGCTCCTCGGATCAATTACCGAACATACTAAAACTCGACCGCAACATATTATTCTAGTCAACGATCAATTATCACAACCTATTGAAGTAATCAATAAACAACAATCCGATAACAATCAATAACCGACATAGCCAACCAATCAAACTCAACGGTTCAATGATACCTCGATCATATACAAAACCAAATAATCGACTCAACAAATATGAACTCATATCCACAATACAAATCGCAACTCGATGATCATAATTAACAATCAATATAACCGATCAACAAACCCAGCGGTTCCATAATATCCTAATTAAACACAAATGCGAACAAACCGAATCAATCAATCACGAATCCATAACCAAAATACGATTCCATAATTCGATAATCATATCAACGAGCAACTCATCCCGATAACAAGGATTACATAACATACTCTATTAGAATTCAACCTCTAGATGAATTAACAAGATTCCTCCTTGTTCATAATTGTAAATTCATAGTAAAATAATACGACCGACATAATCAACAATCGAAACTATCGAAATAGTTCAATACCATTGGTAATCATGATCTAAGATTAACCATAATCTTTCCAGATTCATCCTCATTATCATGATTCATATTTCATCAAGAACATATGAAATCAACTACTACAATCAACATATATTGGTTTTAATTATCAAATACATGTTTATAATAAAAACCATTATATATCTATCACATATTCCTCTTTGATGTGATATATACCAAGAAGATCAAGAACACCACGATTCCATAATCATGTTCATAACAAACAACATATTGAAGACATATATCATCATATTCTTCCACATACAATTCACATAACCTCAAGAATCACAACAACACCATAACCATCATCATAAAAATCCGAAATTAAAGAGAGGAGTTATCCAACATACCTCTTGAAGAAGAACCAAAATAATCAAACACTTCAAGAAACATCAATGATTCCAAACCTCAAGCTTCTAATCGAACCATCAAGGTCTCAACCAAGGTAGAAGGGTTTGGAAAGGTAAAATCGATAATTAAATTAATACAAACAATTCGCCCTACGAAAACCAAGATACGACTTCTTGAGAAAGAGAGGGAGAACCGAGACCATTCTCGAATCATTTGAGAAATCATAAAGGAGGATGGAAGATATTCTTAGCATTGGCTAACATGTTCATGACAATGAACATCTTTGTATGGACAAGCTCTACGGACAGATTGTATGTAGTACTTATCAAAATTTGAAGCATTTTTCCCAACAATTTCTCCTTTTTGATAATGCCAAAACTTCTAACAACATAGGGTTGTATTCAAGTCTTACGTCGAATGATCGATCTTTGAGACTTAGATTAAGAATTTAAGCTGCTCGAGGAAAGTTCTAAAATTGTAAATCTACAGAACTAAGTGTATTACAACTTAAATTATGATCGTCTCGTAGGCACAATCTTACAGAAATAATCTATTTGAATACAACTTAATTTATGAACTTTTCGAGACAAGTTCTTATATCTTGAGACTTGTCAAGGTTTTATACTTAGTAAACATTTTAATATAAGTCGTAATCAAAGCGGCAAAAATAGATCACGAGCTATAATCTTTTGAGGTAAAATAGTATTTTGGTGAAAATTGGGATTACTGATCTTGTTTGGAATTGAAAAGTTACATCGGAGAGAATTCAGGAAAACTATAGCTATCAGAAGTTATCCCCTATAGTACTTATGCTTCCAAGACTTCAGAGAGGGGTCATGCTCGGTTCCCTTCCACCAGTTGACTATAGAGTCTCTGTCGTGGTCCCTGTAGATGTTTCTTCCTTCTTGGAAGACATCGAAGGCGACAATCCAGTTTTCTGGTGAGTTAGCCGATCACCCTTATGATGCTTAGATTTCAGTATGATTTGTAGAGGGAGTCCTCCTTCTTCAAACTTTTGGCCCTCTCTCTCTAACTCTCCCTCTAGTGCAGATTTTTTTTTGAAAGTGTAAAATATGGCTAGGTAACTAGTGCATGTATTTATATTGTGTAGTTAGGGCTTGGGAAAGTGTGAGTGTATAGAAGACTAATGAATGTAGTCTTGCATGAGGAAGGTGAAGGCCCTAGAACACTTCACTCCCTTCATCTCCCCCCTGGCCGCCCATCATCATTATATATATATATATATATTAATTTTAAATGTATAAGTTATTATTGTAATGGGTTGGGTTTTTAGTTAGTTTAGTTGTAAAGTATGTTGGGTTGAGCCCAATGTATTAAGTTTATGTTTTAGGTCTTGACCCATTAGTTATTTTAGTATGTTATTAATTATGTGTACTAAATATTTAATAATAAAAATTTAAATTTGGGCAATTAACAATTAATCTATCGAAACATCTAGGGATTCGTAACAAAATTTTATTCATAACAATGAGATGATATCTTACAACTATATTTACTAAGTCTAACGTTTACATGATTTTTGTGGCGTTTTACAGACTTCCTTAGTATTGTTCACACGGCTTGGCAGAAAGGGGATCATGTTGTCCGGCGAGCCTGAATCATGTCCGCTTGGATGCCTCTAAGTTCAACAAAAACACCTTCAGGAACATTTTTAGGAAGAAGCACTTCCTAGAGAAGGAGTTGAGAGCCACACAAAGACGTCTTGAGCTTGTCGATTCTATTAGGCTTGCTATCCGGGAGAGGTCTTTACAACAACAATATAATTATATTCTGAGGCAGGAAGAGATCCTTTGGTACCAGAAATCTCGTGAGCAGTGGGTGAAGATGGGGGACCGCAATACTTCCTTTTTCCACACTCAAACAGTAGTTCGCAGAAAGCGAAATAAAATTGAAGGGCTATTCCTTGAGGATGGGAAGTGGACCACCAATGCTGTTGATCTCCAAGCTGGGGCTATTCAGTATTATCAGTCTCTATTTACTGCTGATTTCACTACTACTCCGGAGTCATCCATGTTCCTAATATTCCTGAATTGAGTGTTGATTGCATGGACTCTCTCTTAGCTCCAGTGAGAAAAAGAAGAGGTTCGTTCAGCTGTTTTTAGTATGAAGTCTTTTAAGGCTCCTGGCCTGGATGGATTTCAACCTATCTTTTTCAAACACTTATGGGATCTTGTTGGCGATGACTTGTGGGGACATGTTATATCAGTTTTCACTATCGGCAGGATTGAAGAAAATATTGCTGAGACTCTCCTTGTTTTAATTCCTAAGGAAACAAATCCACAGAGATTGAAGAATTTTCGCGCTATCAGCTTATATAATGTTATTTTTAAAGTGGTGAGCAAGGTCTTAGTGAATCGTCTTCGCCCCTTCTTGGATGAGTTGATCACCCCCATCCAGAGTAGTTTTATCCCAAGATGGGGTACAACTGATAATGCCATCCTAGCTCAAGAAGTTGTCCATTTTATTCATAGGTCTCGTTCAAAAAAAGGCACGGTGGCTTTCAAAATTGACCTTGAGAAAGCTTATGATAGAGTCAACTGGGATTTTTTGGAGCTAACTCTTTAGGATTTTGGCTTTCCTCCTATCAGTGTAGCTTTGATCATGAGTTGTGTCCGTTCATCAAATCTCGCTGTGTTATGGAATGGGGCCAAGACTGATCAGTTTCGTCCTACTAGGAGACTTCGACAAGGAGATCCTTTCTCTCCCTACTTGTTTGTCCAGTGTATGGAGAAGCTCTCTCTTATCATTCAACACAAAGTGTACACAGGTGTTTGGAAGCCGATCCATGCCTCCCATGGTGGGCCTAGTCTATCTCATATTCTTTTCGCAGATGATGTTCTTTTGTTTTGTGAAGCTAGTACTAACCAAGTATAGGTGGTTATGGACACACTCCATGACTTTTGTCAGGCATCTGGTTTAAAAGTTAACATCCAGAAGTCTAAGGCTATGTGTTCAAAAATGGTCCCCTAGAGAAGAAGCGGCCTCTTAAAGAGGTGTCGTCCATAAATCTTGTTGCGGATCTTGGCCACTACCTTGGCTTCCCTTTGATTAAGGGTCGCGTTTCTCGAACCGTCTATAATGGTATCCTTGACAAAGTCCAAAAGAAGTTGACTTCTTGGAAGGGTAGCCATCTTAATAAAGCGGGAAGAGCATGCTTGGTTCACTCGGTTACCTCTTACATCCCGGTGTATACCATGCAACTACACTACCTCCCAACATATGCTTGTAATAAGCTTGATAGTATGGCTAGAAGCTTCCTGTAGGGAGGGGATGGAAATTCTAGAACTTGGAATCATGTTAATTGGAAAACAATCACTACTCCTCGAAGATTTGGTGGGCTTGGGATTAGAGAGTCCCTCATAACAAACATCTTTCTTCTCGGTAAGCTCTTATGGGCCATCCTCCACAAAAAAGACAAACTTTGGGTGTATGTTCTTTCTCACAAGCATATTGGTAGCAAATCTATCTGGACATTGGGCAATCAGTCTAATGCTTCTATGACTTGGCGTTGGGTCATGCAAGCTATCAGATCACTTTCAAATGGCTTCACCTTTCGGCTTGGGACCGGCGGAACTTCCGTGTGGTTTAAAGATTGGACTAGGCTCGGGCCTCTTTGTCACTTGGTTCCTTTTGTTAATATTAGTGACTATGATTTTTGCCTTCAAGATATCCACAACAACGGCAAATGAAACTTGAATAGCATTATGACCATGTTGCCTGCTCCTATTCGTGATTGCATCATAGCCATTCCCTGTCCAATAGATTTGGACAACCGTGTTTCGGATGCATGGACTTGGTCAGATGCTGCCAATAGTTCTTACGTTGTTGCCAGTGGCTATAATTGGCTTCTGCATGAATAATGAACTTGGGATAGCAGCTTAAATCTATCTTGGATTTGGCGTATCGGTGTCCCTGCTAAGATCCAACACTTCTTTTGGCTCTGCATTCATAATGCTCTCCCTACAATGTCTGTCGACATCATTGCAACATGGCAGCCACCTCTAGCTGCGCCCGTTGCTCCCATATGGAGGAAGATTTGCTCCATTGCCTTCGTGATTGCCCTCACTCAAAGGAGCTTTAGCTCCGGTTAGGGATAAGAACGTACATACCTTCTTTTTTGCTAGTTACGATGTCGAAGTGGTTAATTGAGTTAGGTCGTAGCCGTAGTCTTTGTTTTCCTTGAAGGAATTTGTAATGCTTGGTGCTGGAGGAACAACATGATATTTGAGATCATCCTCGGTCGATCCATGTCGTCCACCGCAAAGCCATAGCTGCTCATGATGAGTTCATCATGTACTGTCCGATTCCAAGTAGAGTCTCTGCTACAGTGCGTCGTTTAGCTTACTGGCAGCCACCCAACAATGGTGCCATGAAGTTGAATTCTGATGGGAGCTTTTTAGAATCAAAGAACAAGTTGGGTGCAGGTGGAGTGCTTCGCGACAGCATGGCAAACTATGTTTCTGGTTTCTCCTTTGGTAAAGATGGTGGCTCTGCTCTCTTGGCTGAGCTCCGTAGCATTTACCTTGGTCTCCTACATTGTTTACACATGGGTTATCATGTTGTTGATTGTGAGAGTTACTGCCTTGATGCCGTGGGGCTACTTCACTCTTCTGAGAGTGAAACTTCATTCCTTGGCATCTATTATGTTGGATATTAAAGAGATCCTTAGGGTTGAAACCGGCATCACAATCAGGCATGTGCTTCGTGAACAGAACCGTTGTGCTAATTTCATGGCCAAGAAAGGCGCTCTTGCTTCGTCTTCTTCAGTGTGGCAATCTCCCCCTCCAGGCTTAGCCCCTTTGTTGCTGGTGGACAAGCTGGGAGCTTCGTCTCCCCTTTTTGCTTAGCTTTTTTTTTTCTTTTGCGTTACTTTGTAAATTCACCAAAAAAAAATACTCGGCAACCACAAAAACCAACCCAAACATAGAAATTACAACACCCATCCAAGGTCAGTCCAATCCACAAGAAACTGAGAACCACTAACATTGCAGCCCGTATTGGAACCCAACCAAACAAGCTTGGACAAGCTCAAACCATAAGATACGAATCCACTTCACCATCGAATCAGAACTAAAAACTAAGCCCAAACCAAGTCCCCCCCGTAGGACACTACTAATAGCATCCTCTCCATCTGCAATGGAGTTGCTGAACCGTCACCTGAATCATCACGACCATGTGAAACCCCAACCGTCGAACTCAACAATCTCCATCACCAAACACTTATAATCCATTGACTCCTTAGGCTCGAACCACCCGGGTGCCTTCTGCCACGTCAAACAGCTAATCCCCACAGATGAGGACCTCTTTGAACTTGCACAACCACAAAATTGGATCCAAATACCCCAGTCATCCCGCGTTGATGTTCTCATCGGCTCTCGTGTGCTCCACCACCACAGCCCTCTCTGCCATCGCCGGATGCCCATCCGAAACACCATATCACTAGCCCAGGCTGCCGGAAACCCGACCCGTCCTCAGCTAATCCTCGACCGAGCAGCCCAGAAAAGCCCGTCGGGATGCCTCACTGTAAGATAACTGAATGCTTGATCTCTAATGATAAATATAACACACATACAAATACAAATACATAGTGGGCTTTAGGTAAACCCTAAACCCAGTGGTTTAAGCCCATATACTCTAACATCCCCACAGTTTTATCGGGAGAGAATACGAAATGATGGCTGACAAAGATGAAAAGCAGATGGAAAGAAGTGCGAAAAGCAGATATCAAGAAATGGAGGCAACGACGACAAGAAGTGGAGCTACGGTTGTGTCGACGTAGGTTTCCGGCGAGGCCAGCTAGGGTTCCGGCGAAGTCGGTGCCGGAAAAAGGTAGGGTTTCGGCGAAGTCCATGCTGGAGTTTTGAGAAGAAAGACGTCGACGAGATCTGTGACATCAGTGATGAAGAGATTTGCACAGCAAAGAAGAAGGGCAGCTGAGACTCAACGCGACGGAGGAAGAAGGTATCTCTGGCGGAGGTTGCTGGCGGCATAGAAGAAGAGGCTGCAAAAGTTATCTCCGGAGGTGCTGGCTGAGTCACAAATCTAGTGGTGGTCACCGGAGATGCAGAGAAAATATCTGTCCAGAGAAACCACATCGACCGGCGGTGCTTTTGGACCAGTCAAGAAGGAAAAACGGCAGCGACATCGGAGGAGCTAGCCAAGATCGATGTGCAGATCAGACGAGAGAGCGGTTGAATAGAGAGAGGTCGTCAGATGTTTCTAGTAGTGTTTTGCGTCTCTGGCGACTAGTGGAGAGGCTGCAATCGGTGGATGCACTCACAGATCTGGGTGAAGACAAGATAGATCGGGGATGAAGAAACAGATCGCGGCTGTGTAGGTGACAGATCGGGGGCCGGAGAGAAGATGATAAATGGAGATCACCAGAGCTTCATGACAGATCTCATTGCCGGAAGTTGCTACGATGGAAAAGGAGCTGATAATGAGCTAACAAAAACTCCAGATCATCGTAGATCTGGTGGAGAGAATAGCAGACGACTGGTGATGGAGATTGTGTAATATTCGTAAATTTGATTTCCGGTAATTTTCGTGTAATTTTCGTTTTTTGGCGAGAGTTCATTTTGACGACTCGCTTGGGACCGTTTCATCATTCTGAGAATGATTAATTCTGCACTTTTCGACATCCGAGTTCGTTTCGGTGTCGTTTTGTTGAGTTCCGTGCTTTTTAGCGACTTTTCCGCACTTGAGTTCGATTCTTACGAATCTCATTCAAAATTGCTGTTTCGAGTTTCCCGTAAGTCCGTTTAACTTTGTTAGACGTGTTGTGAACTTCGGTTTGGTTATTCGATCATGTATCGTGATTTTCGGGCGTTTTGGGCCATTTTGTAATTTACCCAAAGTTATGGGTATCCATATATGTATTTGTTGTCTCGACCCTTTTCTTGGTCGCGTATGATTAATTATTGCATTATGTTTTCATTTCGGATCGATGATGTTGTCCGCGAGCTTTTCGTCGTATTCGTTAAAATGCGTTTCGGAAATCAGTCGTCGGGTCTTGGTGGTGGCGGTGGCGGATACGTGCGGCCTTGTCGGAAGTCTTTGAGCAGCCGGCGAGCACGGCGAGAACCAGCGTAAGCGCACGCCTTCTGGCCGGAAGAGGCTGCGCGCACTAGCTCGGCAGTGTAGCGCCGCTGTCGGCCAAGCCCCGGCGTATCTTGCTCGGAGTGCAGGCGAGAGGGTTACGAGGTTACGGACTCGGGAGGATCGGCGGGTAGCGCCGCGCTCGCCGGTCGTGGCGCACGCTAATCGGCATGTGTAGCGCACGCTGCCGGCCGACTAGCGTACGTTACATGGGCGAGCTATTTAGTCCAGAGGTTATTGGACAGGTCGGCTAGCGCGCGCTAGCGTCAAGCGTAGCGCATGCTATCGGGGTCGGGCGGACAGGTCGCGGTCGGCAGGTTTGGTCGGTAGTGCCGGGTCGTGCGGGCCCTGGCCGAGAGTCTTTGGGCGTCTTGGCCGATAGCGCACGCTAGTCAGGAAGGCTAGCGCACGCTAGTTCGGCCCGATATAAATATGTGAGTAGTCATATTTTCACCCGTTTTTCATTTCCATCTTTTCCTCTCCGCGGCTGGAGGCTTGGCGATCCAGGAGACATGTTGTCAAGCAACTAATCCACGAATATTGGGAGCTCATATCATCGATTAATCCCTCCATAACCTCATTTGATCCAGCGAATCAAGGTGAGATTTCCTAGAACCCTATTTTGGGAAATTTTGGGGTTTTTGCGTTTTTGTCCGATTCCTTCCGTGTTGTTGATTAATCCACGATGGGTATGATTAATCTTAGTATTATTCATGTGTTTAACATCATTTAATCCATTGTTTTTCGTCGAATCAAGGTATATTTCTTGATTTCCTTCGAATCGACTTTTTGGGGGATTTGTTCTTGATTTTGTTTTCCATACGTTTTTGATGGATCGATTGTTGTTAAATGATGTTGTTAAACATATCATATGGATTGTATATCCATATTTCGGTTTGGAATTCCGTTTTCATGTTTTGACGGGACGAATCGTGTTCTTGGCCGTTTTGGGGGAAACTCTTGAACTTTCGTCGTTTGTTCCTTGAATTCAGCGGCTTTGGGTCGTACTTTGGAATTCATTTTCGTTTTTATTGTTGTCTTTCGTAGTTTATTGTTCCTGGCTGTCGTTCGGGGGAGTCGGCGGGTTCGTAGTCGGTTCGTGCCAACCTACTTTGGTCGATTCTCTGCGTCGTGGTTTCGAGGCAAGTATTTTACTATACGAATTGTGTCTTGTGAATAAGGACGTCGTGTTATGGTTATGATGAACTGATTATTATGAACGATTGATGGTAGCGATAATACCATCACTTAGTTAACATCGTGGAATTGTGTTGGATATGCAAATCATCTAAGTTTGTGCCGGGCGTGATTGTTCATTGTTGAGTTGTTGTGATGATTATGATATTTGTGTTGTTTTGGTTTACATACTTGATTATGAATTTCGGTGTAATGTGGAATGACTTGACATTTGATGATTATGAATTGTGTCGTGTCGATGTGTGTGTGTGTTCCAGGTAGGGTCTGACGAGGCCTCTGGAGTTGGGTACATGATGTGTACGAACAAGGTGTGTGATCCAGGTAGGGTCAGCGAGGCCTGCGGAGTTCGGTACATGATGTGTACGAGCGATGTATGTGGCGGGTAAGGTCCGTCGAGGCCTCGGAGTTCGGTACATGATGTGTACGAGCAGTGTGTGTGGCCGGGTAAGGTCCGTCGAGGCCTCCGGAGTTCGGTACATGATGTGTACGAACAATGATTGTATAGCAGTGATTGTTTGGATAACATTTTAAATATGGGTCTCGGACTCATAATGATATCTTATCCAGTGTGTTTTGAAACGAGAATCGGGCTAAAGGCCCTAATGTTTACGAAAAGGCTTTGTAAATTAGGACTCAAGGTCCAAAAGAATTTACGCTTTAAAAATCCCCGAGATAATGTGTTTCTTTTCAAATATCTCTTGCTTGAGTTCGAAATTCTAAAACTTCTCGGGAATATTTTGATAATTGATTTCCATATTAAATTCGTAGTTGCTATTTACTTGTTGCTTTTCGTATCGTATTATACTTGCACTAGTAAAACAGTGGAGTTTTACTAACCCCCGAGTAATCGGGGGGTGGATGTCTGTTTTGCGTCCAGGTACATGCAAGTTCAGGGGAGCAGTCACAGGATTGGCACAAGAGGATGACGAGATGCGATACTAATCAAGAGTCGAGAGTTGGTAGAGTTTGGTTGTATTGTTAGAGTTGATTTCAGTCTTCCGTTGTATTGTGTTTCGACCCCTGTGTGGGTAATGTTGTTTTAGTCAGTTCTGTTGATAGAGCTGTGTGACCTCATCGGTCTGTGTATTCATGTGTAAGTGACCTTAACGGTCTGTATTATTATATTGTTTGACCCTGGCAGGGCAAGCACTTGGTCGTTTTGTAAGGTATAGCCTGGTAGATCCTCGTAAAAAGGGGTCTACGGCGTGTAATATTCCCATATGGTTTTGGGGGTGTTACATTTATGGTATCAGAGCTTAGGTTGCGGAAACCTAGGCTGTCGGGTCGGTCAGTCGTGATTTGTCGAGTAATGTGTTGTCTTGTCGTTCGAGTCATCAGGTGACAAGTTGAGTTGTGCGTAGTCACAACGTGTCGGATATGTTGCTGGATAAGATTAGTATCGTGGGCGACCGTCATCTCTGTAACACCCCCAAACCACTCGGGAATATTACAGTGCCGTAGACCCTCTCCATGAGGATCTACCAGGCTAAATACAGAAACACCACAATACAATACAATACAATACTTACCGACATCGGTAATTAACGGACCATTAGACCGATTTGGTCTTTTACCACAACATACACATCAACCATACATTACTCTTTCTCGTAACTCATACCCACACAGGGGTTAACATAAATCAATGTTCCCGCATAAGGGAAAATAAACACAACGGAAGGACAAAACAAGACATCACCAAATACTCAACACCGGTCTTCATGTGATTAGTATCGCCGTCATCATCCTTCGTAACGATCATGTGAATTGCTCCCCAGCAACCTACAAGTACCTGGATGCAAAATAGACATCCACCCCCCGAATACTTGGGGGTGAGCAAAACTCCACTGTTTTGCTAATGCAAGTATAAATACAAGGACGAGCCATACATATCATACTCCAAGAACATAGAAATCGTGAATATACTTCCCGAGATAATTCACTTGACCAAAACAGTTTGAATTACGAAAGATAAGAATAAAACCATTTTACATCTTACAAAACATTTTACGATCTAGGGAGTTTTTGAAAACATTTGGGGTTTAAGAAGTCTCAAGCCTTTCGAACACTTAGGGACACAGCCCAAAATCATCCACTTCACATGCTCGCAAGAATAACCCGACGGAAACTACATCATACCAAACATTAACATGACAACAGTCTCACAAAACGACATCAAAGAGCACAACTTTGCAACTTAACCATACGGTCGAACTCAACACACCACAGAGCTACAATACACAAAGCAACCCTTTGGACTCACGTACCCATACCAAATTATCACACCCAAGGGACGAATCACACACAACACATTTACTAGTGCCATTCCAGCCAAGTACGATACCATTTGGACTGCCATTCTAATCAGATGAAATATGCGCCAACAATCACAGTTCTCCAACAAAACATTTCAAAGTTAATCGTTGGTACGAGACTCACGGCCGCCGTACCCGCTGAGCCGTCGGACATCCATGGGTGGTTAACCCTATTTCGTGATACGCATACTCACGGAAAAACGTATCACTAGAGTTCAATTCAGACCATCCCTAGGTGAACATACACATATCATCCACAACGCCACAGGAAGCCATAATCCGAATACTAGAATATGCATACAAATGCTAGGTACTTCGCTAGAATGGCCACTTTAGTCGACATATACTCACAACTAATGTCACACAATCACAAGCAGTTACCAATACCAAACAACACCAAGCGCCACAACCTCCTTACGAAGGAATAACAACAAATATCACAAAACATCCCATATTCGCCGAACAATTACACATATCAGTACAATCCTCGGCAAATAATTTCGGTCTACTAACATCACTAAACATGATCAACATCTTCCAACATATGAAACTAACGCACATATTCCGAAAGCTCATTAATCTACGAGGCATACGAGTTATCTTTTGAAAGACAATAATTATCGAGAACATACCGATCCTTTTAAAAGTTCATTAAAACATTCAAATTGTAATTTGATTCCAATACTAACGAATACGTCTACGAAACACGAAATGTATGGGCAAGATACTTCTATCGAAAAGGAAGATGACGATGAACGGAAGGATTTAACATGGTTTCTTCGCAAGAAACTCGACCCTAACATCAAATAATTAATAAATCAACGATCATACGAGGAAGAGTAATTGTAGAACGTCCGAAAACCCCACTATGACATTATACCGGACACCTTCAAGACGTCGATTAAGAACTCAACCAAAACGACGAATCTATACGATCCGGCCATGGAATAACAAGGAAATAGGTAGAATACACCTTAATAATCAATAATCCATCAATAATATAAGTTATTACGGATCAAACGAATGAAACCCAAAAAAACCCCAATTTCCCCAAAACTAGATTTCTAGAAAATCTGACCTGATTCGCTCGATCAAAGGATGTTATAGGATGGATGATTGATGATATGAACTCCAAGACTTCATGGATTGATTGTCCAACAACATCTCTCCATGATAGCCATACCTCCGGCCGCGGAAGAGAAGGAAAAAAAATGAGAAAATGGGTGAAAAACCCGACTGCAGGGCCTTAAATAGGCTGCCTGCCAGCTGAGTTACGTACGTAACCGGCCAAGGGCTTACGTACGTTACCGGCCACGGTCGAGACACTACCCAAAAATGCCGGCATCGCTTCGTACGTAACCGGACAAGGCTTACGTACGTAACCGGCCTTACGTACGTAACTTCCGAGCACTACCAGCCGTATCGGCCAGTCTGCACAGGCCAATTGCCGGCCATGACTCGGTCGGGGCCAACTCCGACGGCCCGAACGACCCCGAAACCCGAACCTGAATACGAATCGAAGATACGGTTACGATGTACTTACAAAGACGAATTCGTGCACTAAGAGAATACACGATTTTGACCATCCAAAGGCTCGAAATTCGACAACGGAAAGTAATTACCCCAAACTTTGGGAAATTACGAATATGGCCCAAAATGTCCGAAATACACGATACATGATCGAAACACCAAGCCGAAGCTCGCAACATGAATAATAACATTAAATGAACTTACGAGAAACTCAAAACAACAGTTTTGGATGAGATTCGCAAGAATCGAACTCAAGTGCGGAAAAACCGCTCAAGAACACGGAACTCAACAAAACGATACCGAAACGAATTCGGATGACAAAAATTGCATAATTAATCATTCTCAGAATAACGAAACGGTCATGGGCGAGTCGTCAAAACGAACTTTCGCCTAAAAAAAAGAAATTACCGGAAATCAAAATTACGGGTATTACACACTACCCTCCTTAAAAGAAGTTTCGTCCCGAAACTTAAAACAAGTAGGGAGGAGTAATATCCTGCCAGGAAACACTCAACGATATACATAAGAAACGCGTAACTTACGCCCAATGGCAAAACGTTACAAGCAACGCAAAGGGACAAACGGCGTGAAAACACGCTCCACGACGACTAACACAACGCTATCGGTAGAGACATAGTAAAACCAACAAGTGACAAGCGTCATCAAACATATAATACAATCAAGTCAATTATCCGAACAATCACAAAACACAATGAACGAAAATCAATACGATTGACCAACCCAATGCTACATCAATCAAATCGTGAGTCAATCGCTGAACGAATACGTAATCGCACCGCCCTAGGATTGGACGATCGAAATCGAGACTAATTTCTCGAACTTAAAGGATTTACGAAGGAGTGCAGGCGTTCGACAATCACGAAGCGAGATCAACAAAGACGAACAATCAAACGATCGAACCACAACGACCGAGACAACAAAAATTGAACAATCATGTTCGGATCACGAAGAACAATAAGGTTCAACCGACAACTCTGAGGTTCACATCTTGACTCGAGACAAAATATGATCCGGTGAAAACAACAAGATGTGCACTCACATAAGATCCACAGGAAGGGAATAGCAATTGAAAAGTCACAACAACAAACGAGTAATTCTGAAACAATACCACACTCATTCGATCAACAAAAGCAAGGGGCAGGACAGCTCAGAAAATGTGAACGAACATAAACGACTCGACCGAGTCGAAAATACAGAAGTTAAAAATCCGATCCACTTCGAATAAAAGAACTAGTAGAACCAAAAGATGTTACTTCCGAACAAGGTTCACAAGAATCGAACCGAACTCGAAAAAGTCACAATGATAACCAGATCGTCCCAAAACAAGATCACAGCTTGTTCGAACGATGAAACCAAAATACAGAACAAGTTCAGGAAGTATCAATGAGCACGAGCGAGTCGATAGACTTGAGAAAGAGGAAATGCAGATCCAAAAACAATACGGGTATCACATTCGACCTCTTATAAAAGAAGGTCATCCCCGCAACTCACAATAACGGAAACAAGGCAACAACATAAAAGCAGTCGACGGAAACATCTCCCATGGGCCTCTCAGAGCCGATCCTGATATCTATGCTGAAGCACGAACTCCGAAAGTCTCAGTAGCCAATTCGCAAAACTGAATTATATGTCCCTCAAGTCCGCACTTGAAATGCGTTACTGAATGCCCCCGGCACACCACGGTTGAAACACCTCGGCTCGGCATACCGAAAATACAAATGCTAGATACAATGGAACATAACATCACAAAACAACAAACCGGAGATGCCATCTTGGCATAACATATCAACACATACTAAGATCACAATGTTGTTACCCAAAATATTATCCGGAGATGATATTGCTGGAATGGTCGAGTAACAAACAAATGTGAGAACACTTCCGTGAGAAATTAAATAACACAAGATTTGCCGGGGTTGTTAGTCCCGGGCTTGAATGCTCTCGCGAGATGTTATTAATATAAATACTTTGGAGTACAAATATTAATGTTAGAATCTATTACAATAAGTGTAAAGACTTCTAGTTATCTTAGCTATAGAGCTTGAAGATTGCCGGAAGAACCAGATATGAAGCTCTGTGAGTTCTTTCTTTTTGATATCCTGTAGGGATGAATGAATATCACTATGTATGTGTAACTATTCGTCAGGTAAGAATACCGTTCTCTCTGTACGTTTTTCACCGTATCCTTGGACACTGTTGGAAGCCTCCTATTTATAGGAGACAAGGTTATTGGGTCCTCTCCGGCGATCGTGGGCGACCGCCGTTTTCTATATTAGAATAAGGTGGGCGATCTCCCTTAAAGTCCGAAGATGCTGCTAGCAGCCAGCTGTGTGAGCCAATGGGAAACCTGCACGCGTCCTGAATCGCTATCTGGGGAGGACCCACCTTGTACCTTTCGGCGAGCCTGTCGGTAGGTGAAAGGTTGGTGACAGGCTGGGGTCAAAAGCCTTATCTTGCGGCGCCTTTTGTGGATCTGCACGTGGGTCTACGTCCGAGATTCGGTCTTCGAAGACTTTGACGGGTGCACATGCAGTATGGGACGATCGTCTACAGTCCGATATTATTGGCGATCGCTAGATGCCTACAGACGATCGCCTTTGGACGCCGATTGCTGGGTGCTTGCCCAGCGTCTGTCTTCTTTGGCTGGCCCCTGACCATCATGCCGATCGCCATCGAGGCATATAAATCGCCGCACAACAATTGCCCCCCAGCTCGCTCCGATGTTGAAAACATGGGGTGAGGTGGCACTGTTGGAGATCGCCTGTTCAAGGCAATTGGCTCGTCTGCTTGTGACAAGGACGATAGTCGCCTGGATGATCTGATTTCGAATTCGGACGATTTTCTTATGTGCTGGAAATAGCGGGAAATAGAGGTGGGCTCTTGAAATTTTGCAGGGACACGCGTCGCGCTATCGTTGGGGGAGTCCGACAATTTTGTCAGACTTGTCGTCTAGCGTGCCCTCGAAATGATGAGTACGTGGGTTTCGGGGGCTGCATTTAATGTGTCCCCCCCAACGGTTGCACTCCAGCCCCTGGGATTGCGCCTATTTGTACAGAGGTCCCTGTACTCGCCTATAAAAGGGCTAGGGTCATTTCAGTTTATCTCTTTATGTGCCCTTGCCTTTTAGACGAGACTCTGCCGAATTTCCTTGAAGATTCCAGTGCCGACCGTCTTTCTTTCTAGGTAAGAACCAAAATCTTCTCTCCCCCTTTACTTTTAAGAACATGTGTGGAGGCGCATCTAAAACATACGAGGCTGGTAGCTCTTCCGCCGCCGCGGCTTTGCCTGACTGGGAAGAAACTCCCACGGTTCTCAACATGGAGACGGCTGTTGAGGCCATCCGTGCAGGAATAACACCTGCGGAGGTTGAAGAGCTCTTTAATGAGGCCGACGTGGCGAGATCAGCGGCGGTGGCGGAGCAGGGGGGCTCGCCGGTGGATGAGGATGAAGTGGTATGCCTGTCTTGGGAGCGAGAAAAGTGTGTTCGGCCCCGCCTATTTAGATTTCGCCAAGCTTATGGAGGGTATTGCGGACCATGTCCCGAGTTTGACTTTAAAGCGTATTACGCCGCCCACCCCTATGAGGCCGTGAGGCGGGCGTCATTCGGGCGCGGACCATTCCTTATGGACCTTTGGGCAGATCAGGAGTTCGGCGACCGGGGAAAGACTTGATCCGTTGGAGGAGAAATTCCACATTCCTTACGATGTTTCATTGCACGTGCCTTCGGAGAAGCGAGCGTGCCGACCCGGCCTCCCAGAGGTATGGTGGTTGTCAATGAAATGATCACGGAGGCCGGATTGCGGTTTCCCTTGCCATTTGCCGTGTCGTATTTGGTGATCGCACGGAATGTGGCGCCGCTCGATTGGCGTCGAGCGCTGGCTGCAGATTATCGGCACCTTGACATTGTTTGGCGGTCATCGGTTGTTTAAATGCGCATACTGCGCTGAAAATGAACTATCTTTTCAAGTGACTGCCTTGAAGGGATCGGTCGGAGGCTACCATATCCAGGGTCGCATGGCTAGGGTGGTCCTTGGGGTGCCGAACAAGGTTCGGGGCGACCTGGCAAAGTGGTTCTGGGTCAGCGGAGCATGGAGGTCGGCATCGAGTGATAAGCCAGAGGAAGAGTTGGATATCCCCACCAGTTTTCGGGAGAGGAATCCGAGTAAGGGTTTCAACTCTCCCTTTATTAGGATACACCTTGAACTGATCTTATTTGGTTTCCGTTTTGCAGGATCCCTTGTTCCAGCGATCGGCGATCTCCCCTTTGATTTCTTGATTATGCGGGAGCGGAGTCGCGGCTGCAGGACTCCTACATCGGCGTTCGCTCGATCGGCCACGAACTTCACCGGTTGGGAGCTCGATTGTTTTGCTACCCTCGCCACTTGAAGGTTCAGGTATGAATTTTTACTTCCTCTTTCTGTATGACGATCGTCTGATTGAAGTAGATGTCTAACTTGTCTGAATTTCTTCTTTGACAGAGATCCATTTTCCCCGTTATACCGAGCCACCGAGAGAGATCTCCATGTCGAATCCTGGTCTTTTGGGTCGTCTTCACCAGGGCAAGAAGACGGGTCGTGCCCCAGCAATGACGTCCCGTCCTGTCCCTACGGTGAGACCTATTACGGTGCCGGTCGTTGAGCCGGAAGTTCGAGAGGAAGAACAGCTCCAGCGCAACCGCAAAAGGCAGAGGCCAGAGGAGTCCCTGCCGACTGCTGACACGGAGGTATCCATTTTGGAGCCACCGGTTGCCGCGCCGCCTATCTCTGCTGTTCCGATGGCGGAGGGATCCGGACCATCTGCTGCCTTCGTGAAAACTGCAGCGATCGCCGAAGCCGAAACTCCTCGGGGCAAGCCCTTGTTCGGCCGCGACTCCGAGCTGGTCAACAGGTAAGACCGGTTTGATCTTTTTGAGTTAGGCTATTTGCGTTGGATGTATACTAACTCTTTCGTTCTCTTTGTTTGTGTTGCAGGGTCCGTCTTGCCGATCCAGACGCCTCACCGATGGTGCTGGATTTCTTGGCGAGCAAGTCTCCGCGCCAGTCCCTCGATGTTCCTTCTTATGTCTCCCGGGCCATCAACTCTCTTCCTAAGGCCTGGACGACCGACCTCGATGCGATTGCTCGTCGGCGGTCTGGAGATGCCATGCAGGCGACGCTCTCCCTGACTCTCCAGGCGGCGACGATGGCCGCCCAAGCCGCTAAGGATTACAAGGGGCGACCCTCTAATGCTCGCCTGCATCAAGATCTCGAGATCTCTCGGAGACAGAATGCCGATTTCGCTACCCGGATCATGGCCATGGAGAAGGAACAAATTGAGACGGCCAAACGGGCCAAACAAGACCTCGACCGGATGAAGCAAGAGCTTGGCCGGTCGAGAAAATGGCCGTCGGTTCGCGACCGGATAGCGGATGCTCGTCGGTTGCACGCGGCCTCGCAGGAGGAGGCGGCCGGGCTGAAGGCGGCAGTTGATCGTCTCAACGGCGAGTTGGAGAAGGCGAAAGGTGAACTAGACGCCAAGGTAGCCGAGCTTGCGGATCTTTGAGAAGGCATTGCGAGGTTGAAGGAGCGATTAAGGGAGATCGAGACCAATCCCTACCTTAATGTGGGATACGTCGGCGAGTTCTCTATTATATGGCCTACGCCGACGCTTAGGGGTGTTAATAGAAATCCGAAAACCGACCAACCAATCCGAACCAATCCGCACCGAACCGAAAATCCCCGACCGAAAGCAATTCCGAACTTGAAACTTACAAACCAAAACCGAAACCGAATTAATTCGGGTTTAGATAACAAACCGAACCGAACCGAATTACCCCGACTTGGACCGAGCTAACCCGAATTATTTATATTATATAAAATTTTATTTATATGACTAAAATTTTTAAACTTATAAAATAATATATCTACACATATATTGTAGTTTTGATAAAAACAATGATTAAATATATCAATTAAATATCTATATATTATTTTAGAACAAGTTTTATTAACATAATTAATTTTTTTGTCACTTTATTAAATAAATATATATAAATTAAATATATTTGGTCAAAACCGAATTTGACCGAACTAATCCGAAACCGAAACATTTGGGGAGGGTTTGGGTTTTGAGTTTTGAAAACCAAAACCGACCGAAACCGAAACCGAATTTTAAAGTTTGGGGAGGGTTTGGTTTTCGAAAATTTTACCCCGACCGAAACCGAAAACACCCCTACCGACGCCATCCGTGCCGCCAAGAAGGTAGGGATCGAGGTCGGCCCTATGATGGAAACCTTCAAGGCCTACGTACTTGATCATTTCCTGCATCCGGACTTCTCCCTGCCGATCCTCGATCTCACCGACTTAGGGATTAATTTGAGCTGGTATCCGCTTAGGATAAACTTATTTATCTCGAGGCCGGTGAGAAAGTGCGCGCCGATCCGCTGCTGGGGGTGAAGGCGATCGGGCGGCTTTGAGAGGTGGCGGAGTTGTGTTGTTTTCCGTCACTTTATAATTTACAGTTTTCTCTTGTATTTCCTGCAGGCTTGTATTTACGATTTTTTTGAATGGAATAAAATACTTCTTCTTCGCATCGATTTTTATCTATATGATCGTCTCTTGAATGTTTGCATATGAATTTATGCAGTGTTTACACAATTGCACTGATGCCTTGTTTATGCGGTCATTGTCTGGATGTTCCGCATCGCTTCGACTTTATTGGTACACTTGAAAATTCTTACTTAAAAATTTCTTGAACAAAACTGATCGTCATGTGTGTATCTGAACGAAGCCGATCGTGTATGGTTCCTTCCTCCTGATCGCGTTTTAGGAAAAGCTCCACTTTGCACCTTGTTTTTGTTTACTTAGTGCAAGTAAGGGAACGAAAATAGTATGTTTGGTGAGCTATCCTTCGTTTTGCCGATTCTTTGAGGAGGGCATTGTGTGCATGGTTGCTGAGTTCGATGGACCGACCTCCCTAACCGTGTCTTTATGTGCGAGGGACATTCCATCCGTAGGTATGTCCCACGACTCACTTTATTGTTAGGGTCCTCCGTTAGGCTGCGCCCGCCTTGTATTTAAATGAAAGGCGAGCGGTCTTGGTCTGGAGGAGTCCTTGCACGGGGCGTTCGTCGGTTTATTCGACTCCACGTCCGCGGCTTGTTTGCACTTTTCTACCTCGGGTCGCCATGTTAGATGGCGACCCTCGACGGTATACGTTGTGACGAGGTAGGGACGCGTCGCCTTGTCCAGGTACATCATGTTAGATGATGTACTTTGAGGGCGTGCGAGCGTGTCCACAGGTTTATTTGGAGAGTCCTTCGGCTACGCCCGCCTCGTATTTAAACGAAGGGCGAGCGATCGCAGCCCAAAGGAACCTTGCATGGACGAAGTTGTCCGTTCCATCGACCTCCAGGACCATGGCTGCACTTTTTCTACCTCGGATCGCCATGTTGAATGACGACCCTCGACGGTATACGTTGTGCTCGGAGGGGCGATCGCTTGCATAGGTCTGTCAAGTTTAGATGATGACCTCTTGTAGGGCGAGCGAGTCGTCCTCTTTCTAGTTGTTCTTTTTCGTCGAGGCGAATCATATAGATGGGATAGGGAAATCTCATTATACTCTTTGTACATTGTGTAATTGAAACTGAATACAAAGTTCTCACTGGTAGTATTTCTTCAAATGTATGGCATTCCAGGGATATTGGTCCGGAGTGCCGTCAGGGTGTTCAAGTTCGTAGGTTCCCCTAGTTAGCCACTTAGATATCCTGAAGGGGCCTTCCCAATTCGGGCCAAAGACTCCTGTGTGGGTCTGGACTTTTTGAGGACTAGGTCGCCTATTTGGAACCATCTTTCCTTGACCTTCGAATTGAAGAACTTCTCGGATCTCCTTTTGTGGATTGTGTTCTTCATTTATGAGGTCAGTCGCCGTTCTTCGAGCATGTCCAAGTCGATCCGCCGAGCCACATCATTATCCGTCGTCATCTCTTGGTCAGTTCGGTGGCTGAGGACGGTGATCTCCGAAGGGATCATTGCTTCTGTTCCGAAGGCGAGGGCGAACGGGGTTTCGCAAGTCGAGTTTCGGGTTGTCGTTCGGTAGGACCATAAAACATCTGGGAGCTCGCTCGCCCATCGTCCTTGTTTGGATTCGAGTCGTGCTTTGATCGTGTGTTTCAGGATCTTGTTTACAGCCTCTACCTGCCCGTTCGTCTGAGGGTGGTAGGGGGCCGAGAACATCTTTTTGATTCCCCACTTCTCGCAGAATTGCATGACTTCCAAACCGTCGAACTGCTTCCCGTTGTCGGAGATTATAACCTGGGGTAGCCTGAACCGGCATATGATGTTTTTCCATATGAACTTAATTACTTGTTCTTGGCCGATCTTGTTGTGTGGCTCGTCCTCAGCCCATTTTGTGAAGTAATCTACCCCTACAATGGCAAATTTACATCCTCCTGGCACTGTTGGCAAGGGACCGATGAGGTCGATGCCCCATTGGGAGAACGGCCATGGGATGTACATAGAAGTGAGATGCTCGGGGGAGAGCTTGATGTTCGGGACCATCACTTGACACCTGTGACACGATCTGGCATAGGCGATCGCATCTTTCTGAAGCGAAGGCCAGAAAAAACCTTGCCTGGTTGTTTTGTGGATGAGAGCTCGCCCGCCAGCATGGTTCCCACAGATCCCGTCATGGATCTCGGCTAAAACGTGCTGGCCTTCCTCCGGCATAATGCACTTGAGTAGGGGAAGGCTGAAAGCTCGCTTGTAAAGCTGGTCGTCCAGTAGGGTGTATCTGGTTGCACGGATTTGAAGCTGGCGAGCTTTGATACGGTCGTCAGGGATCGTTCCGTCCTTTAAGTATTTAATGAACGGAGTCATCCAGTTCTCCTCGGCAATGGCAACTGTGGTAACCAGGTTTCTGTCGATCGCCGGCTTTGCTGATTTTGTGATTTGGATGTTAGAGAAATCGGCCGCCCCATCTGATGATGCCAGTTTGGATAGGGCGTCGGCCTGAGAATTGTGCTCTCTCGGGACTTGTTCGATTAGCACTTCCTCAAATTTCGTGCACATTTCAGTGACCAGTTCTTGGTATTTGATCATTTGTTCGCCGCGCGCCTCATATTCTCCCTTGACTTGATTCACGACCAAGAGGGAGTCCATGAAGATATGCAGGCGACGAACATCAAGGGCGAGGGCTAGATCGAGCCCGCCTACCAAAGCTTCGTATTTGGCCTCATTTTTGGTCGCCCGAAACCCGAAACGTACAGCATTTGTGAAACTTTGGCCGTCGGGGATGATGAGGACAATCCCTGCCCCTGATCGCGAGTTGGTTGCCGAGCCATCCACGTACAACTTCCAAGCGGGGCGACCGATCTGGGTCGGACTAGGTGGGAATGTTAATTCCACCACGAAGTCCGCCAGAGCTTGGCCTTTGATCGCCGTGCGAGGAGCGTACGTGATACCGTATTGGGCGACCTCCAGTGACCACTTGAGGAGTCGCCCGTTAGTGTCTGGCCAGTGCAGGACATGCCTTAAGGGGAGAGTCGTCAGAACCTCCACTTGATGTTCGAAGAAGTAGGCCCTCAGCTTGCGAACACTCATGACTAAAGCGTACGCGATCTTCTCCAGAGGCCTGTATCGCGTTTCCGCGTCATGGAGCGCTTGGCTAATGAAGTAGATCGGCAAGTGGGCTTGCCCCTCTGCTCGCACTAAAACAGCACTCAGCACGACCTCCGAGGCCGCCAAGTAAAGGAATATCTTTTCGCCGGGGATCGGTTTCGCCATGATCTAGGGGTTAGATAGATACTCCTTAATTTTGGCGAATGCTATTTGACTCTCCTTTGTCCATGCGAACTTCTTGTTCTTTATGGTCGCGAAGAATGGCTTGCTTTTGTCTCCGAGTCGAGATATGAAACGGTTGAGGGCAGCTAGACAACCAGTGAGATGTTGCACCTGTTTGATATTCCGTGGTTCCTACATGTCGAGGATCGCCTGGATCTTGGTGGGGTTTGCCTCGATCCCTCTTTGGCTCATGATGTGCCCCAAGAACTTCCCAGAGCTTACCCCGAAGTTACACTTCTTGGGGTTTAACTTCATATTGAACTTCTCGAGGATGGCGAACTTCTCGGCAAGGTCATTGAGGTAATCTTCCTTCTTGAGGCTTTTAACCACGATGTCGTCAATGTAGACCTCCATGGTCTTGCCGATCTGGTTGGCGAACATCCCGTTGACTAGCCGTTGGTAGGTCGCCCCTGCATTCTTCAAGTCGAATGGCATTCGGACCCAAAAGTATATGTCTTTTTCCGTGTGGAACAATGTGTGCTTTATGTCTTTCTCCGCCATTGGGATTTGATGGTATCCGGCGAAGGCATCCATGAACGACATCATTTCGCAACCTGCTGTACTATCGACCAAGTGATCAATATGAGGCATCGGAAAGTGGTCTTTTGGACATGCCGCGTTGAGGTCGGTGAAGTCGATGCATAACCTCCAGGAGCTGTTCGGCTTTTTGACGAGCACCGCATTGGCGACCCACTATGGTTCGTCTGTAGCTACTCTGATTAGTTTGTTGTCGAGTAACTTTTTGACTTCTATGTCGAGCGCTGCGTACTTCTCAGGACCGAATTTCCTACGTTTCTGGTGAACAGGCTTCCTTGCCGGGTCGATCTTTAGATAGTGGCAAGCGTGTTCAGGACTTATGCCAACCATATATTGATGTGACCAGGCAAAGACTCCGATGTTCTTACGTAGTAAATTGATCAGATCCTTCTTTAATTCGAGGTCAACGCTTGTGCCGATCTGTACTTCCCACTCCGGGCGAGCCGGATATATCGTTACACTTTCTAACTCTTCAATGGGAACAGTCGCTTCTCATTTGGAATGATTTCCGGACTCGATCCTTGGATCGATGTCGAGGCTTGGCTCGAAACCAATCCTTGGCTCGATGTCGTCCGTTAATCGATGTGAGATGGCATCCTCTGAGTCGAGGTGGTTCGATGTGCTTGGCTCGTCGATCTCCATCGATTGATGGTCGATCGTCTCGATGTTACAAATAGCATGGGAAGTATTGAAAGAAGTTGCGACACAGGAGTAATTCAAACATTTCTTAGCCATTAGTTGGTCTCCTTTTACAGTACCGACCGTCCCATCGGCAGTGGGGAATTTGATACAGTAAAAGAAAGAGGAGGCGACCGCCTCGAAGGTTTCTAGAAATGGGCGACCTAGGAACCCATTATAGATGATGGGCCTATCTATGATTACAAAATTTAGGTTCCTAGTAATCCTAACCTTGGGATCGTAGTAACATATTAGCTCGACAGAGAGCTTGATCCTTCCATAGGCTTGGACTGTGCTGTCGCCGAACCCTTGGACCACGGTGTCAAATGGCTTGATAAACTTGGTCAGGTTGCCGAGCTGGTCAAGAGAGGATTTGAATATGATACTGCAAAAGCTCCCATTGTCAACCAGCACGCGGTCGACCATTTTCCCAAGGATACATGCAGAGATCACCAATGCATCCTCATTGGGGAACTGCACTCCCTCCCTATCCTTGTTGGAGAAAGTGATGAGCGCGTCTTTGGAGATGGTTGGCTCTGGGGGTACCACGACATGGACCCCTGCGAACGCCCTTAGCTCGGCCTTCCGCTTTCTATTTGACATGGTGGAAACCGGGGAAAGGCCTCCGAGGTTCCTACCTACAGACTGAAGCATATTAATCCGGCCTCCAGGGTTGATCGGAGGGATCGATTCATCAGAGTACTCCGGCTCATTCTGCTTGATCCTTGCGACCGGATTAGAAGGGATTCCATCGTTCTGTCGGCGTTCGCGCCCTCCGGTCCTCTCTGCTCGAGGCTCTCGCTTGGTAACCAAGTTATCCAATTTGCCTTCCTCAAACAGTCGCCAGAGTTGTCTGAGGAGGTCGCAACACTGGCTGGTGTTGTGGCCGGGACTCTTATGGTAGGCATAGAATTTGCTGCGGTCTAGATGACCATTGTCCCTTATCATCTTTGGTTTGTTGAGCCACTCGCGCTCCTTGATGGCATTAAATATGTGGGCCGGAGATAGATTGAGGCTGTGGAGGAGGTGAACCTCCACATCCTCGAAGGCTTTGAATTCACCAGGCGGCTTTGCGACTGCCTTTCTGGGCTTGGCGACCGCCTTCTTCTGGATATGGGATGGCGCCTTCCCTTCTCCGGAAGATCCCTCGCCTAAGCGGAGGGTGAGCATCCACTGTCTGGCCAGGAAATCAGCGGCCCTGACGCGGAAGATCACATAGGTCGGGGGGATGTCCTTTGTAAGGTGCCTGAACATGGGCGAGTGACCGTATAATCCCCCTAGGACAGAGTAGAGAGTGAGCTCGTCACTAATGGGCTCACATGTGAGGACTATTTCGTCCACCCGGTCGATGTAATCTTCATCGGGCTCGTCCTTCTCCTGCCTGATTTTCATCATGCGATGGGGACCTTCTGGCCGAGCAACTTTGACGGCGAAGTACGACGTGAAGTCGTTCGCCAGCTTCTCAAAACAATTGATCGAGCGAGGTGGTAGTGAGATGTACCACCTGTGGGCGAGGTCGCCCAATGTTAATGGGAACATCAGACATTTCGTCATGCCCGATGCTCCACACCCGGTCATGTAAATCCGGAATTTGCTCAAATGGGTCTCAAGACCCGATCTCCCCTCATATAGAGGTGTTAGAGGGGGAGCGATCTTCGGTTGAATAGGGCGAGCTCGATCTGGATCGCGAGTGGCTCACTTGGTCCCGCAATCGATCTCATGGCGCCTACCCCAGTTTCTAGGAGCGCCTTCATTTCGTCGAGCTGGCGCTGCATGGCGGCCATCGCCGTAGCCTGACTGCTCGCTGATTGGCTACCAGAGCGTGAGCCAAGGCGATCATGTACTTATCCCCTGGCCCCATGGTAGATGATGAGTTCTCCGCCACCGGCTCAGTTCTTGGGCGAGCGGGGACCCGTTGGCCGGCTTGTCTTCTGGGAGTCAGATATGCCGAACTCCTGGTGATGGATTCAGACTCAGATGCCTCCTGGCTGGGGCCTGAACGCCCGGGTCGCCACGAGGGATCACTCCCTAGGCGGCTGAAGACGGAGTCATCCCGCCTTACGAGAGCCTTTTCCTGCGGCTCGGGGCTTTCTGTCGATTTCTCAACATATATCCCCTTGAGCTTCCGCTTGCCTGCTCGGCGGATGGCTGACGGAGTAATGGTGGGCGAGTCGCATGCCCTCCGTCGCTCCCTGAGGATGGTTATAGCCTCCTCAATTTGTTCGTGATGCAGGCCCGATCGAGTGAGAGTGCAGGACCGTCCCTGCAGGGCGGGAGTGAGAGTCTAACGTTGTCGCGGTCACCTTCCGCCGTAAGTGGGATTGATGCAGGCCGGAATGAGATGTCCGGCAGATCGCAGGGTGGCTCTTTTGGAGGTCGTTGCAGACGTCATGTTTCTGAAAGTTTTCTTTGAAGAGCAGTGAGTGTCTCTTCAAGTATATGTCCCGGAAAACAATGAGTGTTCTTCGAGACGGTAGGAATAAAAATGAAGGTTTAGATGCCCTCCTTCTAGTGCCAATTGTTGTTACCCAAAATATTATCCGGAGATGATATTGCTGGAATGGTCGAGTTACAAACAAATGCGAGAACACTTCCGTGAGAAATTAAATAACACAAGATTTGCCGAGTTTGTTAGTCCCAGGCTTGAATGCTCTCGCGAGATGTTATTAATATAAATACTTTGGAGTACAAATATTAATGTTAGAATCTATTACAATGAGTGTAAAGACTTCTAGTTATCTTAGCTATAGAGCGTGAAGATTGCCTGAAGAACCAGATATGAAGCTCTGTGAGTTCTTGCTTTTTGATATCCTGTAGGGATGAATGAATATCACTATGTATGTGTAAGTATTCGTCAGGTAAGAATACCATTCTCTCTGTACGTTTTTCACCGTGTCCTTGGCCACTGTTGGAAGCCTCCTATTTATAGGAGACAAGGTTGTTGGGTCCTCTCCGGCGATCGTGGGCGACCGCCGTTTTCTATATTAGAATAAGGTGGGCGATCGTCCCGTCACGTGGGGTTGTTCCCTTAAAGTCCGAGGCTGCTGCTGGCAGCCAGCTGTGCGAGCCAATGGAAACCTGCACGCGTCCTGAATCGCTGTCTGGGGAGGACCCACCTTGTACCTTTTGGCGGGCCTGTCGGTAGGTGAAAGGTTGGTGACAGGCTGGGGTCAAAAGCCTTATCTTGCGGCGCCTTTTGTGGATCTGCACGTGGGTCTACGTCCGAGAATCAGTCTTCGAAGACTTTGATAGGTGTGGGATTCACATGCAGTATGGGACGATCGTCTACAGTCCGATATTATTGGCGATTGCTAGATGCCTACAGACGATCGCCTTTGGATGCCGATTGCTTGGTGCTTGCGCAGCGTCTGTCTTCTTTGGCTGGCCCCTGACCATCATGCTGATTGCCATCGAGGCGTATAAATCGCCGCACAACACACAACAACCACGGCATCGTTCGATGATCTCAACGGCCCGAACGGTAACTAGCACATAATCACAAAACATCATGAACAATCACACATTTACACAAACGTACAAACCCAAGCTTTAACAGCTCGCACATGTGCGATAGCACGCAAATCACCACGAAATGAAAACGTTAAAGATCAACCTCACACCTATCACCGAGGGCTAATACAACGATTAGGTGGCGAACGGCTCAGCGCTCACACCACAAATTCAATCACAACTCGGGGGTTAACACCCTAACGAAAGTGTGAACATTATACATACATTCCTGCACTGCAAACAGGAACGAAAGGTTTTAAAAATGAAAACCACCTTTGAAAAAAATGATTTTGGAAAAGTTGAACAAACATTATTGTCGAGACTTTGAAAACCATCATGTGTTTGATAAAAAAATGAGGACACTTTCTTTTAGCGAAAAACTTTCAGAATGCATTTAAAAATATCTCAAAATATTTTTGGTCCTCAACTGGAAAATTTTTGAAATGTATTGCGGCATTAGAAAGCACCTTGAAAACACCGCAAGAAAATAATTCGTCTTAAAAGTACGTCTCGAAATTTAATTTTCTAAGATACTCAAGGTTTTCAAAAATTCAATAGGTCAGAATGCCCAAAACTCACAAAAATTCTTTATCAAACCGTCATAAAACATTCAAGGCCAAAATGCCAAAACTCGATCTAGGGAATCAGTTTTACGAATTAGAACTCAGTTTGCAAAATACTGAAAGTCATTTTTAAAGGACTCACGCAGCGGATAAAATACAGTTCGTAAATACATTAGCAGCGACACCGCCCCTCATACAAATAAAAGATGAGAGTCAAATACCCACACATCACGAAATCAAAATCCACAGAAGGATTTAATCACTTAACGAATAATCATACAAGTAACTCGCATCAGACGAGGCACAAACACAAAGAAGGGAGACTTACATCCACAAGTCGCACGAAGATGATGGCTGCACCTCGATACTAATCACAACCGACACCTCAGACGACGCATCGCGACACGACTCAGTCAGACAAAATTTGACAAGACAAGACAAGACAAGACCCGACAACACAAAACTCGACCCGACAGCCTAGGTTTCCGCAACCTAAGCTCCGATACCATATTCTGTAACACCCCCAAACCACTCGGGAATATTACAGTGCCGTAGACCCTCTCCATAAGGATCTACCAGGCTAAATACAGAAACACCACAATACAATACAATACAATACATACCGACATGGGTAATTAACGGACCATTAGACCGATTTGGTCTTTTACCACAACATACACATCAACCATACATTACTCTTTCTCGTAACTCATACCCACACAGGGGTTAACATAAATCAACGTTCCCGCATAAGGGAAAATAAACACAACGGAAGGACAAAACAAGACATCACCAAATACTCAACACCGGTCTTCATGTGATTAGTATCGCCGTCGTCCATCATCCTTCGTAACGATCCTGTGAATTGCTCCCGGCAACTTTGCAAGTACACGGATGCAAAAGCAGACATCCACCCCGAATACTCGGGGTTAGCAAACTCCTTTGTTTTGCTAGTGCAAGTATAAATACAAGGACGAGCCATACATATCATACTCCAAGAACATAGAAATCGTGAATATACTTCCCGAGATAATTCACTTGATCAAAATAGTTTGAATTACGAAAGATAAGAATAAAACCATTTTACATCTTACAAAACATTTTACGATCTCGGGAGTTTTTGAAAACATTTGGGGTTTAAGAAGTCTCAAGCCTTTCGAATACTTAAGGACACAGCCCAAAATCATCCACTTCACATGCTCGCAAGAATAACCCGACAGAAACTACATCATGCCAAACATTAACATGACAACAGTCTCACAGAACGACATCAAAGAGCACAACTTTGCAACTTAACCATACGGTCGAACTCGACACACCACAAAGCTACAATACACAGAGCAACCACTGGACTCACATACCCATACCAAATTATCACAGCCAAGTGATGAATCACACACAACACATTTACTAGTGTCATTCCAGCCAAGTACGATACCATTTGGACTGCCATTCTAATCAGACGAAATATGCGCCAACAATCACAGTTCTCCATCAAAACATTTCAAAGTTAACCGTTGGTACGAGACTCACGGCCGCCGTACCCCGCAGAGCCCTGTCGGACATCCCTGGGTGGTTAACCCTAGTTCGTGATACGCACACTCACGACAATACGTATCCCTAGAGGTCCCGTCAGACCGTCCCTAGGTGAACATACACATATCATCCACAACGCCACAGGAAGCCATAATCCGAATACTAGAATATGCATACAAATGTTAGGTACTTCGCTAGAATGGCCACTTTAGTCGACGTATACTCACAACTAATGTCACACAATCACAAGCAGTTACCAATAGCAAACAACACCAACCGCCACAACCTCCTTACGAAGGAATAACAACAAATATCACAAAATGTTCCATATTCACCGAACAATTACACATATTAGTACACAATCCTCGGCAAATAATTTCGGTCTACTAACATCACTAAACATGATCAACATCTTCCAACATATGAAACTAACGCACATATTCCGAAAGCACATTAATCTACGAGGCATACGAGTTATCTTTTGAAAGACAACAATTATCGAGAACATACCGATCCTTTTAAAAGTTCATTAAAACATTCAAATTGTAATTTGATTCCAATACTAATGAATACGTCTACGAAACACGAAATGTATGGGCAAGATACTTGCCTCAAAATTGGCACGCAAGTATTCCGACGAACATGGCTCAACCGGGAAGCACCAAAATGCTCGATGCTATCGAAAAGGAAGATGACGATGAACGGAAGGATTCAACACGGTTTCTTTGCAAGAAACTCGACCCTAACATCAAATAATTAATAAATCAACAATCATACGAGGAAGAATAATCGTAGAACGTCCGAAAACCCCACTATGACATTCTACCGGACACCTTCAAGGCATCGATTAAGAACTCAACCAAAGCAGCGAATCTATACGATCCGGCCATGGAATAACAAGGAAATAGGTAGAATACACCTTAATAATCAATAATCCATCAATAATATAAGTTATTACGGATCAAACGAACGAAATCCAACAAAAACCCCAATTTCCCCAAAACTAGATTTCTAGAAAATCTGACCAGATTCGCTCGATCAAAGGATGTTATAGGATGGATGATTGATGATATGAACTCCAAGACTTCATGGATTGATTGTCCAATAACATCTCTCCATGATAGCCATACCTCCAGCCGCGGAAGAGAAGGAAAAGAATGAGAAAATGGGTGAAAAACCCGACTGCAGGGCCTTAAATAGGTTGCCTGCCGGCTGAGTAACGTACGTAACCGGCCAAGGGCTTACGTACGTAACCGGCCACGGCCGAGACACTGCCCAAAAATGCCGGCATCGCTACGTACGTAACCGGCCAAGGCTTACGTACGTAACCGGCCTTACGTACGTAACTGCCGAGCACTACCGGCCGTAACTCGGCCAGTGCCAGCCTGGGCCCAGACTACCCGGCCATGACTCGGCCGGGGCCAATTCCGACGGCCCGAACGACCCCGAAACCTAAACCTGAATACGAATCGAAGATACGGTTACGAAGTACTCGCAAAGACGAATTTGAGCACTAAGAGAATACACGATTTCGACCACCCGAAGGCTCGAAATTCGACAACGGAAAGTAATTACCACAAACTTTGGGAAATTACGAAAATGGCCCAAAATGTCCGAAATACACGATACACGATCGAAACACCAAGCCGAAGCTCGCAACATGAATAATAACATTAAATGAACTTATGAGAAACTCGAAAAAACAGTTTTGGATGAGATTCGCAAGAATCGAACTTAAGTGCGGAAAAACCGCTCAAGAACACGGAACTCAACAAAACGATACCGAAACGAATTCGGATGACAAAAAGTGCAGAATTAATCATTCTCATAATGACGAAATGGTCATGAGCGAGTCGTCAAAACGGACTTTCTCCGAAAAAAGAAATTATCGGAAATCGAAATTACGGGTATTACAATCTCCTTGCGGCCTGTGGGCGTAAGACTCCTCTTTTATGCGAGGTACCTGTGTATCATGATTTTATCTTAGTGAGTTAATTGCGTTGCATAATTTTATTTGCACTGTGTGGTGAATATAGTTGTATTTAATACTTGTGACACATAGTATATGTATATAACTAGGCCTATTGTTGTTTTACCTTTGAACCACTGTGAGAAGTGGTATGGTGTGAAAATTGAGAACCTTGATGGGTTTCGAATAAGGTATCGACGATTTAGTTCGTGAGAAACTCCGAGGAATGGTTTTGTTGTATGTTTAAACTTGATACTGTGAGATGTATTCGATTGGATCGGCGATCCTGTTTGCCGTTTAGACATGTGATTTTTAGTTTGATTATTTTTAGATTGTTATGTTTATGCCGCTACAGGTAGGTTTTAGAATGTTCTTCCTGGAGGACTTTACGAGTTTGAACATTTTTGTAGGAATCGTTTGCTATTGTTTAAAATATTCTGATGGTGCGGTTAAAACCACGGTTTACATGGATTTTAAAATCGGTTAAATTCTTGACAAATTGGTCGTGTATTTTCAAATGACACCATCAGACGGTATCTGGAATATATGTTTTGAAGTACTTCAGACATTGTATTTTTGGTTATGAACGGAAGGATTTTAGAAATTTTTTTATTTTGCAAAACGAATTTTTTTCGGTTTTTCGAAATTTTAAACTTCATATGTTCACGTGATGGTTGGCGTGGTAACATGTTGTTACCCTGTATATCACTAGTAATGGTAATGATATATATATATATATAAGATCACTTTGATGATATTGTCTATCGAGTAGGTTGGTGTTTCAAAGTTTTGTTTTGCAAATAGCTTCAATCAAAATAGTTTCGATAGTGAGATACATGGTTTTGATTAAATGACCGAGGTATTAAAAGTGTTTTCAAAAATTTCATTTCACCAAAATTTTTTCAAACTTGAGAATTTTAAAATTTTATCATTTGAATAATACCCCGGAAATATTTTATTTTTGTTGCTAGTGTTTGGACCCTACGATATGTGTGTGATTTTGACCGTGTTTGATTTGTTAAAATCCAAACATCTCTGTTGTTGTGACTGTGCAAATTATTTTTGAATGAAGTTGTAAAATTACAGTGTTAGTTCGTGCACTTGTGTGATGACTTGGAGTTGATGTTTTATCGTGCTGCTATTTATCGTCCTATGTTGACGTTGTGATGTTTGTTTGGTTGCGTTATTCTGATTGGTCATCCGTTCAGTATGCCAAGAGGTCGAGGCCGAGGACGTGGTCGTAGTCGTGGTCGTGATCAGGAGCGTGAGAGGGTGACTCGCTCGTTGTCGAATGCCAATCAGCTCAGTATGGACGGTCATGATGACCCATCAGGTGATCAGCAGCAATCATCCAGAGGTAATGTTGACATTGGCGCCGCCACGATCCTTCGCCAGGTGGCTGACCAGTTGGCGCATATGAATCAGACCGTACACCGATACGGGATTCCGGATGAGGATAACAGAGCTAGTAAGTGGTTACGAGTTGTGATGAGAATGCACCCGCCCCGTTTCGTAGGTTCTTCGGACTCGTTAAACTGGTAGAACCGGCTCTTCCAGTTGGACAGAACATTTGATGCTATAGCTTGCCTCGATGAGAGAAGAGTACCCATCGCCCAATACTTGCTTGACAGGGAAGCGGCACACTGATGGGAGGCCGTAGCACCTAGTGATCGTACAACTACTTGGGCCGAATTCAAGATTTCTATAGAGGCCGAGTATTGTCCGCCGCCTGTCAAAGAGCGCAGGATTGCCGAGTTTTTCTCGGCTACACCCCGAGACGTGTCGGTGTCTCAAGCAATAGTCGATTACAATCGATAGCTGTGTTATGTTCGGGATCAGGTAAAAAGTGAGGCAGATAAGGTTCGTTATTTCGATATGCGTATGAAACCCCAGATTCGGAAGTGTATGGCTCCTTTTATGTGTACAACCTTGAAGGATTATCAGGATCGAGCCTTGGCTTTTGAGATGGTTATAATGTCTACCGAGTCCGTATCGGTAGCGAAGAAGCAGAAGATCTCCGTTGACGCATCGGGAAGTAAGGGAATTGGGATTCCCACACCTCAACCCTCGTATCAGCTGAGTATGGGACCGTATCGGTCAGCTAGAGATTCCAAAGGACCCAAGCCGGTGTCTTTGAGTTCTGATAATGCTCCTAGGTGTTTCAACTGTAACGTTCTAGGCCATGAACGCGCGCATTGTAAGAAACCGCCAGTGACTTGTTATAATTGTGGACACGAGGGGCATCGAGTTCAGTACTGCGAGATTGTTGCCGAGATGATAAGAGACCGGAGTTCCATTCCTACTCCCGAAGGGCCCAGTGATGGCCAGTGATAGTGTTTTGGTACTCGTTGCGCGAATTGTTTCTCGTGTAGGGATGTATTTTGTAACGGTTTTACGTTTGGAACTTGTTAAATGATATTTTGTTTTGAATAAGTTCCCGTATAGTTGTTGAACCTACGGAGGCATGACAGTGGACCGCGGAGTCATGAATATGGTATTTTATTATGTGTCATTATATTTTTTTCGTATCACTGTGATAACCTTAGCTTAAGTTTCGGGACGAAACTTATTTTTAGTATGATAGAATGTAATATCCGGTATTCTCGTTTTCTGTTATCTTGAATTGGTTGTGTTTTGACGTCGAACATTTTCTTGTTGATGACTATCAGAGTGATTTCTATCGTGATATTCTATTTGTTTCTTTCGCATAGCCGTTTTAGTCGGGTGCGGCTTGTTGTCGCGTGCGTTTCTTTGATTAAATATGTGCATGTGATGTGACGTTAATTTCTCGTTATTGTTTCAAATCATAGGCGGTGGCGTTGTGTTGGTCGTCGCGGAGCGTGTTTTCACGCCGTATATTCCTTTGCGTTGCTTGTAACGTTTCGCTGTTGGGCGTAAGTTACGCATTTCTTGTGTATCTCGTTGACTTTTCCTGGCGGGATATTGTTTCTCCATACTTGGTTTAAGTTTCGAGACGAAACTTCTTTTAAGGAGGGTAGTATGTAATATACGCAAATTTGATTTCCGGCAATTTTCATTTTTTGGCGAGAGTTCGTTTTGACGACTCGCTTGGGACCGTTTCATCATTATGATTCTGCACTTTTCGACATCCGAGTTTGATTCGGTGTCGTTTTGTTGAGTTCTGTGCTTTTTAGCGACTTTTCCTCACTTGAGTTCGATTCTTACGAATCTCGTTCGAAACTGCTGTTTCGAGTTTCCCGTAAGTCCGTTTAACTTTGTTAGATGTGTTATGAACTTCGGTTTGGTTATTCGATCACGTATCGTAATTTTCGGGCGTTTTGGGCTTTTTGTAATTTACCCAAAGTTATGGGTATCCGTATCTGTATTTGTTGTCTCGACCCTTTTCTTGGTCGCGTATGATTAATTATTGCATTATGTTTTCATTTTGGGCCGTTGATGTTGTCCGCGAGCTTTTCGTCATATTCGTTCCGTATGTTTTCGGAAATCGAGTCGTCGGGTCTTGGCGGTGGCGGTGGCGAGACGGTGAGGCACTATCGGAAGTCTTGGCGGTGGCGGCGAGCCTGCAGCGAACCGCGTAAGCGCACGCTTCTGGCCGGAAGAGGCTGCGCTAGCTCGGCAGTGTAGCGCCGCTGTCGGCCGGCCCGGCCTCTGCTCGGAGTGCAGGCGAGGGGTTCTGAGGTTCTGGACTCGGGGAGAATCGGCAGGTAGCGCACGCTACTGTCGTTTGTGGCGCACGCTAATCGGCATGTGTAGTGCACGCTGCCGGCCGACTAGCGTACGTTACCTGGGCGAGCTGTTTAGTCCAGAGGTTACTAGACAGGTCGGCTAGCGTGCGCTAACGTCAGGCGCAGCGCACGCTATCAGGGTCGGGCGGACAGGTCGCGGTCGGCAGGTTTGGTCGGTAGTGCCGGGTCGTGCGGGCCCTGGCTGAGGGTGTTGGGCCGATACTGGCCGATAGCGCACGCTAGTTCGGGAAGGCTAGCGCACGCTAGTTCCGGCCCAATATAAATATGACAGAGTAGTCATATTTTCACCCGTTTTTCATTTCCATCTTTTCCTCTCCGCGGCTGGAGGCTTGGCGATCCAGGAGACATGTTGTCAAGCAACTAATCCACGAAGATTGGGAGCTCATATCATCGATTAATCCCTCCATAACCTCCTTTGATCCAGCAAATCAAGGTGAGATTTCCTAGAACCCTATTTTGGGAAATTTTGGGGTTTTTGCGTTTTTGTCCGATTCGTTCCATGTTGTTGATTAATCCACAATGGGTATGATTAATCTTACTATTATTCATGTGTTTAACATCATTTAATCCATTGTTTTTCGTCGAATCAAGGTATATTTCTTGATTTTTTTCGAATCGACTTTTTGGGGGATTTATTCTTTATTTCGTTTTCCATACATTTTTGATAGATCGATTGTTGTTAAATGATGTTGTTAAACATATCCTATGGATTGTATATCCATATTTCGGTTTGGAATTCCGTTTTCATGTTTTGACGGTGTTGCTACCCAAAATATTATCCGGAGATAGATATTGTTGGAATGAGTGGATAGCAAACAAAGTGCGAGAACACTTCCTTGGGAAAAGTAAATAACACAAGATTTGCCGGGGTTGTTAGTCCCGAGCTTGAATGCTCTCGCGAGATATTATTAATACAAATATTCGGGGATACAAGTATTAATGTAAGAATACAATTACAATGAGTGTAAAGATTCTTGTTATCTTAGCTAGTGAGCGTGTAGATTGCCGGAAGAACCAAATATGATGCTCTGTGAGTTCTTGTAACAACGTAAATGAGCTGTGACGGCGGTGAGAGGTCGCCAGTCTCTCACGGCGTGTATTAGCTGTATGCTTGAGCTCCTGGACTTGTGAGTCTCTTTTGAATCTGCACTGTGGAGACTTTCTTACCTCTGCCGACCGTCTTCTGGTTGAGAGGTGCTGAGAGAGAAATCCTGAGGTAGATTCGGGAGAGGAGCTGGGAGCTTGGAAGTATGTAAGTTTGTATGTAATTCCGTGAATGAATTCGGAATATATGTGAACCAATTGAGAACTGAACGCGGAACCTTTTTCCAGTAGAAGGAGGTTCTCTATTTATAGGACTTGGATCTGCTGGGCGATCGCCTTTGCTGTATTATAATAAGCGGGCGATCATCTTTGAGCACATAGGCTTGTCTCCTTAAAGCCTGCAGGAGTTGCTGGCAGTCAGCTGTGCGGTCCAATGAGAAGCATGCACGCGTCTGAGTCGCTGTCACGGGCGGTCCCATCTTGTGCCTTTCGGCGGGCTTATCGGTAGGTAAAGCCGCCCTTGTCAAAGACAGCTGTTGGTGGTCAATGATCCATGAAATGCGGATCTTGTCTCGGATCTGCACATGGGTGCTGTTTTGAGATCCAGTCTTCGTAGACTTTGATGGACGATCGTCTCTGTTCGGGGCATAGGACGACCATCTTTAGCCGGGCACCAGAGTCGATCGCTAGGTGCCAAAGGGCGATCGCCTTGGGAGTCGATCGCTAGATACCTGAAGGTGGTCTGGTATTTTCGCTTAGGCGAGTTTGCCATAGCTTGATTGGTTGTGGACTCGGTCGCTCGGCCTTGTAGTCGATCGCCTGTCGAGATGAATAAAGCTCGTTACAACAATTGCCCCCCAGCTCGCTCCTATGTTGGAAACGTGGGGTGAGGTGGTTCTGCTGGCGATCGCTGAACTTTGACGAGCGACTCTGCGTTTCACTGAACTGGCGATCGTCTTTGAGCTGATTGATTCTGAATTTGGATGATATGGTAGGTCGCTGAAAAGAGCGGAAAACGGCAGCGGATGCGGAAAGGTCTCTGGGACACGTGTCGGGTTCCTGTTGGGGTAGACCGACGGTCATTCATGACACCTCGTCTGACGCGTCCTTGAAAAGACGCGTACGCGGGTTTCAAGGTGGTCAATAAATGCGACGGTTGCACTTCAACCCCTGAGACTCTCCTTAATTGCTTTGAAGTCCCTGCCATCTCCAATAAAAAGGTGTAGGGTGGCAGTGTTCATTCTTACGCGCATTTACTGGAGAAAGAAGGATTTTGCTTGAAGATTTTTTCTGAAGATCCGACTGCCGATCGCCGACCGATTACATCTTGGGTAAGAAGAACACTATTTTCTCCTTATTTCTTCGAGAATGTCTGGAACATGTTCTTCGTCGGGAAAGGCCACTTCCTCCGCCGCTGGGACTTCTAATGTCCGGGGAGGATCCTCCGCAGATTTCCATCTGGATACGGCCGCTGAGGCTATTCGAGCCGGTATTGACCCTGCGGAGGTTGAGGCGCTGTTTAATGAGGCCGACGTGGCTAAGGAGGCGGTCGTCGAACACAGACGCTCGTAGATGGAGAGAGATCTTGCGGTCAGGGCCTACTGGGAGCGGCACAGTGCCTTTGGCCAGGCTTATGTGGCATTTGCTGAAATAATGGAGAGGTTGGCCGACCCGTCTCCCAAGTTTAATTATCGGGAGTATTCGATTACTCATCCTTATCAACCTCCCAAGCGATCGCTATTTCGGACTGCTCAGCGATCTCTGTGGTCTCTTGACCAACTCAGGAGTTCGGCGACCAGGAAAGATCTGGCCGTCTGGAGGATGAGGTTTCATATCCCTTCAGATGCGGATCTCTTCGTTCTAGCTGAGAACGAGAGAGCCGATCAGCCTCCGGAGGGGATGATCGCTGAGAACGAAGCGATCATGGAGGCAGGGTTGCGATTTCCTTTGTCGTTCTCCGTCTCCCACCTGCTGGCTGCTTGGAACGTGGCGCCACTACAGCTGACACCAAATGCTTGGCTCCAGATAATTTGCACTCTCACCTTGTTCGGCGGTCACCGACTGTACCGCCTCCCTTCGCCGTCGGAGATGAACCACCTGTTCAAGCTGACGGTGCAGAAAGGGTCGGTCGGAGGCTATCATATACAAGTCCGATCCGGTCGGGTGATCCTTGGAGTCCCGAACAAGGCGCGGGGTGATCCAACGAAGTGGTTCTGGGTCGCCTGTGCCTGGAAAGCCTCAGCGAGCGACAACCCCACTGGCGAGCTGGAGATTCCCACTGGTTTTCGGGAGAGAAATCTCGGTAAGGGTTCAGACTCTCCCTTTGTTCGGATATGTTCTGAACTGATCTAATTTGATTTCGTTTTTGCAGGTTTCCACATTCCAGCGATCGAGGAGTTGCCTTTTGATTTCCTGGTCGTCTGGGAGCGGATACGAAGTTTGTCGGACGACCACTTGAACGCTAGCCGGATTAACAAAGAGATTCGTTGGTTGTCTGCTCGCCTATTCCATTTTCCGAGACATCTCTCGGTCTCAGGTACGAATTTCTACGATCTCCATTTGCTGGGAGATCGTCCTGTTGGAGGAATATGACTTACTATGGCTTGATTGTTCTTATTGCAGAGGTTCGCCTTCCTCGTTTTCTGGAGCCCCCACCGGAGATAGCTATGTCGAACCCTGGAGTTCTGGGTCGTCTCCGCCAGACGAAGTCATCTCGGGTTCCTCCTGTGGCGTTACCTATCATCCTGGAGGTGGAGCCTCGCGTGGAGCCGATCGTGGCTAAGGAGGAAGTTCATGAGGAGGGGCTTCGGACGAATCGCAAACGGCAGAGGTCGGGAGAAACTCCAATTTCTGCCCCTGCCACCGAGGTGCCGATCGCCGCGCCTCCGATCACCATTGTTCCTCCGGAGAATGAGCCTACGCCTTCTGCGACTTTTCTGCGGGAGATGGCGATCGCCGAAGCTGAGACCCCTCGCGGGAAGCCATACTTCGGTCACGATCCTGAGAGAGCCGAGAGGTAGACTTTGCTTGCTGGGTTGAAACTTGTCATTTGCGTGGGAGATGTGCTAACTCTGTTGTTTTGATGCAGGATCCGTAGCACTGATCCGTCTTGTCCGCTGATGGTGCGTGATTTCCTAGCGAGCCGATCTCCTCGCCAATCCTGTGATATCCCGTTGTAAGTCAACCGGGACGTTTCCACTTTATCGAAGGCCTAGACAACCGATCTGGATGCGATCGCTCATCAGAGATCTGGGAGTACAATGCAGGCTGCTTTCGCCCTTTCTCTTTAGGCGGCGACCATGGCTGCCCAGGCTGTGCAGGAGTATGAGGGGCGTCCTTCCGCTATTCGCCTGTAGGCGGATCTCGAGGCGGCTCGGAAAGAGAACGCCGAGTTCGCCGATAAGATTGTGGCAATGGAGAAGGACTCCTTGGATGCAGCGAAGCGGGCGACCCAAGAACTTGAGCAGGCGAGACGGGAGGCCGAGATGGCTCGGGTGACGGTTGACCGATTCCGGGACCGGATGACAGAAGCCATACGCTCACAGACGGCCGCTGAGATGGAGGCCGATCGTCTGAAGGTGACGATGGCTCGGCTGACTAGCGAGCTGGCGGAGTCGAGGGAAAAGACGGCTGCAAGGGAGGCCGAGATCCAAGGCGCGCAGCAAGCGATTGCGGATCTGAAAGGGGAGGTAGAGGCGACCAAGGCCGATCCCTTTCAAAACTTGGAGTTTGTCAGCGAGTTTGCCTATTATATGGCGTTCGCCGACTCGATCCAAGCCGCTAAGAAGGGAGGTTTGGAGGTCGGCCCTCTTGCTGAGAACTTCAAGGCGTACGCGTTGGAGCATTCTCTCCATTCTGCTTTCTCCTTGTCGATCTTGGATCTCGCGGATATCGGCGTGGACTTGAGCTGGTATCCGACTCTGGCCAACCTTGTTTATCCCGACACTCCGGAGAATGGGGAGGCTGCTCCGGAGGCTGAAGGCGAAGGCCAGGCAGGGGCCTGAGGCACTTCATTTTTAATGTTTTTGCTTATTGCCTTGTAATTCGTAGCTTTCTTTTTGTAGTACTTAGGCCTTCGGGCGACCATGTATTCTGATCCTTCAAGCAATGAAATGAACGTTTGATTCTCCGATTTATCACTTGAATGATTGCTATTTTTGAGTCTTTTGTTTGACTTTGTACAAATGTGTGAGGAGAGATCGTTGTAAGTGTAGGTCTACGTGAATTGATAAACTCATATAGATAACTTTTACAATAAATTCGATCGCTGCACAACATCTGAAAAATGGCGATCTCCGTATATGATTGGATAGGGACGATCGTCGTATAGGTAGTCCGCATTCTTCCCCCTTGTTTTTGTTCACTTAGTGAAAGTAAGGGGATGAAAATAACTCGTTGAGTGAGCGGTCTTCAACTTTGTCGAATCCTCGAGGAAGGTCGTCCATCTCGGTCCTGAGGAGCCGTGCACGATCGCGGAGTTTGATGGACCGATCTCCATGACCATGTCTTGCGCGAGCGACATCGTCTGTCTCGTGACTCATTTTATTGTGAGGGTCCTCCGTTAGGTTATGCCTCGCCTCGTATTTAAACGAAGGACGTGTGGTCTTGGTCTGGAGGAGTCCTTGAGCGGGGCGTCGTCGGATGAATCGACTCCACGTCCGCGGCTAGTTAGCTCTTTTCTACCTCGGATCGTCATGTTAGATGGCAATCCTCGACGGTATACGTTGAGACGGGGGTAGTAACGCGTCGCATTGTCCGGGTTCAACACGTTAAATGATGAACCTTTGAGGGCGGGCGATCGTGTCCACTGATTTGTTTGGAGGGTCCTTCGACTACGCCCGCCTCGTATTTAAACGAAGGGCGAGCGATCTCAGCCCAAAGGAACCTTGCATGGCCTAAGCAGTCGGTTCCATCGACCACCAGGACCATGGCTACACTCTTCCACCTCGGATCGTTATGTTAAATGCCGACCGTCGATAGTGTACGTTGTGTGGGGGAGGCGATCTCGTGCCTTAGTCCAACATGTTAGATGATGAATTGTAGATGGCGAGCGAGTCCTCCAGTTTTTCAATGAGGAGGGAGATCGGGGAGAGACTTCTGAGGTTCCCTTCTCTTGATTGAAGCATGTAGGGATGGTCGCCGAGATTGATCGAGGGGTCGGCTCGTCTGAGCTTCCCAGCCTGTTCACGTTCGACTCGGACGATCGTGTCCAGAGATTGGTAGGGGCTCTGGCTAAGCCAACAAGCTGTCCAACTTGCCCTCCTCGAACAATCTCCAGAGCTGTTTGAGGAGGTCGCGTCATTAGTTGGTGCTGTGGCCGGGACTCTTATGGTAGGCACAATATTGATTGTGGTCCAGGTGACCGTGGTCCCTTATCGCCTTTGCCTTGTTTAGCGGGTCACACCCCTTGATGGCATAGAAAATGTGGGCCGGAATTCGGTTGAACTTGTGGAGGAGATGGGCTTCCATATCCTCGATGGCCCTGAGGCCACCGGATGGCGTGGCGACCGTCTTCTTGGCTTTGGCGATCGCCGTTTTTCGTGCAGGAGGAGGCATTTCCTCGCCTAGGCGGAGGGTGAGTAGCCTTTTCCTCGCCAGAAAGTTCGCACCAGGACTAGTAAGTACAGAAGAGGATAAGTTGTACAAGTTTACCCGAGGATTAAGGTTTTCTCTGCAACAGAATCTGCTGCCAGTGAGAGTAACGGCTATGGCGGAAGCAGTCGAAGCTGCAAACCGAATCGAAAGTGGGATGACACGTTTGGGACAGGCGAAGGAGCGCACCGCTGGGAAGTTTAAGACATCCACACCAAACCTATCATCCAGACCACCCCAGAAATTCCAACGCAAGACTTCTGGCCAGAACACCGAAAAGTGGCCTGTGAACAATCTACCGCCATGTCCGCACTGTAATAAGATGGGGCATAAACCCGAGGACTGCTGGAAGAAACAAGGGAGGTGCCTGCGCTGTGGAGATAGTCAGCATCAGACTAGAGAATGCCCGTAGTGGGAGACACCAGACAACAATCAGCAGAAAAATGTGGCCAAGAAGGATGATCGCAAGGGCAAAGGGAAAGCACCAGCGAGAGTTTTTGCCTTAGCTGGACAAGAAGCTCCTAATGCGACAGACGTGGTGGAAGGTACATTTCTTGTGTCAAACAACTCTGCGCATGCATTATTAGATCCAGGATCATCACATTCTTTTGCTGCACCCCATTATGCACAAAAACTGAATGTATGTATGGAATCACTGCCTGTAAGCTTAGAGGTGTCCACACCTATGGGTGCAAGCCAGGAAACGGATTCGGTATTTAGGAATTGTGAAGTTGTAATTGAGGGTCAATGCTTCCCTGCTTACCTAATACTTCTTCCCATACTTGAGTATGACCTCATACTTGCTATGGATTGGCTATCTAAGAGCTATGCACACCTCGATTTCCATTCTAAGATAATTCGATTCTGCAAACCCGAACACCCTGTAGTTGAACTACACGGGAGTGCAAGAATTAACTCGGACCCAATTATATCATCTACGAAGGCAAGAAAGGCCATTTCAAAGGGAGCAACGAGATATCTAGCTTTTGTCATGAACAAACCTAAGAGCAAAATGGAGATTGAAGCAATACCAGTAATATCATAATACCCCGATATTTTCCCCACGGAACTCACTTCTCTGCCTCCAGATAGGGAAGTTGAATTTAACATAGATATCTTTCCAGGGAAGACACCTGTGGCTAGAACACCATATCGAATGGCCCCACTGGAACTGCAAGAACTGAAGGTTCAGTTGCAGAAATTGCTAAAGGTTGGATTTATCCTTGGGGAGCACCAGTGCTATTTGTAAAGAAGAAAGATGGCACACTAAGATTGTGCATCGATTACCAAGAACTTAACAACATTACAGTTAAGAACAAGTATCCACTTCCTAGGATCGTGGATCAACAAGTACGCGAACTAAGAGACAAGAAGGTACCATTGGTCAAAGTCGTCTGGACTTTCGAGGAAATTGGGATCACCACCTGCCATTAGCCGAGTTTGCATGCAACAATAGTTTCCAAGCAACAATCGGAATGGCACCTTATGAAGCTCTATATGGTAGGAAGTGTCGATCCCCGCTCCATTGGGAAATCGATGACCAGTGGATGCCGAAGACTCAACGAATAGAACCTTCAGCAATGAGCATAGATTTGGTGAAGGAAGTCGTAGATAAAGTACGACTAATCCAGGATAGGATCCGCACAGCACAAAGCAGACAAAAGAGTTACGCCGATCAACATCGGAACGATCTAGAATTTGAAGTAGGAGATCAAGTCTTCCTGAGGTTAACACCACGGAAAGGTTTGATAGTATCAAGAAAAGGAGGAAAGTTAAGTCCCCGATATGTAGGACCATTCAAAATCAGGGAGAGGATTGGACGACTAGCATACCGATTGGAACTACCACCCAATCTGTCTGGAATGCACGACGTTTTCCATGTTTCAAGATTAAAGAATTATCATCCAGACCCAACGCACATTCTTACTTTTGACATTACGCCGATCAAGGATAACTTGTCTTATGAAGAGAAGCCAATCAAGATCCTCGACCGGCAAGTACGCGAATTGAGGAAAAAGCAAATTCCTTTGGTTAAAGTCATCTGGTCAAATCACAATAGAGAGGAAGATGCGGCGTGGGAAGCTGAGGAAGAAATGAAGAAATCGTATCCCGGATTATTTGAGTAGGAATTTGTGGACCAAATTCTTTTAAGGAGGGGAGGATGTAAAATCCCCTAAAACTCAATAGTTTACTACATTTATAATTGTTAAATCATAATGTACTCTAATAACAATTGTTTAATCTACATCTAGTTTCATTTGTTTTACTCATTTATTCGTAAATTATTTTATGAACCAAATAATCGAATTAATTAAAATTTTAAGTGGGAACATAAAATTCCTAATGGGCCATGTGTATCAACACATATACACATAAACACACCATAAGGCTCAAGTCCAAACTAAATAAAACCCCTAAGGCTTAGAATCACAATTTAAAGCCCAATTTAATCACTAGCCACTTCATTTAATACATACTTAATACCTATATCTATATACACCTAAAATACAAAAAAAAAATATAATAACACACACACACATAAGCCACGTTCAAGGGGATGGGAATCCTTGTCCCCCATGCAAGACTCAATGTCTTACATTTTCTCTTCCCAAGTATTCCACCTCCCAACCCCATCAAACCCTTTTAAAAATCAAACACCCTCATTCCTTTCACTCTTACACAAACAAAATCTGAAAATTAGAGAGAGTAAGGGAGAGAGGAGGCTGAAATCAAGAAGAGAAGGAGAAGAGAAGAAGAAGAAAAGAAGAGAAGAAGAAAGGTTCAACTTAAAGAGGTAATTTCACTAACTATATGTAACTTCAATATATATATATATATATATATATATATATATATATATACCTAAATATATCTTACATACACTAACTTAAACCACATATTCATAATTCATGGTGTGGCATACATTGGTCAAAATAAAAAGAGGAGAGGCAAAGAAGAGGTTGGTGCAACTAGTTCAAAGACTTAGATCTCTTCACCACTTCAAGAACTAAAGTGGGTAAAATTATTCTTCTAACTTTAATATGCAGTTTATCTTAAACAAAGATGCATGTCCCTTCCATGAAGTTCATATAGTCCACTTTTCTCATACTAATAGCATGCATAATGGGTTATAGCTTGTTGCACGCGAAATTAGCCAATTTTGATGATTAAAGTAAAATGTCCCAAAACTTCTTATCAATTAAGTATGATTTTGTCTTCCTTTATATTCTGGAAATTATGTTTAGAGAAGTATATTTGTGTTATATGATCATGTATGTGAAGTTGGATGTTTAATTTGTGGCCTAGCAAAAAATGGGATGATCAAAACGGACACAAAACAAGAATTAAGTGAAGATAAAGAAAATTATGAAAATTATTACAAAAAAAAAGATATAATCTGACTTAAGGTCAGAAAATACAATATAATCACTTGTTAATCACCTATCCTTAAAATTTTATAAGAAACGTAAATCATTTTCTAAGTCAACGGGTTAAAATCGGCAAAACACGAAGATTGTGTAAATCCATCAAAATGGTGAAACTACTAAATAAAATCCGTATATTTCAGTTTGAAACATCAAAGTGGACATAATAAAATGTTTACCCTCTGTCCTAAAAGTTTCGTAGTAATCGGAATCTATTTCCGGTGTCTACGGACCAAAAGTGTAAATTAAGACAAAATAAGGGGGTCAAATGATAAATTCCTCAAAAATTTGGAACCAAAGTAAAAAGTTCACCTTCTGGACTGAAGATATAACTTATATAGAAATAAATATTCTGACCTTAAAATTTCATAGAGAGCGGAAGTCGATTCAAGATTTGGGGCTAAAATGCAATAATTGGTAAAATTGGGGTCAATTAGTAAATTTCAATAAAAATGGAATTATAAGATAAATTTTCAGGTCTATGGACCAGAATGTTAATTATCAAAGGATAAATATTATATCCGAAAAACCCTATAACAATAGGAGCAAATTTTGGGTTTTGGGGTCAAAACGACATTTTAAATAGTTTTGGGGCAAAATTGAAAATTTTAGAAAATTCGTCAGAAACTGAAAATTCAGGAAATTTCACTCAAACACAGAAGTTCCAAGTTCAACATGAACTCTCCCATAAGTTTCGTGACCATCCGTGACGGAAACCAAACCTCATGGCATAATAATCCGTTTCGCAAGAATTATGGGCGTAACCGTAAATTGGAAAAATTTAAACCAAAAATCTAATATTGGAATTTATCAAGTCTGAAATCAATAATCACATTATATTCCAAAGATATGTCTATAACGGAACCATAATTTCATAAAAACTCGTGCCATGAATAAACTCCAAATCGCAATCGTATAATCAATTTACGCTAAGTATTGGATATATAACTCTGACCATATTATGTGCATTCACCGCAATGTGACTAACATATAATCACATCTAACCGGGAACTAAGTGCCATACAAACAAAGTGCCACAGACAGGTCCGCCTCTAACTCTGTCGGAACAAAGTGCCACGTCGACGGACAGGGGCCACCTCTTAAGTCCATATGAAACAGAGTGCCGACCTACAATCTGGGGGCCACCTCTTGAGTTGTGGGGCCACCTCTAGAGTCCCAAATCGTGTCAGGGATGGTTAGACCGAGTCTTGGATCGAGCAGCGCGGCTGCGGTTCATGAACAAGGCTACCGTTGTTTCCTATTCCCTTGAAGCCAATGGACAGAGTGTTCCGGAGGTGACTGGGTCGTAGACTTAGGATATAATCGCGATTATGGTATGATCCAGGCACTGACCCACAATTAAGGACATGCCGAGCCCAGATAAGAGATAAGGAAGCACGTCACCAACCGTGAGAGTGATAAGCTCAAAGGCCAAAGTTATAGTGACGGTCCGACAACGCCCAAGGCTACGGTCATTAAACCAAAGGTCATGGTGATAGTCAAAGGCCAAACACTGATAACGGTCTAAGATGTTATGAGGAGGCCGAGGGACTTAGTCATATAGACGACGTCCCGAAGCTAAATACTCACTAGGCGCACGACGCCACATATTGCCATACTTAACAGCAATCTACGGAGATTGACTGTTCATTCATAACCTAATTCATTGCATTATATTTTGAAACTTATACCATCCATAAATGATAAATTTTAAAAGGTGGGAGTAAAAATAGAATATATTTCAAAATAATTATATACGTATAATTTCAGAAAATATACTCAATCCAACTCACTGAGAATCCTTTATTCTCACCCCAATTTGTATTGTTTTCCTAAAACCCCACTAGATGAGGAGACCCAAGAAGATGACGAGACGAATGCTGATGACCTGTAAAGATCGTCGTTGAAGCACTGTCGAGACATAAGTATTAGAGTGTTGAAATAAATGCTCCTTTTCTTTGTATTCTTATATCAATAAAGTATTCTGATCTCCGCTGTACTCTTTGAACTTTATGTAACTATTCCGCTGTACTCATGAATGTTTATTTCATCGAATAACCAGACTTAGTTCACCGGGCTAAGATTTGGCATTTGAATGCTCTACTGTAATTCTATTATCACAAACGTTATTTAATTACGTTAGCTGTCGCGTTCTCGTCCAACCCCGGTGTGGGGGCATGACACAATACCCTTCGGCAATTATGCCAAATGTTATTGTCATTCGTTGATGGTCGGTTCAAGGCATTGAGATACTTGTTGTTAATGTTGTTGTCGATAGTCGGTCCGCGGTATCGATGTATCGATTGTTATTGTTGATTGATGTTCCATTGAGATATGGTTATGATCGTTGTTATTGATATCAATGTTTTTCTATTGGTGTTGTATCGGCTGACTGAAGGCATTGACGTATTTGATTTTAATTTCCATCATCGGTAGCCGATTAAAGGTACTGAGGCACCCGTTGAGTCGTTGTTATCGATTGGTCGTTCTAAGACAATCGAGGTATTGAATTGGGACTGTCGAGGATAGTTCCCATCTGTTGATTCGTTGTTATCGATTGGTCGTTTTAAGACAATCGAGGTATTGAATTGGGACTATCGAGGATAGTTCCCATCCATTGATTCGTTGTTATCGATTGGTCGTTCTAAGACAATCGAGGTATTCAATTGGGACTGTCGAGGATAGTTCCCATCCGTTGAGTCATTGTTATCGATTGGCCATTCCAAGACAATTGAGGTATTTGAATGGGACCGCCGAGGATGGTGCCCATCCGTGAGTTATTGTTGTCGTGTAGGCCGACTCAATGCAGCACACTGTCATTCTTGTGAATTCGGTAATCTTGTGATCGTTGCCGTTTGTGATTAATTGTGTTTTGGAGGCTAGTCTCGGATAATGCTCGATGGTTATGTTTGGGGCCTGAACCTTTGCGGTTGGTTTCCCAACACCTACAGTTCAGTAGGTCACGGTTACTGGGTGATCTCATTATGGGTAAGTATGGGGCTTGAACCATCGCGGTTGGTTTTCCATCACCTGCAACTCAGCAAGTCAAAGTCATTGGATGACCTCATTGTGATACAGCTTCGTGCTGTGGCTCCGGCCCTCATTGTGATACAACTTCGTGCTGTGGCTTCGGCCCTCATTCTGATACAGCTTCGTGCTGTGGCTTCGGCCCTCATTGTGGTACAGATTCGTGCTGTGTCTTCGGCCTTCATTGTGATACAACTTCGTGCTGTGGTTTTGGCCCTCAATGTGATACAGCTTCATGCTGTGGCTTCGGCCCTCATTGTGATACAACTTCATTCTGTGTGGCTTCGGCCCCTCATGTGATACAGCTTCAGATTGTTTGGCTTCAGGCCATTGTGATGATTTGCAGCTTTGGCTGAGTGGCTTTCAGGCCATTGTGACAGTTGCAGCTTCGGCTAAGGGCTTTTAGGCCATGTGTGATGTATTGGTGTTTCCGTTGGAGCCTTCGGGCATTGTGATTCCTATCTATTTCATCTTTGGGTTGGGTTTACCTTCGGGTAATTCGTTGTTGTGTTCTATATTGATGATTCGCCGTTGGGCACTTGTGTTCCAACCTGTTGAGAATGTATTGATCTTTTGCCGTGGGCATAATGTTGTACGAATGCCCGGTTCTTACCTTGGTTTGTGAGCATCTCGTATTATCATTGTTGTACCATTTATTTTACCTTTGGATGCATATCATGTTGTACATGTATTTGATATTCCTTATCTGGATGACTGACCCCGTGGGGGCGGAACATGTTCTCATGTTATTGGTGTTTGCGAGGAGAGAGTTGAGACACAGGGGCATGACGATGGCGACGAGGCATTCGAGCGATACTAGTCCCGAGTTGTTTCGGTGTTCATGTTGGACAGTTAGTTTGGAGTGTTCTCCAGTTTATCAGTTGTTGTCATTTTATGTTATTCAAGCAAGGCTCGTGGATGATGTTGTATTTTTATTTTGACCATGTAGGTCCATCATTGTCAATGAAATTCCACGTCGGAATATTGTGTCAGATATCATAGTAGGGACTGTGATTTTCCTTTTTGGTCAGATTGATGTATGTTAGTCGTGTTCGCCTGGTGGATCTCCTGGCGTGGGGTCCATGGCACTGTAATAACCCAATGGGATTTTTGGGGTGTTACACCTATCACTGTTGGTTTGCCAACCTATGAAATGATCGGATCCTGAGCTAGATAAAGGTCGTTGGCCCGGTTAGTGTACACAGTACTCGGGATTGTGAGCTCTCTTCGGAATGCCCGATCTTCGGGAGTAACGTTCGCAGGAAGTGGCCACCTTCCCCGGCGTAATTATGGATATGATGAATCTGATGATATATGCAATGAAATGAATTGATTTAGTAAACATGGGCTTTTTCTTAAAACCCTCGCGTGTTAGTGCTTATATGCATGATGACAAATACGAAAGCATGTTTTATCTTTTGGAAATATGTTCCCGGAGTACATTGTACTTAGTCATGTATATCTTTTAAAATGTGCAGGTTGAGCAGGGGATGAGACGAAGGGTGTTGATTGGAAGTATTTTGTCTACAGATGATGTTAAGCCCTGGTTATATATCTTCACATATGTAACCAACCATGTTTTTCCGCTGCAAACACTCTTTATGATTTTGCTTTCTAAGTCACGTCGTTTGTAATGTACTATGAAGTCTTTCCTAAACTTCATGGCTAATATTATTACTATGTATTCTTACCTTGAATTCTAAGTCACTCCCATGAGATTGATTCCCCTTCATGATGTCTTGATAGTTTATTTGTGAAAATCCACCCCTATTCCTTATGAAACGTATGTTTTCCCTTTCTTCCCCGCTTCTTAATTCCTACCCCAAGTCACGTCCTGGCTGTGCCGTCCTTAGGGATAAAGGGCCATGACAGAATGCTATTAGAGATGTTCGTTCGCTCTGAGTCTATATTCTTTCAAGCGAAGTTTAGTTCGATTCTCTAAACTGATATATGAATCAATTGTCAACTCAACACTCCGTCACGTCATGCTCAACTGAAGAGTAAGGTAAATAATTTACTAGTCTTTATGATTTAAACTTCTTTTGCCATGAAAAATGTATCTCTTTACGAGCATTTATAAGATATTAATTATGAACATGTATGGAACAATATATGTATGACGAATCATGTAATATATGAATTTTTATTTTATGATTACGCATGAATTGTTGCTGATGAAAAAATATGAAAGACGAGAACCTAGAAACTTCCTTAAATTCTTCTATTACGCGAACGAGAACTTATGCGCCTTAAGTATTTCAACATACGCATGTATGTGAAGGGCGAACAATGACGATGTAATAACGAGGATCAATGATGCAGTGACATCTCCAATGAATATCAGTTACGTACGAGTAATGCGAGTATGGTTATTTTCTATCAGGATGTCCATTTATGGCAGAACCCGAATAACTTTCATAATGTACCCCGTTAGAGTATATTATTTTTTTATGTTAGGTGTTTCTCAGAGTCCAAAGTTCGAGTCGAGAACCCTTTAGTAGAGTTGTTATATTATGTTGAGACGTTGATGTATTATACGTATACCTTCTTCATAATATGGCGACCAAGAAGACGACGATGCGGAAGTTAGCGAGGAGAAGGCGGACACCGTGCAACCTTGTGGAGGCTTTCCGCAGCACGTATCGAGGCACAGGTGCCACCGTAGCCCAGTGCATGGCAGACCTCGAGGTGACCTGGCTCCTAGCTGCTACTCATGGTGTCTCAGACTATGAGGGCATTCAGCGCCTTATCCATCTCCTTCTGATCGAGTGGAGGGAGTGGGCTGCTGCAGTCTCATGGTACTATATATTTTTGCGTGAGCCACTTTAGTACCGTTCGGAGATTTCATGGCCTTTGCTATCCGGATCACCCCTCGGTACCTCCAAAGACTGCACCTCCCCCTGGAGCATGCGTGTATTGACCATATGCTAGGGGAGCTTTGCCAGAGAGGCCAGCTACACCTCTACCCAGCTAGGTGGTTCTTGCCGCACCGCCTCATACTCAGGATAGGTTAGAACTGGAGGCAGGGACCTCAGCACCTCCCCACAGGGACATGAGGACCGAGCCTTTTAAGCTCAGGAGGATGTCTCCGCCACTTCGACTTATACCAGTCATCGATCCAGTCCACCCACGACCGATCACAGACGATGGTCACTACCTCTCCCAAAGAAGCGCAGAGTCGTTGAAGACCCTATTGCATTCTCTCCAGTTTTAGACAATGAGTTAGAAGTGTAACACCCCCGGACCTATTCGGGAATATCACAGCGTCGTGGGCCCCGACACGGAACCCAAAAGGCTAAAAGACATTTTTACAAACATTATAAATACGCCTAAGCGGCGATGACGGTAATATCTTTTAAAATATTCAAAGACTCTATGAAATCCATTTATCAATACCGTCCTAAATCTCATTTGAAAGTACAAGGCTGAAATGCCAAAACTCATCAATCTAAAAGTATACGTTAAGAAATCGCTTACACAAACCGACAAAACCATTTAGAAGATGATTTTCCAAAATGAACCCAAGTTCACAAAATACTACCAAGCCATTTAAAAACACACTCGCAAATGGATATAACAAATAATTAAAAATACTTTTGCAGCGGAAAATAACAACTAATCAAAGTACTCGATTCACAAACACACGCCATAGCCAGTATCCTCCAGGAAGCTCATCTCTTCACGAATGCTACAATCTCGATATCCCAAGAACCTAAAAAAAAGCCCACGATGGGGTCAGCCATAATACTAAACACTGATAACGGTCACATAACATCAATAATTACATACCAATGAAATACTAAGTAAGAATACTACCAATGTAATATTACCGTCATAACCTTACCAATTCGTGATAACCCTCGTCAAAGTGATCCTCACCATATTCCACATCTCGTACTCTCAAAAACATACTGAATCGTACACAAATATTTGTACTGTATCCCAAAAAATACTCAAGATTCTCAAAACATCATCATAACACACTGATATGAAATATAACAACTCTGTCCAACCCAATCCATCGGATAATATCATCAAATCTCAACATGATACTCAATTGCCAATCAACAGACAAGTACCAATAAGAAAATACGGAACGCACCTCAAGATACACGATGCCACGACAATTCATGTCAGTTTAATCCAAGATCAGATCAATACAACATACGGACCTCGTCCTACAAGAGAGCTACAAATACATACTCACATGACAACATCAATATGCCCACAATAATAACAACAATGTATACTCATGGAAATCCGATGATCCAGCGCACACAACATAGATACCGAGATGATCCTGTTAGATCAACACGAGGTGGATAACCGACAATATACATATGCACAACAACAACACATGGGTAATCTGATGATCCAGCGTTCACTGTATAGATCCCAAGATGATCCCGTCGGACCAACACGAGGTGGAAAGCCCATCCAAATGATCCAACAAGACACAAAGATAGATACTTAAGATGATCCCGTCGGACCAACACTTGGTGGACATACGACAACAATGCACAAATGCATATTAACAACAATACACAAATGCATGACAACAACAATACACGAATGTATCACAATATGATCATCACAAAATCACAAAAATGATTAGAGTACTTGTCCCGAGTCCTTCGAAAGCAATCGCGATGTCAAAACCATCACCAACAATTTCCTCAATATTCGACGATCCAAAAGTACCATAGACTATAGATAACTCATATCCTCGTCTTTACCAAAATGTATCCTCGATACCCAAGTATACCAATAACAAATGTTCATATACATTATGATTTAACTCCCAAAAATTGGAAAACAACTTACAATCTAAATTTCTAGAGTTCACAATAATAATCATTTCTATATGCATTATAAACGAAATAAACTGAAACCATTCATTAAATATTATAAACTGAACAAGTAATAACTTGCCTCGATACCGACACAATGATAATGAAGTCGTTACCAATTTCCTTGCCTTCGTCTACAAGCTCCTCGGATCAATTACCGAACATACTAAAACTCGACCGCAACATATTATTCTAGTCAACGATCAATTATCACAACCTATTGAAGTAATCAATAAACAACAATCCGATAACAATCAATAACCGACATAGCCAACCAATCAAACTCAACGGTTCAATGATACCTCGATCATATACAAAACCAAATAATCCAACTCAACAAATATGAACTCATATCCACAATACAAATCGCAACTCGATGATCATAATTAACAATCAATATAACCGATCAACAAACCCAACAGTTCCATAATATCCTAATTAAACACAAATCTGAACAAACCGAATCAATCAATCACGAATCCATAACCAAAATACGATTCCATAATTCGATAATCATATCAACGAGCAACTCATCCCGATAACAAGGATTACATAACATACTCTATTCCGAATTCAACCTCCTAGATGAATTAACAAGATTCCTCCTTGTTCATAATTGTAAATTCATAGTAAAATAATACGACCGACATAATCAACAATCCAAACTATCCAAATAGTTCAATACCATTGGTAATCATGATCTAAGATTAACCATAATCTTTCCAGATTCATCCTCATTATCATGATTCATATTTCATCAAGAACATATGAAATCAACTACTACAATCAACATATATTGGTTTTAATTATCAAATACATGTTTATAATAAAAACCATTATATATCCTATCACATATTCCTCTTTGATGTGATATATACCAAGAAGATCAAGAACACCACGATTCCATAATCATGTTCATAACAAACAACATATTGAAGACATATATCATCATATTCTTCCACATACAATTCACATAACCTCAAGAATCACAACAACACCATAACCATCATCATAAAAATCCGAAATTAAAGAGAGGAGTTATCCAACATACCTCTTGAAGAAGAACCAAAATAATCAAACACTTCAAGAAACATCAATGATTCCAAACCTCAAGCTTCTAATCGAACCATCAAGGTCTCAACCAAGGTAGAAGGGTTTGGAAAGGTAAAATCTGATAATTAAATTAATACAAACAATTACGCCCTACTGAAAACCAAGATACAGCTTCTTGAGAAAAGAGAGGGAGAACCCGAGACCATTCTCGAATCATTTGAGAAATCATAAAGGAGGATGGAAGATATTCTTAGCATTGGCTAACATGTTCATGACAATGAACATGCTGTATGGACAAGCTCTACGGACAGACTGTATGTAGTACTTATCAAAATTTCAGAAGCATTTTTCCCAACAATTTCTCCTTTTTTGATAATGCCAAAACTTCTAACAACATGGGGTTGTATTCAAGTCTTCTGTCGAATGATCTGATCTTTGAGACTTAGATTAAGAATTTAAACTGCTCGCAGGAAAGTTCTAAAATTGTAAATCCTACAGAACTAAGTGTATTACAACTTAAATTATGATCGTCTCGTAGGCACAATCTTACAGGAAATAATCCTATTTGAATACAACTTAATTTATGAACTTTTCGCAGACAAGTTCTTATATCTTGAGACTTGTCAAGGTTTTATACTTAGTAAACATTTTAATATAAGTCGTAATCAAAGCAGCAAAAATAGATCACGAGCTATAATCTTTTGAGGTAAAATAGTATTTTGACTGAAAATTGGGATTACAGTGCTGTTTGGAATTGAAAAGTTACATCGGAGAGAATTCAGGAAAACTATAGCTATCAGAAGTTATCCCCTATAGTACTTATGCTTCCAAGACTTCCGAGAGGGGTCATGCTCGGTTCCCTTCCACCAGTTGACTATAGAGTCTCTGTCGTGGTCCCTGTAGATGTTTCTTCCTTCTTGGAAGACATCGAAGGCGACAATCCAGTTTTCTGGTGAGTTAGCCGATCACCCTTATGATGCTTAGATTTCAGTATGATTTGTAGAGGGAGTCCTCCTTCTTCAAACTTTTGGCCCTCTCTCTCTAACTCTCCCTCTAGTGCAGATTTTTTTTTGAAAGTGTAAAATATGGCTAGGTAACTAGTGCATGTATTTATATTGTGTAGTTAGGGCTTGGGAAAGTGTGAGTGTATAGAAGACTAATGAATGTAGTCTTGCATGAGGAAGGTGAAGGCCCTAGAACACTTCACTCCCTTCATCTCCCCCCTGGCCGCCCATCATCATTATATATATATATATATATATATATATATATTAATTTTAAATGTATAAGTTATTATTGTAATGGGTTGGGTTTTTAGTTAGTTTAGTTGTAAAGTATGTTGGGTTGAGCCCAATGTATTAAGTTTATGTTTTAGGTCTTGACCCATTAGTTATTTTAGTATGTTATTAATTATGTGTACTAAATATTTAATAATAAAAATTTAAATTTGGGCAATTAACAATTAATCTATCGAAACATCTAGGGATTCGTAACAAAATTTTATTCATAACAATGAGATGATATCTTACAACTATATTTACTAAGTCTAACGTTTACATGATTTTTGTGGCGTTTTACAGACTTCCTTAGTATTGTTCACACGGCTTGGCAGAAAGGGGATCATGTTGTCCCGGCGAGCCTGAATCATGTCCGCTTGGATGCCTCTAAGTTCAACAAAAACACCTTCAGGAACATTTTTAGGAAGAAGCACTTCCTAGAGAAGGAGTTGAGAGCCACACAAAGACGTCTTGAGCTTGTCGATTCTATTAGGCTTGCTATCCGGGAGAGGTCTTTACAACAACAATATAATTATATTCTGAGGCAGGAAGAGATCCTTTGGTACCAGAAATCTCGTGAGCAGTGGGTGAAGATGGGGGACCGCAATACTTCCTTTTTCCACACTCAAACAGTAGTTCGCAGAAAGCGAAATAAAATTGAAGGGCTATTCCTTGAGGATGGGAAGTGGACCACCAATGCTGTTGATCTCCAAGCTGGGGCTATTCAGTATTATCAGTCTCTATTTACTGCTGATTTCACTACTACTCCGGAGTCATCCATGTTCCTAATATTCCTGAATTGAGTGTTGATTGCATGGACTCTCTCTTAGCTCCAGTGAGAAAAAGAAGAGGTTCGTTCAGCTGTTTTTAGTATGAAGTCTTTTAAGGCTCCTGGCCTGGATGGATTTCAACCTATCTTTTTCAAACACTTATGGGATCTTGTTGGCGATGACTTGTGGGGACATGTTATATCGGCCACTATCGGCAGGATTGAAGAAAATATTGCTGAGACTCTCCTTGTTTTAATTCCTAAGGAAACAAATCCACAGAGATTGAAGAATTTTCGCGCTATCAGCTTATATAATGTTATTTTTAAAGTGGTGAGCAAGGTCTTAGTGAATCGTCTTCGCCCCTTCTTGGATGAGTTGATCACCCCCATCCAGAGTAGTTTTATCCCAAGATGGGGTACAACTGATAATGCCATCCTAGCTCAAGAAGTTGTCCATTTTATTCATAGGTCTCGTTCAAAAAAAGGCACGGTGGCTTTCAAAATTGACCTTGAGAAAGCTTATGATAGAGTCAACTGGGATTTTTTGGAGCTAACTCTTTAGGATTTTGGCTTTCCTCCTATCAGTGTAGCTTTGATCATGAGTTGTGTCCGTTCATCAAATCTCGCTGTGTTATGGAATGGGGCCAAGACTGATCAGTTTCGTCCTACTAGGAGACTTCGACAAGGAGATCCTTTCTCTCCCTACTTGTTTGTCCAGTGTATGGAGAAGCTCTCTCTTATCATTCAACACAAAGTGTACACAGGTGTTTGGAAGCCGATCCATGCCTCCCATGGTGGGCCTAGTCTATCTCATATTCTTTTCGCAGATGATGTTCTTTTGTTTTGTGAAGCTAGTACTAACCAAGTATAGGTGGTTATGGACACACTCCATGACTTTTGTCAGGCATCTGGTTTAAAAGTTAACATCCAGAAGTCTAAGGCTATGTGTTCAAAAATGGTCCCCTAGAGAAGAAGCGGCCTCTTAAAGAGGTGTCGTCCATAAATCTTGTTGCGGATCTTGGCCACTACCTTGGCTTCCCTTTGATTAAGGGTCGCGTTTCTCGAACCGTCTATAATGGTATCCTTGACAAAGTCCAAAAGAAGTTGACTTCTTGGAAGGGTAGCCATCTTAATAAAGCGGGAAGAGCATGCTTGGTTCACTCGGTTACCTCTTACATCCCGGTGTATACCATGCAACTACACTACCTCCCAACATATGCTTGTAATAAGCTTGATAGTATGGCTAGAAGCTTCCTGTAGGGAGGGGATGGAAATTCTAGAACTTGGAATCATGTTAATTGGAAAACAATCACTACTCCTCGAAGATTTGGTGGGCTTGGGATTAGAGAGTCCCTCATAACAAACATCTTTCTTCTCGGTAAGCTCTTATGGGCCATCCTCCACAAAAAAGACAAACTTTGGGTGTATGTTCTTTCTCACAAGCATATTGGTAGCAAATCTATCTGGACATTGGGCAATCAGTCTAATGCTTCTATGACTTGGCGTTGGGTCATGCAAGCTATCAGATCACTTTCAAATGGCTTCACCTTTCGGCTTGGGACCGGCGGAACTTCCGTGGTTTAAAGATCGACTAGGCTCGCCTCTTTGTCACTTGGTTCCTTTTGTTAATATTAGTGACTATGATTTTTGCCTTCAAGATATCCACAACAACGGCAAATGAAACTTGAATAGCATTATGACCATGTTGCCTGCTCCTATTCGTGATTGCATCATAGCCATTCCCTGTCCAATAGATTTGGACAACCGTGTTTCGGATGCATGGACTTGGTCAGATGCTGCCAATAGTTCTTACGTTGTTGCCAGTGGCTATAATTGGCTTCTGCATGAATAATGAACTTGGGATAGCAGCTTAAATCTATCTTGGATTTGGCGTATCGGTGTCCCTGCTAAGATCCAACACTTCTTTTGGCTCTGCATTCATAATGCTCTCCCTACAATGTCTGTCGACATCATTGCAACATGGCAGCCACCTCTAGCTGCGCCCGTTGCTCCCATATGGAGGAAGATTTGCTCCATTGCCTTCGTGATTGCCCTCACTCAAAGGAGCTTTAGCTCCGGTTAGGGATAAGAACGTACATACCTTCTTTTTTTTGCTAGTTCTGATGTCAAGAAGTGGTTAATTGAGTTAGGTCGTAGCCGTAGTGCTGTTTTTTTCCTTGCAGGAATTTGGAATGCTTGGTGCTGGAGGAACAACATGATTTTTGAGATCATCCTCGGTCGATCCATGTCGTCCACCGCAAAGCCATAGCTGCTCATGATGAGTTCATCATGTACTGTCCGATTCCAAGTAGAGTCTCTGCTACAGTGCGTCGTTTAGCTTACTGGCAGCCACCCAACAATGGTGCCATGAAGTTGAATTCTGATGGGAGCTTTTTAGAATCAAAGAACAAGTTGGGTGCAGGTGGAGTGCTTCGCGACAGCATGGCAAACTATGTTTCTGGTTTCTCCTTTGGTAAAGATGGTGGCTCTGCTCTCTTGGCTGAGCTCCGTAGCATTTACCTTGGTCTCCTACATTGTTTACACATGGGTTATCATGTTGTTGATTGTGAGAGTTACTGCCTTGATGCCGTGGGGCTACTTCACTCTTCTGAGAGTGAAACTTCATTCCTTGGCATCTATTATGTTGGATATTAAAGAGATCCTTAGGGTTGAAACCGGCATCACAATCAGGCATGTGCTTCGTGAATGTAACTGTGCTAATTTCATGGCGTAGTAAGGCGCTCTTGCTTCGTCTTCTTCAAAGGTGGCAATCTCCTCCGTGCTTAGCCCCTTTGTTGTCAGGACAAGCCGAGCTTGCCTCCCTTTTGCTTAGCTTTTTTTTTTTCTTTTGCGTTACTTTGTAAATTCACCAAAAAAAAAAAATACTCGGCAACCACAAAAACCAACCCAAACATAGAAATTACAACACCCATCCAAGGTCAGTCCAATCCACAAGAAACTGAGAACCACTAACATTGCAGCCCGTATTGGAACCCAACCAAACAAGCTTGGACAAGCTCAAACCATAAGATACGAATCCACTTCACCATCGAATCAGAACTAAAAACTAAGCCCAAACCAAGCCCCCCCCGTAGGACACTACTAATAGCGTCCTCTCCATCTGCAATGGAGTTGCTGAACCGTCACCTGAATCATCACGACCATGTGAAACCCCAACCGTCGAACTCAACAATCTCCATCACCAAACACTTATAATCCAGCCCCAGCTCCTTAGGCTCGAACCACCCGGGTGCCTTCTGCCACGTCAAACAGCTAATCCCCACAGATGAGGACCTCTTTGAACTTGCACAACCACAAAATTGGATCCAAATACCCCAGTCATCCCGCGTTGATGTTCTCATCGGCTCTCGTGTGCTCCACCACCACAGCCCTCTCTGCCATCGCCGGATGCCCATCCGAAACACCATATCACTAGCCCAGGCTGCCGGAAACCCGACCCGTCCTCAGCTAATCCTCGACCGAGCAGCCCAGAAAAGCCCGTCGGGATGCCTCACTGTAAGATAACTGAATGCTTGATCTCTAATGATAAATATAACACACATACAAATACAAATACATAGTGGGCTTTAGGTAAACCCTAAACCCAGTGGTTTAAGCCCATATACTCTAACATCCCCACAGTTTTATCGGGAGAGAATACGAAATGATGAAACTGACAAAGATGAAAAGAAACAGATGGAAAGAAGTGCAGAAAAGCAGATATCAAGAAATGGAGGCAACGACGACAAGAAGTGGAGCTACGGTTGTGTCGACGTAGGTTTCCGGCGAGGCCAGCTAGGGTTCCGGCGAAGTCGGTGCCGGAAAAAGGTAGGGTTTCGGCGAAGTCGATGCTGGAGTTTTGAGAAGAAAGACGTCGACGAGATCTGTGACATCAGTGATGAAGAGATTTGCACAGCAAAGAAGAAGGGCAGCTGAGACTCAACGCGACGGAGGAAGAAGGTATCTCTGGCGGAGGTTGCTGGCGGCATAGAAGAAGAGGCTGCAAAAGTTATCTCCGGAGGTGCTGGCTGAGTCACAAATCTAGTGGTGGTCACCGGAGATGCAGAGAAAATATCTGTCCAGAGAAACCACATCGACCGGCGGTGCTTTTGGACCAGTCAAGAAGGAAAAACGGCAGCGACATCGGAGGAGCTAGCCAAGATCGATGTGCAGATCAGACGAGAGAGCGGTTGAATAGAGAGAGGTCGTCAGATGTTTCTAGTAGTGTTTTGCGTCTCTGGCGACTAGTGGAGAGGCTGCAATCGGTGGATGCACTCACAGATCTGGGTGAAGACAAGATAGATCGGGGATGAAGAAACAGATCGCGGCTGTGTAGGTGACAGATCGGGGGCCGGAGAGAAGATGATAAATGGAGATCACCAGAGCTTCATGACAGATCTCATTGCCGGAAGTTGCTACGATGGAAAAGGAGCTGATAATGAGCTAACAAAAACTCCAGATCATCGTAGATCTGGTGGAGAGAATAGCAGACGACTGGTGATGGAGATTGTGTAATATTCGTAAATTTGATTTCCGGTAATTTTCGTGTAATTTTCGTTTTTTGGCGAGAGTTCATTTTGACGACTCGCTTGGGACCGTTTCATCATTCTGAGAATGATTAATTCTGCACTTTTCGACATCCGAGTTCGTTTCGGTGTCGTTTTGTTGAGTTCCGTGCTTTTTAGCGACTTTTCCGCACTTGAGTTCGATTCTTACGAATCTCATTCAAAATTGCTGTTTCGAGTTTCCCGTAAGTCCGTTTAACTTTGTTAGACGTGTTGTGAACTTCGGTTTGGTTATTCGATCATGTATCGTGATTTTCGGGCGTTTTGGGCCATTTTGTAATTTACCCAAAGTTATGGGTATCCATATATGTATTTGTTGTCTCGACCCTTTTCTTGGTCGCGTATGATTAATTATTGCATTATGTTTTCATTTCGGATCGATGATGTTGTCCGCGAGCTTTTCGTATTCGCCCGCACGCTTAAATCGAGTCGCCGGGTCTTGGTGGCCGAGCACCGGGCCGGATACGTGCGGCATCGGCCGAAGTGCCGGGCAATCGCCGAGCAGCACGACAGAACTGGCCAGAGCGCACGCCACGGCCGAAGGTCGCGCGCACTAGCTCGGCAAGGTCGCGCACTAGCTCGACAGTGTAGCGCACGCTGCCGACCGCCCAGCAGATGCTATCGGTCCGGGCGCAGGGGTTCCGAGGTTCGAATCGGGGAGGATCGCAGTGTAGCGCACGCCATCGCTTGGCCGTGGCGCACGCTAATCGGCATGTGTAGCGCACGCCGCCGGCCGACTAGCGACGTTACATGGGCGAGCTATTTAGTCCAGAGGTTATCGACAGTCGAAGCGCTAGCGCTGAAGGCCAAGCGTAGCGCATGCTATCGGGGTCGGGCGGACAGGTCGCGGTCGGCAGGTTTGGTCGGTAGTGCCGGGTCGTGCGGGCCCTGGCCGAGGGTGCTGGGCCGATACTGGCCGATAGCGCACGCTAGTCCGGGAAGGCTAGCGCACGCTAGTTCCGGCCCAGTATAAATATGACAGAGTAGTCATATTTTCACCCGTTTTTCATTTCCATCTTTTCCTCTCCGCGGCTGGAGGCTTGGCGATCCAGGAGACATGTTGTCAAGCAACTAATCCACGAATATTGGGAGCTCATATCATCGATTAATCCCTCCATAACCTCATTTGATCCAGCGAATCAAGGTGAGATTTCCTAGAACCCTATTTTGGGAAATTTTGGGGTTTTTGCGTTTTTGTCCGATTCCTTCCGTGTTGTTGATTAATCCACGATGGGTATGATTAATCTTAGTATTATTCATGTGTTTAACATCATTTAATCCATTGTTTTTCGTCGAATCAAGGTATATTTCTTGATTTCCTTCGAATCGACTTTTTGGGGGATTTGTTCTTGATTTTGTTTTCCATACGTTTTTGATGGATCGATTGTTGTTAAATGATGTTGTTAAACATATCATATGGATTGTATATCCATATTTCGGTTTGGAATTCCGTTTTCATGTTTTGACGGGACGAATCGTGTTCTTGGCCGTTTTGGGGGAAACTCTTGAACTTTCGCTGCTTGTTCCTTGAATTCAGCGCTTGGGTCGTACTTTGGAATTCATTTTCTTTTTTATAGTTGTCTTTCGTAGTTTATTGTTCCCGGCCGCTGCTCGGGAGTCGGCGGGTTCGTAGTCGGTTCGTGCCAACCTACTTTGGTCGATTCTCTGCGTCGTGGTTTCGAGGCAAGTATTTTACTATACGAATTGTGTCTTGTGAATAAGGACGTCGTGTTATGGTTATGATGAACTGATTATTATGAACGATTGATGGTAGCGATAATACCATCACTTAGTTAACATCGTGGAATTGTGTTGGATATGCAAATCATCTAAGTTTGTGCCGGGCGTGATTGTTCATTGTTGAGTTGTTGTGATGATTATGATATTTGTGTTGTTTTGGTTTACATACTTGATTATGAATTTCGGTGTAATGTGGAATGACTTGACATTTGATGATTATGAATTGTGTCGTGTCGATGTGTGTGTGTGTGTTCCAGGTAGGGTCTGACGAGGCCTCTGGAGTTGGGTACATGATGTGTACGAACAAGGTGTGTGATCCAGGTAGGGTCTGACGAGGCCTCTGGAGTTCGGTACATGATGTGTACGAACGATGTATGTGGCCGGGTAAGGTCCGTCGAGGCCTCCGGAGTTCGGTACATGATGTGTACGAACAGTGTGTGTGGTCCGGGTAAGGTCCGTCGAGGCCTCCGGAGTTCGGTACATGATGTGTACGAACAATGATCGTATAGCAGTGATTGTTTGGATAACATTTTAAATATGGGTCTCGGACTCATAATGATATCTTATCCAGTGTGTTTTGAAACGAGAATCGGGCTAAAGGCCCTAATGTTTACGAAAAGGCTTTGTAAATTAGGACTCAAGGTCCAAAAGAATTTACGCTTTAAAAATCCCCGAGATAATGTGTTTCTTTTCAAATATCTCTTGCTTGAGTTCGAAATTCTAAAACTTCTCGGGAATATTTTGATAATTGATTTCCATATTAAATTCGTAGTTGCTATTTACTTGTTGCTTTTCGTATCGTATTATACTTGCACTAGTAAAACAGTGGAGTTTTACTAACCCCCGAGTAATCGGGGGGTGGATGTCTGTTTTGCGTCCAGGTACATGCAAGTTCAGGGGAGCAGTCACAGGATTGGCACAAGAGGATGACGAGATGCGATACTAATCAAGAGTCGAGAGTTGGTAGAGTTTGGTTGTATTGTTAGAGTTGATTTCAGTCTTCCGTTGTATTGTGTTTCGACCCCTGTGTGGGTAATGTTGTTTTAGCCGCCTGTTGATAGAGCTGTGTGACCTCATCGGTCTGTGTATTCATGTGTAAGTGACCTTAACGGTCTGTATTATTATATTGTTTGACCCTGGCAGGGCAAGCACTTGGTCGTTTTGTAAGGTATAGCCTGGTAGATCCTCGTAAAAAGGGGTCTACGGCGTGTAATATTCCCATATGGTTTTGGGGGTGTTACATTTATGGTATCAGAGCTTAGGTTGCGGAAACCTAGGCTGTCGGGTCGATTCGAGTCGTGATTTGTCGAGTAATGTGTTGTCTTGTCGTTCGAGTCATCAGGTGACAAGTTGAGTTGTGCGTAGTCACAACGTGTCGGATATGTTGCTGGATAAGATTAGTATCGTGGGCGACCGTCATCTCTGTAACACCCCCAAACCACTCGGGAATATTACAGTGCCGTAGACCCTCTCCATGAGGATCTACCAGGCTAAATACAGAAACACCACAATACAATACAATACAATACTTACCGACATCGGTAATTAACGGACCATTAGACCGATTTGGTCTTTTACCACAACATACACATCAACCATACATTACTCTTTCTCGTAACTCATACCCACACAGGGGTTAACATAAATCAATGTTCCCGCATAAGGGAAAATAAACACAACGGAAGGACAAAACAAGACATCACCAAATACTCAACACCGGTCTTCATGTGATTAGTATCGCCGTCATCATCCTTCGTAACGATCATGTGAATTGCTCCCCAGCAACCTACAAGTACCTGGATGCAAAATAGACATCCACCCCCCGAATACTTGGGGGTGAGCAAAACTCCACTGTTTTGCTAATGCAAGTATAAATACAAGGACGAGCCATACATATCATACTCCAAGAACATAGAAATCGTGAATATACTTCCCGAGATAATTCACTTGACCAAAACAGTTTGAATTACGAAAGATAAGAATAAAACCATTTTACATCTTACAAAACATTTTACGATCTAGGGAGTTTTTGAAAACATTTGGGGTTTAAGAAGTCTCAAGCCTTTCGAACACTTAGGGACACAGCCCAAAATCATCCACTTCACATGCTCGCAAGAATAACCCGACGGAAACTACATCATACCAAACATTAACATGACAACAGTCTCACAAAACGACATCAAAGAGCACAACTTTGCAACTTAACCATACGGTCGAACTCAACACACCACAGAGCTACAATACACAAAGCAACCACTGGACTCACGTACCCATACCAAATTATCACAGCCAAGGGACGAATCACACACAACACATTTACTAGTGCCATTCCAGCCAAGTACGATACCATTTGGACTGCCATTCTAATCAGATGAAATATGCGCCAACAATCACAGTTCTCCAACAAAACATTTCAAAGTTAATCGTTGGTACGAGACTCACGGCCGCCGTACCCCGCAGAGCCCCGTCGGACATCCCTGGGTGGTTAACCCTAGTTCGTGATACGCATACTCACGGAAATACGTATCCCTAGAGGTCCCGTCAGACCATCCCTAGGTGAACATACACATATCATCCACAACGCCACAGGAAGCCATAATCCGAATACTAGAATATGCATACAAATGCTAGGTACTTCGCTAGAATGGCCACTTTAGTCGACATATACTCACAACTAATGTCACACAATCACAAGCAGTTACCAATACCAAACAACACCAAGCGCCACAACCTCCTTACGAAGGAATAACAACAAATATCACAAAACATCCCATATTCGCCGAACAATTACACATATCAGTACAATCCTCGGCAAATAATTTCGGTCTACTAACATCACTAAACATGATCAACATCTTCCAACATATGAAACTAACGCACATATTCCGAAAGCTCATTAATCTACGAGGCATACGAGTTATCTTTTGAAAGACAATAATTATCGAGAACATACCGATCCTTTTAAAAGTTCATTAAAACATTCAAATTGTAATTTGATTCCAATACTAACGAATACGTCTACGAAACACGAAATGTATGGGCAAGATACTTCTATCGAAAAGGAAGATGACGATGAACGGAAGGATTTAACATGGTTTCTTCGCAAGAAACTCGACCCTAACATCAAATAATTAATAAATCAACGATCATACGAGGAAGAGTAATTGTAGAACGTCCGAAAACCCCACTATGACATTATACCGGACACCTTCAAGACGTCGATTAAGAACTCAACCAAAACGACGAATCTATACGATCCGGCCATGGAATAACAAGGAAATAGGTAGAATACACCTTAATAATCAATAATCCATCAATAATATAAGTTATTACGGATCAAACGAATGAAACCCAAAAAAACCCCAATTTCCCCAAAACTAGATTTCTAGAAAATCTGACCTGATTCGCTCGATCAAAGGATGTTATAGGATGGATGATTGATGATATGAACTCCAAGACTTCATGGATTGATTGTCCAACAACATCTCTCCATGATAGCCATACCTCCGGCCGCGGAAGAGAAGGAAAAAAAATGAGAAAATGGGTGAAAAACCCGACTGCAGGGCCTTAAATAGTCCGTCACACCGAAAGTTACGACGAATCGCCAAGGGCTTACGACGCACCGCCACTACGAGACACTACCCAAAAATGCCGCAGATCGCTTCAGACGAATCGACAAGGCTTACGACGTAATCGGCCTTACGACGTAACTTCCGAGCACTACCACCAGATCGGCCAAAGGCCGGCCTGGGCCTGCATCGCCTGCCATGACTCGGTCGGGGCCAACTCCGACGGCCCGAACGACCCCGAAACCCGAACCTGAATACGAATCGAAGATACGGTTACGATGTACTTACAAAGACGAATTCGTGCACTAAGAGAATACACGATTTTGACCATCCAAAGGCTCGAAATTCGACAACGGAAAGTAATTACCCCAAACTTTGGGAAATTACGAATATGGCCCAAAATGTCCGAAATACACGATACATGATCGAAACACCAAGCCGAAGCTCGCAACATGAATAATAACATTAAATGAACTTACGAGAAACTCAAAACAACAGTTTTGGATGAGATTCGCAAGAATCGAACTCAAGTGCGGAAAAACCGCTCAAGAACACGGAACTCAACAAAACGATACCGAAACGAATTCGGATGACAAAAATTGCATAATTAATCATTCTCAGAATAACGAAACGGTCATGGGCGAGTCGTCAAAACGAACTTTCGCCTAAAAAAAAAGAAATTACCGGAAATCAAAATTACGGGTATTACACACTACCCTCCTTAAAAGAAGTTTCGTCCCGAAACTTAAAACAAGTAGGGAGGAGTAATATCCTGCCAGGAAACACTCAACGATATACATAAGAAACGCGTAACTTACGCCCAATGGCAAAACGTTACAAGCAACGCAAAGGGACAAACGGCGTGAAAACACGCTCCACGACGACTAACACAACGCTATCGGTAGAGACATAGTAAAACCAACAAGTGACAAGCGTCATCAAACATATAATACAATCAAGTCAATTATCCGAACAATCACAAAACACAATGAACGAAAATCAATACGATTGACCAACCCAATGCTACATCAATCAAAACGTGAGTCAATCGCTGAACGAATACGGAATCCCACCGCCCAAGGATTGGAAGATCGAAAACGAGACTAATTTCTCGAACTTAAAGGATTTACGAAGGAGTCTGAACGTTCGACAATCACGAAACGAGATCAACAAAAGACGAACAATCAAACGATCGAACCACAACGACCGAGACAACAAAAATTGAACAATCATGTTCGGATCACGAAGAACAATAAGGTTCAACCGACAACTCTGAGGTTCACATCTTGACTCGAGACAAAATATGATCCGGTGAAAACAACAAGATGTGCACTCACATAAGATCCACAGGAAGGGAATAGCAATTGAAAAGTCACAACAACAAACGAGTAATTCTGAAACAATACCACACTCATTCGATCAACAAAAGCAAGGGGCAGGACAGCTCAGAAAATGTGAACGAACATAAACGACTCGACCGAGTCGAAAATACAGAAGTTAAAAATCCGATCCACTTCGAATAAAAGAACTAGTAGAACCAAAAGATGTTACTTCCGAACAAGGTTCACAAGAATCGAACCGAACTCGAAAAAGTCACAATGATAACCAGATCGTCCCAAAACAAGATCATAGCTTGTTCGAACGATGAAACCAAAATACAGAACAAGTTCAGGAAGTATCAATGAGCACGAGCGAGTCGATAGGCTTGAGAAAGAGGAAATGCAGATCCAAAAACAATACGGGTATCACATTCGACCTCTTATAAAAGAAGGTCATCCCCGCAACTCACAATAACGGAAACAAGGCAACAACATAAAAGCAGTCGACGGAAACATCTCCCATGGGCCTCTCAGAGCCGATCCTGATATCTATGCTGAAGCACGAACTCCGAAAGTCTCAGTAGCCAATTCGCAAAACTGAATTATATGTCCCTCAAGTCCGCACTTGAAATGCGTTACTGAATGCCCCCGGCACACCACGGTTGAAACACCTCGGCTCGGCATACCGAAAATACAAATGCTAGATACAATGGAACATAACATCACAAAACAACAAACCGGAGATGCCATCTTGGCATAACATATCAACACATACTAAGATCACAATGTTGTTACCCAAAATATTATCCGGAGATGATATTGCTGGAATGGTCGAGTAACAAACAAATGTGAGAACACTTCCGTGAGAAATTAAATAACACAAGATTTGCCGGGGTTGTTAGTCCCGGGCTTGAATGCTCTCGCGAGATGTTATTAATATAAATACTTTGGAGTACAAATATTAATGTTAGAATCTATTACAATAAGTGTAAAGACTTCTAGTTATCTTAGCTATAGAGCTTGAAGATTGCCGGAAGAACCAGATATGAAGCTCTGTGAGTTCTTTCTTTTGATATCCCGTAGGGATGAATGAATATCACTATGTATGTGTAACTATTCACGTGTAAGAATACCGCTCTCTCAGACGCTTTTCACCGTATCCTCGACATTTGGAAGCCTCCTATTTATAGGAGACAAGGTTATTGGGTCCTCTCCGGCGATCGTGGGCGACCGCCGTTTTCTATATTAGAATAAGGTGGGCGATCTCCCTTAAAGTCCGAAGATGCTGCTAGCAGCCAGCTGTGTGAGCCAATGGGAAACCTGCACGCGTCCTGAATCGCTATCTGGGGAGGACCCACCTTGTACCTTTCGGCGAGCCTGTCGGTAGGTGAAAGGTTGGTGACAGGCTGGGGTCAAAAGCCTTATCTTGCGGCGCCTTTTGTGGATCTGCACGTGGGTCTACGTCCGAGATTCGGCCTCAAGACTTTGACGGTGCACATGCAAGATGGGACGATCGCCTACAGCCCGATATTATTGGCGATCGCTAGATGCCTACAGACGATCGCTTTGGACGCCGATTGCCGGGTGCTTGCCTGCCTGCCTCTCTGGCCGGCCTCGACCATCATGCCGATCGCCATCGAGGCATATAAATCGCCGCACAACAATTGCCCCCCAGCTCGCTCCGATGTTGAAAACATGGGGTGAGGTGGCACTGTTGGAGATCGCCTGTTCAAGGCAATTGGCTCGTCTGCTTGTGACAAGGACGATAGTCGCCTGGATGATCTGATTTCGAATTCGGACGATTTTCTTTTGTGCTGGAAATAGCGGGAAATAGAGGTGGGCTCTTGAAATTTTGCAGGGACACGCGTCGCGCTATCGTTGGGGGAGTCCGACAATTTTGTCAGACTTGTCGTCTAGCGTGCCCTCGAAATGATGAGTACGTGGGTTTCGGGGGCTGCATTTAATGTGTCCCCCCCAACGGTTGCACTCCAGCCCCTGGGATTGCGCCTATTTGTACAGAGGTCCCTGTACTCGCCTATAAAAGGGCTAGGGTCATTTCAGTTTATCTCTTTATGTGCCCTTGCCTTTTAGACGAGACTCTGCCGAATTTCCTTGAAGATTCCAGTGCCGACCGTCTTTCTTTCTAGGTAAGAACCAAAATCTTCTCTCCCCCTTTACTTTTAAGAACATGTCTGGAGGCGCATCTAAAACATACGAGGCTGGTAGCTCTTCCGCCGCCGCGGCTTTGCCTGACTGGGAAGAAACTCCCACGGTTCTCAACATGGAGACGGCTGTTGAGGCCATCCGTGCAGGAATAACACCTGCGGAGGTTGAAGAGCTCTTTAATGAGGCCGACGTGGCGAGATCAGCGGCGGTGGCGGAGCAGGGGGGCTCGCCGGTGGATGAGGATGAAGTGGTATGGCTGTCTTGGGAGCAGAAAAGTGTGTTCGGCCCCGCCTATTTAGATTTCGCCAAGCTTATGGAGGGTATTGCCGGACCATGTCCCGAGTTTGACTTTAAAACGTATTCTGCCGCCCACCCCTATGAGACCGTGAGGCGGACGTCATTCCGGGCCGCGGACCATTCCTTATGGACCTTTGGACAGATCCGGAGTTCGGCGACCAGGAAAGACTTGATCCGTTGGAGGGAGAAATTCCACATTCCTTCTGATGTTTCATTGCACGTGCCTTCGGAGAACGAACGTGCCGACCAGCCTCCCGAGGGTATGGTCGCTGTCAATGAAATGATCCTGGAGGCCGGATTGCGGTTTCCCTTGCCATTTGCCGTGTCGTATTTGGTGATCGCCTGGAATGTGGCGCCGCTCCAGTTGACGTCGAACGCCTGGCTGCAGATTATCAGCACCTTGACATTGTTTGGCGGTCATCGGTTGCCTGTCGCCTTCGCTACTGAAATGAACTATCTTTTCAAGCCGATCGCGCAGTATGGGATCGGTCGGAGGCTACCATATCCGTGGTCGCATGGATAGGGTGGTCTCGGGGTGCCGAACAAGGTTCTGGGCGACTGCAAAGTGGTTCCGGGTCAGCGGAGCATGGAGGTCGGCATCGAGTGATAAGCCAGAGGAAGAGTTGGATATCCCCACCAGTTTTCGGGAGAGGAATCCGAGTAAGGGTTTCAACTCTCCCTTTATTAGGATACACCTTGAACTGATCTTATTTGGTTTCCGTTTTGCAGGATCCCTTGTTCCAGCGATCGGCGATCTCCCCTTTGATTTCTTGATTGTCTGGGAGCGAATTCGCGGCCTGCCGGACTCCTACATCGACGTTCGCTCAGTCAGCCACGAACTTCACCAGTTGGGAGCTCGATTGTTTTGCTACCCTCGCCACTTGAAGGTTCCAGGTATGAATTTTTACTTCCTCTTTCCTGTATGACGATCGTCTGATTGAAGTAGATGTCTAACTTGTCTGAATTTCTTCTTTGACAGAGATCCATTTTCCCCGTTATACCGAGCCACCGAGAGAGATCTCCATGTCGAATCCTGGTCTTTTGGGTCGTCTTCACCAGGGCAAGAAGACGGGTCGTGCCCCAGCAATGACGTCCCGTCCTGTCCCTACGGTGAGACCTATTACGGTGCCGGTCGTTGAGCCGGAAGTTCGAGAGGAAGAACAGCTCCAGCGCAACCGCAAAAGGCAGAGGCCAGAGGAGTCCCTGCCGACTGCTGACACGGAGGTATCCATTTTGGAGCCACCGGTTGCCGCGCCGCCTATCTCTGCTGTTCCGATGGCGGAGGGATCCGGACCATCTGCTGCCTTCGTGAAAACTGCAGCGATCGCCGAAGCCGAAACTCCTCGGGGCAAGCCCTTGTTCGGCCGCGACTCCGAGCTGTCAACAGGTAAGACCGGTTTGATCTTTTTGAGTTAGGCTATTTGCGTTGGATGTATACTAACTCTTTCGTTCTCTTTGTTTGTGTTGCAGGGTCCGTCTTGCCGATCCAGACGCCTCACCGATGGTGCTGGATTTCTTGGCGAGCAAGTCTCCGCGCCAGTCCCTCGATGTTCCTTCTTATGTCTCCCGGGCCATCAACTCTCTTCCTAAGGCCTGGATGACCGACCTCGATGCGATTGCTCGTCGGCGGTCTGGAGATGCCATGCAGGCGACGCTCGCCCTGACTCTCCAGGCGGCGACGATGGCCGCCCAAGCCGCTAAGGATTACAAGGGGCGACCCTCTAATGCTCGCCTGCATCAAGATCTCGAGATCTCTCGGAGACAGAATGCCGATTTCGCTACCCGGATCATGGCCATGGAGAAGGAACAAATTGAGACGGCCAAACGGGCCAAACAAGACCTCGACCGGATGAAGCAAGAGCTTGGCCGGTCCAAGGAAGTGGCCGATCGGTTCCGCGACCAGATGACGGATGCTCGTCGGTTGCACGCGGCCTCGCAGGAGGAGGCGACTGGGCTGAAGGCGACAGTTGATCGTCTCAACAGCGAGTTGGAGAAGGCGAAAGGTGAACTAGACGCCAAGGTAGCCGAGCTTGCGGATGCTGAGAAGACGACTGCGGGGTTGAAGGAGCAGTTAAGGGAGATCGAGACCAATCCCTACCTTAATGTGGGATACGTCGGCGAGTTCTCCTATTATATGGCCTACGCCGACGCTTAGGGGTGTTAATAGAAATCCGAAAACCGACCAACCAATCCGAACCAATCCGCACCGAACCGAAAATCCCCGACCGAAAGCAATTCCGAACTTGAAACTTACAAACCAAAACCGAAACCGAATTAATTCGGGTTTAGATAACTTAAACCGAACCGAACCGAATTACCCCGACTTGGACCGAGCTAACCCGAATTATTTATATTATATAAAATTTTATTTATATGACTAAAATTTTTAAACTTATAAAATAATATATCTACACATATATTGTAGTTTTGATAAAAACAATGATTAAATATATCAATTAAATATCTATATATTATTTTAGAACAAGTTTTATTAACATAATTAATTTTTTTGTCACTTTATTAAATAAATATATATAAATTAAATATATTTGGTCAAAACCGAATTTGACCGAACTAATCCGAAACCGAAACATTTGGGGAGGGTTTGGGTTTTGAGTTTTGAAAACCAAAACCGACCGAAACCGAAACCGAATTTTAAAGTTTGGGGAGGGTTTGGTTTTCGAAAATTTTACCCCGACCGAAACCGAAAACACCCCTACCGACGCCATCCGTGCCGCCAAGAAGGTAGGGATCGAGGTCGGCCCTATGATGGAAACCTTCAAGGCCTACGTACTTGATCATTTCCTGCATCCGGACTTCTCCCTGCCGATCCTCGATCTCACCGACTTAGGGATTAATTTGAGCTGGTATCCGCTTCCGGATAAACTTATTTATCTCGAGGCCGGTGAGAAAGTGCGCGCCGATCCGCCTGCTGGGGGTGAAGGCCAGTCGGGGGCGGCCTGAGAGGTGGCGGAGTTGTTTTGTTTTCCTTCACTTTATAATTTCCAGTTTTCTCTTGTATTGCCTGCGGGCTTGTATGTACGATTGTTTTGAATGGAATAAAATACTTCTTCTTCGCATCTGATTTTTTATCTATATGATCGTCTCTTCTGAATGTTTGCATATGAATTTGTACGAGTGTTTACACAATTGCACCTGATGCCTTGTTTGTACGGTCGACTGTCTGGATGTTCCGCATCGCTTCGACTTTATTGGTACACTTGAAAATTCTTACTTAAAAATTTCTTGAACAAAACTGATCGTCATGTGTGTATCTGAACGAAGCCGATCGTGTATGGTTCCTTCCTCCTGATCGCGTTTTAGGAAAAGCTCCACTTTGCACCTTGTTTTTGTTTACTTAGTGCAAGTAAGGGAACGAAAATAGTATGTTTGGTGAGCTATCCTTCGTTTTGCCGATTCTTTGAGGGAGGACGACTGTGTGCATGGTTGCTGAGTTCGATGGACCGACCTCCCTAACCGTGTCTTTATGTGCGAGGGACATTCCATCCGTAGGTATGTCCCACGACTCACTTTATTGTTAGGGTCCTCCGTTAGGCTGCGCCCGCCTTGTATTTAAATGAAAGGCGAGCGGTCTTGGTCTGGAGGAGTCCTTGCACGGGGCGTCTGGCTTGGTTTTTTCGACTCCACGTCCGCGGCTTGTTTGCACTTTTCTACCTGGGGTCGCATTTTTAGATGGCCACCCTCGACGGTATACGTTGTGACGAGGTAGGGACGCGTCGCCTTGTCCAGGTACATCATGTTAGATGATGTACTTTGAGGGCGTGCGAGCGTGTCCACAGGTTTATTTGGAGAGTCCTTCGGCTACGCCCGCCTCGTATTTAAACGAAGGGCGAGCGATCGCAGCCCAAAGGAACCTTGCATGGACGAAGTTGTCCGTTCCATCGACCTCCAGGACCATGGCTGCACTTTTTCTACCTCGGATCGCCATGTTGAATGACGACCCTCGACGGTATACGTTGTGCTCGGAGGGGCGATCGCTTGCATAGGTCTGTCAAGTTTAGATGATGACCTCTTGTAGGGCGAGCGAGTCGTCCTCTTTCTAGTTGTTCTTTTTCGTCGAGGCGAATCATATAGATGGGATAGGGAAATCTCATTATACTCTTTGTACATTGTGTAATTGAAACTGAATACAAAGTTCTCACTGGTAGTATTTCTTCAAATGTATGGCATTCCAGGGATATTGGTCCGGAGTGCCGTCAGGGTGTTCAAGTTCGTAGGTTCCCCTAGTTAGCCACTTAGATATCCTGAAGGGGCCTTCCCAATTCGGGCCAAAGACTCCTGTGTGGGTCTGGACTTTTTGAGGACTAGGTCGCCTATTTGGAACCATCTTTCCTTGACCTTCGAATTGAAGAACTTCTCGGATCTCCTTTTGTGGATTGTGTTCTTCATTTATGAGGTCAGTCGCCGTTCTTCGAGCATGTCCAAGTCGATCCGCCGAGCCACATCATTATCCGTCGTCATCTCTTGGTCAGTTCGGTGGCTGAGGACGGTGATCTCCGAAGGGATCATTGCTTCTGTTCCGAAGGCGAGGGCGAACGGGGTTTCGCAAGTCGAGTTTCGGGTTGTCGTTCGGTAGGACCATAAAACATCTGGGAGCTCGCTCGCCCATCGTCCTTGTTTGGATTCGAGTCGTGCTTTGATCGTGTGTTTCAGGATCTTGTTTACAGCCTCTACCTGCCCGTTCGTCTGAGGGTGGTAGGGGGCCGAGAACATCTTTTGATTCCCACTTCTCGCACCGCATGACTTCCAAACCGTCGAACTGCTTCCCGTTGTCGGAGATTATAACCTGGGGTAGCCTGAACCGGCATATGATGTTTTTCCATATGAACTTAATTACTTGTTCTTGGCCGATCTTGTTGTGTGGCTCGTCCTCAGCCCATTTTGTGAAGTAATCTACCCCTACAATGGCAAATTTACATCCTCCTGGCACTGTTGGCAAGGGACCGATGAGGTCGATGCCCCATTGGGAGAACGGCCATGGGATGTACATAGAAGTGAGATGCTCGGGGGAGAGCTTGATGTTCGGGCCCATCACTTGACACCTGTGACACGATCTGGCATAGGCGATCGCATCTTTCTGAAGCGAAGGCCAGAAAAAACCTTGCCTGGTTGTTTTGTGGATGAGAGCTCGCCCGCCAGCATGGTTCCCACAGATCCCGTCATGGATCTCGGCTAAAACGTGCTGGCCTTCCTCCGGCATAATGCACTTGAGTAGGGGAAGGCTGAAAGCTCGCTTGTAAAGCTGGTCGTCCAGTAGGGTGTATTTGGTTGCACGGATTTGAAGTCAAGCAGCTTTGATACGGCCGTGTGGATCGCTCCGCCCTTTAAGTATTTAATGAACGGAGTCATCCAGCTTCTCTCGCAATGGCAACCGTGGTAACTGTGTTTCGCGATCACGGCTTTGGCTGATTTTGTGATTCGATGTTAGAGAAATCGGCCGCCCATCCGATGATGCCATTGATAGGGCGTCGGCCTGAGAATTGTGCTCTCTCGGGACTTGTTCGATTAGCACTTCCTCAAATTTCGTGCACATTTCAGTGACCAGTTCTTGGTATTTGATCATTTGTTCGCCGCGCGCCTCATATTCTCCCTTGACTTGATTCACGACCAAGAGGGAGTCCATGAAGATATGCAGGCGACGAACATCAAGGGCGAGGGCTAGATCGAGCCCGCCTACCAAAGCTTCGTATTTAGCCTCATTTTTGGTCGCCCGAAACCCGAAACGTACAGCATTTGTGAAACTTTGGCCGTCGGGGATGATGAGGACAATCCCTGCCCCTGATCGCGAGTTGGTTGCCGAGCCATCCACGTACAACTTCCAAGCGGGGCGACCGATCTGGGTCGGACTAGGTGGGAATGTTAATTCCACCACGAAGTCCGCCAGAGCTTGGCCTTTGATCGCCGTGCGAGGAGCGTACGTGATACCGTATTGGGCGACCTCCAGTGACCACTTGAGGAGTCGCCCGTTAGTGTCTGGCCAGTGCAGGACATGCCTTAAGGGGAGAGTCGTCAGAACCTCCACTTGATGTTCAAGAAGTAGGCCCTCGCTTGCGAACACTCATGACTAAAGCGTACGCGATCTTCTCCAGAGGCCTCGTATCGCGCTTCCGCGTCATGGAGCGCTTGGCTAATGAAGTAGATCGGCAAGTGGGCTTGCCCTCCGCCGCACTAAACAAAGACTCAAAGACGACCTCCGAGGCCGCCAAGTAAAGGAATATCTTTTCACGGGGATCGGTTTCGCCATGATCTAGGGGTTAGATAGATACTCCTTAATTTTGGCGAATGCTATTTGACTCTCCTTTGTCCATGCGAACTTCTTGTTCTTTATGGTCGCGAAGAATGGCTTGCTTTTGTCTCCGAGTCGAGATATGAAACGGTTGAGGGAAGCTAGACAACCAGTGAGATGTTGCACCTGTTTGATATTCCGTGGTTCCTACATGTCGAGGATCGCCTGGATCTTGGTGGGGTTTGCCTCGATCCCTCTTTGGCTCATGATGTGCCCCAAGAACTTCCCAGAGCTTACCCCGAAGTTACACTTCTTGGGGTTTAACTTCATATTGAACTTCTCGAGGATGGCGAACTTCTCGGCAAGGTCATTGAGGTAATCTTCCTTCTTGAGGCTTTTAACCACGATGTCGTCAATGTAGACCTCCATGGTCTTGCCGATCTGGTTGGCGAACATCCCGTTGACTAGCCGTTGGTAGGTCGCCCCTGCATTCTTCAAGTCGAATGGCATTCGGACCCAAAAGTATATGTCTTTTTCCGTGTGGAACAATGTGTGCTTTATGTCTTTCTCCGCCATTGGGATTTGATGGTATCCGGCGAAGGCATCCATGAACGACATCATTTCGCAACCTGCTGTACTATCGACCAAGTGATCAATATGAGGCATCGGAAAGTGGTCTTTCGGACATGCCGCGTTGAGGTCGGTGAAGTCGATGCATAACCTCCGTGAGCTGTTCGGCTTTTTGACGAGCACCGCATTGGCGACCCACTATGGTTCGTCCCGTAGCTACTCGATTAGTTTGTTGTCGAGTAACTTTTGACTTCTATGTCGAGCGCCGCGCATTTCTCAGGACCGAATTTCCTACGTTTCTGGTGAACAGGCTTCCTTGCCGGGTCGATCTTTAGATAGTGGCAAGCGTGGTCAGGACTTATGCCAACCATATATTGATGTGACCAGGCAAAGACTCCGATGTTCTTACGTAGTAAATTGATCGATCCTTCTTTAATTCGAGGTCAACGCTTGTGCCGACCAGATTTCCCACTCCGGGCGAGCCGGATATATCGTTACACTTTCTAACTCTTCAATGGGAACAGTCGCTTCTCATTTGGAATGATTTCCGGACTCGATCCTTGGATCGATGTCGAGGCTTGGCTCGAAACCAATCCTTGGCTCGATGTCGTCCGTTAATCGATGTGAGATGGCATCCTCTGAGTCGAGGTGGTTCGATGTGCTTGGCTCGTCGATCTCCATCGATTGATGGTCGATCGTCTCGATGTTACAAATAGCATGGGAAGTATTGAAAGAAGTTGCGACACAGGAGTAATTCAAACATTTCTTAGCCATTAGTTGGTCTCCTTTTACAGTACCGACCGTCCCATCGGCAGTGGGGAATTTGATACAGTAAAAGAAAGAGGAGGCGACCGCCTCGAAGGTTTCTAGAAATGGGCGACCTAGGAACCCATTATAGATGATGGGCCTATCTATGATTACAAAATTTAGGTTCCTAGTAATCCTAACCTTGGGATCGTAGTAACATATTAGCTCGACAGAGAGCTTGATCCTTCCATAGGCTTGGACTGTGCTGTCGCCGAACCCTTGGACCACGGTGTCAAATGGCTTGATAAACTTGGTCAGGTTGCCGAGCTGGTCAAGAGAGGATTTGAATATGATACTGCAAAAGCTCCCATTGTCAACCAGCACGCGGTCGACCATTTTCCCAAGGATACATGCAGAGATCACCAATGCATCCTCATTGGGGAACTGCACTCCCTCCCTATCCTTGTTGGAGAAAGTGATGAGCGCGTCTTTGGAGATGGTTGGCTCTGGGGGTACCACGACATGGACCCCTGCGAACGCCCTTAGCTCGGCCTTCCGCTTTCTATTTGACATGGTGGAAACCGGGGAAAGGCCTCCGAGGTTCCTACCTACAGACTGAAGCATATTAATCCGGCCTCCAGGGTTGATCGGAGGGATCGATTCATCAGAGTACTCCGGCTCATTCTGCTTGATCCTTGCGACCGGATTAGAAGGGATTCCATCGTTCTGTCGGCGTTCGCGCCTCCGGTCCTCTCTCGCCGAGGCTCTCGCTTGGTAACCAAGTTATCCAATTTGCCTTCCTCAAACACGCTGAGTTGTTCGAGGAGGTCGCAACACCGGCCGGTGTTGTGGCCGGACTCTTATGGTAGGCATAGAATTTGTCGCGGTCTAGATGACCATTGTCCCTTATCATCTTTGGTTTGTTGAGCCACTCGCGCTCCTTGATGGCATTAAATATGTGGGCCGGAGATAGATTGAGGTCGTGGAGGAGGTGAACCTCCACATCCTCGAAGGCTTTGAATTCACCAGCGGCTTTGCGACTGCCTTTCTGGGCTTGGCGACCGCCTTCTTCTGGATATGGGATGGCGCCTTCCCTTCTCCGGAAGATCCCTCGCCTAAGCGGAGGGTGAGCATCCACTGTCTGGCCAGGAAATCAGCGGCCCTGACGCGGAAGATCACATAGGTCGGGGGGATGTCCTTTGTAAGGTGCCTGAACATGGGCGAGTGACCGTATAATCCCCCTAGGACAGAGTAGAGAGTGAGCTCGTCACTAATGGGCTCACATGTGAGGACTATTTCGTCCACCCGGTCGATGTAATCTTCATCGGGCTCGTCCTTCTCCTGCCTGATTTTCATCATGCGATGGGGACCTTCTGGCCGAGCAACTTTGACGGCGAAGTACGACGTGAAGTCGTTCGCCAGCTTCTCAAAACAATTGATCGAGCGAGGTGGTAGTGAGATGTACCACCTGTGGGCGAGGTCGCCCAATGTTAATGGGAACATCAGACATTTCGTCATGCCCGATGCTCCACATCCGGTCATGTAAATCCGGAATTTGCTCAAATGGGTCTCAAGACCCGATCTCCCCTCATATAGAGGTGTTAGAGGGGGAGCGATCTTCGGTTGAATAGGGCGAGCTCGATCTGGATCGCGAGTGGCTCACTTGGTCCCGCAATCGATCTCATGGCGCCTACCCCAGTTTCTAGGAGCGCCTTCATTTCGTCGAGCTGGCGCTGCATGGCGGCCATCGCCGTAGCCTGACTGCTCGCTGATTGGCTCCCAGAGCGTGAGCCAAGGCGATCATGTACTTATCCCCTGGCCCCATGGTAGATGATGAGTTCTCCGCCACCGGCTCAGTTCTTGGGCGAGCGGGGACCCGTTGGCCGGCTTGTCTTCTGGGAGTCAGATATGCCGAACTCCTGGTGATGGATTCAGACTCAGATGCCTCCTGGCTGGGGCCTGAACGCCCGGGTCGCCACGAGGGATCACTCCCTAGGCGGCTGAAGACGGAGTCATCCCGCCTTACGAGAGCCTTTTCCTGCGGCTCGGGGCTTTCTGTCGATTTCTCAACATATATCCCCTTGAGCTTCCGCTTGCCTGCTCGGCGGATGGCTGACGGAGTAATGGTGGGCGAGTCGCATGCCCTCCGTCGCTCCCTGAGGATGGTTATAGCCTCCTCAATTTGTTCCGCGGTCTGGAACTGATCGAGTGAGAGTCTGGGACCGTCCCTCTGGGGCGGGAGTGAGAGTCTAACGTTGTCGCGGTCACCTTCCGCCGTAGGCTGGGATTCGGTCTGGGCCGGAATGAGATGTCCGGCAGATCGCAGGGTGGCTCTTTTGGAGGTCGTTGCAGACGTCATGTTTCTGAAAGTTTTCTTTGAAGAGCAGTGAGTGTCTCTTCAAGTATATGTCCCGGAAAACAATGAGTGTTCTTCGAGACGGTAGGAATAAAAATGAAGGTTTAGATGCCCTCCTTCTAGTGCCAATTGTTGTTACCCAAAATATTATCCGGAGATGATATTGCTGGAATGGTCGAGTTACAAACAAATGCGAGAACACTTCCGTGAGAAATTAAATAACACAAGATTTGCCGAGTTTGTTAGTCCCAGGCTTGAATGCTCTCGCGAGATGTTATTAATATAAATACTTTGGAGTACAAATATTAATGTTAGAATCTATTACAATGAGTGTAAAGACTTCTAGTTATCTTAGCTATAGAGCGTGAAGATTGCCTGAAGAACCAGATATGAAGCTCTGTGAGTTCTTGCTTTTTGATATCCTGTAGGGATGAATGAATATCACTATGTATGTGTAAGTATTCGTCAGGTAAGAATACCATTCTCTCTGTACGTTTTTCACCGTGTCCTTGGCCACTGTTGGAAGCCTCCTATTTATAGGAGACAAGGTTGTTGGGTCCTCTCCGGCGATCGTGGGCGACCGCCGCTTATATTAGAATAAGGTGGGCGATCGTCCCGCCACGTGGGGTTGTTCCCTTAAAGTCCGAGGTCGCCGCTGGCAGCCACCAGTGCGAGCCAATGGAAACTCGCACGCGTCCCGACCGCTGTCTGGGGAGGACCCACCTTGTACCTTTTGGCGGGCCTGTCGGTAGGTGAAAGGTTGGTGACAGGCTGGGGTCAAAAGCCTTATCTTGCGGCGCCTTTTGTGGATCTGCACGTGGGTCTACGTCCGAGAATCGCCTTGAAGACTTTGATAGGTGTGGGATTCACATGCAGTATGGGACGATCGTCTACAGTCCGATATTATTGGCGATTGCTAGATTCCTACAGACGATCGCCTTTGGATGCCGATTGCTTGGTGCTTGCGCAGCGTCTGTCTTCTTTGGCTGGCCCCTGACCATCATGCTGATTGCCATCGAGGCGTATAAATCGCCGCACAACACACAACAACCACGGCATCGCTCGATGATCTCAACGGCCCGAACGGTAATTCAGCACATAATCACAAAACATCATGAACAATCACACATTTACACAAACGTACAAACCTAAGCTTTAATACCGCACATGTGCGATAGCACGCAAATCACCACGAAATGAAATAGTTAAAGTTCAACCTAACACTTATCTCCGAGGGCTAATACAACGATTAGGTGGCGAACGGCTCAGCGCTCACACCACAAATTCAATCACAACTCGGGGTTAACACCCTAACGAAAGTGTGAACATTATACATACATTCCCGCACCGCAAACAGAACGAAAGGTTTTAAAAATGAAAACCACCTTTGAAAAAATGATTTTGGAAAAGTTGAACAAACATTATTGTCGAGACTTTGAAAACCATCATGTGTTTGATAAAAAATGAGGACACTTTCTTTTAGCGAAAAACTTTCGTAATGCATTTAAAAATATCTCAAAATATTTTTGGTCCTCAATCGAAAATTTTTGAAATGTATTGCGGCATTAGAAAGCACCTTGAAAACACCGCAAGAAAATAATTCGCCTTAAAAGTACGTCTCAAATTTAATTTTCTAAGATACTCAAGGTTTTCAAAAATTCAATAGGTCGAATGCCCAAAACTCACAAAAATTCTTTATCAAACCGTCATAAAACATTCAAGGCCAAAATGCCAAAACTCGATCTAGGGAATCAGCTTTACGAATTAGAACTCGCTTGCAAAATACCGAAAGTCATTTTTAAAGGACTCACGCAATGGATAAAATACGGTCAGAATACATTAGCAATGACACCGCCTCATACAAATAAAAGATGAGAGTCAAATACCCACACATCACGAAATCAAAATCCACAAGGATTTAATCACTTAACGAATAATCATACAAGTAACTCGCATCGACGAGGCACAAACACAAAGAAGGGAGACTTACATCCACAAGTCGCACGAAGATGATGGCCGCACTCGATACTAATCACAACCGACACCTCGACGACGCATCGCGACACGACTCACTGACAAAATTTGACAAGACAAGACAAGACAAGACCCGACAACACAAAACTCGACCCGACACCTAGGTTTCCGCAACCTAAGCTCCGATACCATATTCGTAACACCCCAAACCACTCCTGAATATTACAGGCCGTAGACCCTCTCCATAAGGATCTACCAAAGCAAATACGTAAACACCACAATACAATACAATACAATACATACCGACATGGGTAATTAACGGACCATTAGACCGATTTGGTCTTTTACCACAACATACACATCAACCATACATTACTCTTTCTCGTAACTCATACCCACACAGGGGTTAACATAAATCAACGTTCCCGCATAAGGGAAAATAAACACAACGGAAGGACAAAACAAGACATCACCAAATACTCAACACCGGTCTTCATGTGATTAGTATCGCCGTCGTCCATCATCCTTCGTAACGATCCTGTGAATTGCTCCCAAAGAACTCGCAAGTACCGGATGCAAACAGACATCCACCCCCCGAATACTCGGGGGTTAGCAAAACTCCACTGTTTTGCTAGTGCAAGTATAAATACAAGGACGAGCCATACATATCATACTCCAAGAACATAGAAATCGTGAATATACTTCCCGAGATAATTCACTTGATCAAAACAGTTTGAATTACGAAAGATAAGAATAAAACCATTTTACATCTTACAAAACATTTTACGATCTCGGGAGTTTTTGAAAACATTTGGGGTTTAAGAAGTCTCAAGCCTTTCGAATACTTAAGGACACAGCCCAAAATCATCCACTTCACATGCTCGCAAGAATAACCCGACAGAAACTACATCATGCCAAACATTAACATGACAACAGTCTCACAGAACGACATCAAAGAGCACAACTTTGCAACTTAACCATACGGTCGAACTCGACACACCACAAAGCTACAATACACAGAGCAACCACTGGACTCACATACCCATACCAAATTATCACAGCCAAGTGATGAATCACACACAACACATTTACTAGTGTCATTCCAGCCAAGTACGATACCATTTGGACTGCCATTCTAATCAGACGAAATATGCGCCAACAATCACAGTTCTCCATCAAAACATTTCAAAGTTAACCGTTGGTACGAGACTCACGGCCGCCGTACCCCGCAGAGCCCTGTCGGACATCCCTGGGTGGTTAACCCTAGTTCGTGATACGCACACTCACGACAATACGTATCCCTAGAGGTCCCGTCAGACCGTCCCTAGGTGAACATACACATATCATCCACAACGCCACAGGAAGCCATAATCCGAATACTAGAATATGCATACAAATGTTAGGTACTTCGCTAGAATGGCCACTTTAGTCGACGTATACTCACAACTAATGTCACACAATCACAAGCAGTTACCAATAGCAAACAACACCAACCGCCACAACCTCCTTACGAAGGAATAACAACAAATATCACAAAATGTTCCATATTCACCGAACAATTACACATATCAGTACACAATCCTCGGCAAATAATTTCGGTCTACTAACATCACTAAACATGATCAACATCTTCCAACATATGAAACTAACGCACATATTCCGAAAGCACATTAATCTACGAGGCATACGAGTTATCTTTTGAAAGACAACAATTATCGAGAACATACCGATCCTTTTAAAAGTTCATTAAAACATTCAAATTGTAATTTGATTCCAATACTAATGAATACGTCTACGAAACACGAAATGTATGGGCAAGATACTTGCCTCAAAATTGGCACGCAAGTATTCCGACGAACATGGCTCAACCGGGAAGCACCAAAATGCTCGATGCTATCGAAAAGGAAGATGACGATGAACGGAAGGATTCAACACGGTTTCTTTGCAAGAAACTCGACCCTAACATCAAATAATTAATAAATCAACAATCATACGAGGAAGAATAATCGTAGAACGTCCGAAAACCCCACTATGACATTCTACCGGACACCTTCAAGGCATCGATTAAGAACTCAACCAAAACGACGAATCTATACGATCCGGCCATGGAATAACAAGGAAATAGGTAGAATACACCTTAATAATCAATAATCCATCAATAATATAAGTTATTACGGATCAAACGAACGAAATCCAACAAAAACCCCAATTTCCCCAAAACTAGATTTCTAGAAAATCTGACCAGATTCGCTCGATCAAAGGATGTTATAGGATGGATGATTGATGATATGAACTCCAAGACTTCATGGATTGATTGTCCAATAACATCTCTCCATGATAGCCATACCTCCAGCCGCGGAAGAGAAGGAAAAGAATGAGAAAATGGGTGAAAAACCCGACTGCAGGGCCTTAAATAGGTTGCCTGCCGGCTGAGTAACGTACGTAACCGGCCAAGGGCTTACGACGAATCGCCACGGCCGAGACATCGCCCAAAAATGCCGCATCGCTACGCACGTAATCGCCAAGGCTTACGACGAACCGCCTTACGACGAATCGCCGAGCACTACCGGCCGTAACTCGGCCAGTGCCAGCCTGGGCCCAGACTACCCGGCCATGACTCGGCCGGGGCCAATTCCGACGGCCCGAACGACCCCGAAACCTAAACCTGAATACGAATCGAAGATACGGTTACGAAGTACTCGCAAAGACGAATTTGAGCACTAAGAGAATACACGATTTCGACCACCCGAAGGCTCGAAATTCGACAACGGAAAGTAATTACCACAAACTTTGGGAAATTACGAAAATGGCCCAAAATGTCCGAAATACACGATACACGATCGAAACACCAAGCCGAAGCTCGCAACATGAATAATAACATTAAATGAACTTATGAGAAACTCGAAAAAACAGTTTTGGATGAGATTCGCAAGAATCGAACTTAAGTGCGGAAAAACCGCTCAAGAACACGGAACTCAACAAAACGATACCGAAACGAATTCGGATGACAAAAAGTGCAGAATTAATCATTCTCATAATGACGAAATGGTCATGAGCGAGTCGTCAAAACGGACTTTCTCCGAAAAAAGAAATTATCGGAAATCGAAATTACGGGTATTACAATCTCCTTGCGGCCTGTGGGCGTAAGACTCCTCTTTTATGCGAGGTACCTGTGTATCATGATTTTATCTTAGTGAGTTAATTGCGTTGCATAATTTTATTTGCACTGTGTGGTGAATATAGTTGTATTTAATACTTGTGACACATAGTATATGTATATAACTAGGCCTATTGTTGTTTTACCTTTGAACCACTGTGAGAAGTGGTATGGTGTGAAAATTGAGAACCTTGATGGGTTTCGAATAAGGTATCGACGATTTAGTTCGTGAGAAACTCCGAGGAATGGTTTTGTTGTATGTTTAAACTTGATACTGTGAGATGTATTCGATTGGATCGGCGATCCTGTTTGCCGTTTAGACATGTGATTTTTAGTTTGATTATTTTTAGATTGTTATGTTTATGCCGCTACAGGTAGGTTTTAGAATGTTCTTCCTGGAGGACTTTACGAGTTTGAACATTTTTGTAGGAATCGTTTGCTATTGTTTAAAATATTCTGATGGTGCGGTTAAAACCACTTTACATACGGATTTTAAAATCGGTTAAATACTAGACAAATGGGTCGTGTATTTTCAAATGACACCATCCGACGGTATCTGAATATATGTTTTGAAGTACTTCAGACATTGTATTTTTGGTTATGAACTAAGGATTTTAGAAATTTTTTTATTTTGCAAAACGAATTTTTTTCGGTTTTTCGAAATTTTAAACTTCATATGTTCACGTGATGGTTGGCGTGGTAACATGTTGTTACCCTGTATATCACTAGTAATGGTAATGATATATATATATATATAAGATCACTTTGATGATATTGTCTATCGAGTAGGTTGGTGTTTCAAAGTTTTGTTTTGCAAATAGCTTCAATCAAAATAGTTTCGATAGTGAGATACATGGTTTTGATTAAATGACCGAGGTATTAAAAGTGTTTTCAAAAATTTCATTTCACCAAAATTTTTTCAAACTTGAGAATTTTAAAATTTTATCATTTGAATAATACCCCGGAAATATTTTATTTTTGTTGCTAGTGTTTGGACCCTACGATATGTGTGTGATTTTGACCGTGTTTGATTTGTTAAAATCCAAACATCTCTGTTGTTGTGACTGTGCAAATTATTTTTGAATGAAGTTGTAAAATTACAGTGTTAGTTCGTGCACTTGTGTGATGACTTGGAGTTGATGTTTTATCGTGCTGCTATTTATCGTCCTATGTTGACGTTGTGATGTTTGTTTGGTTGCGTTATTCTGATTGGTCATCCGTTCAGTATGCCAAGAGGTCGAGGCCGAGGACGTGGTCGTAGTCGTGGTCGTGATCAGGAGCGTGAGAGGGTGACTCGCTCGTTGTCGAATGCCAATCAGCTCAGTATGGACGGTCATGATGACCCATCAGGTGATCAGCAGCAATCATCCAGAGGTAATGTTGACATTGGCGCCGCCACGATCCTTCGCCAGGTGGCTGACCAGTTGGCGCATATGAATCAGACCGTACACCGATACGGGATTCCGGATGAGGATAACAGAGCTAGTAAGTGGTTACGAGTTGTGATGAGAATGCACCCGCCCCGTTTCGTAGGTTCTTCGGACTCGTTAAACTGGTAGAACCGGCTCTTCCAGTTGGACAGAACATTTGATGCTATAGCTTGCCTCGATGAGAGAAGAGTACCCATCGCCCAATACTTGCTTGACAGGGAAGCGGCACACTGATGGGAGGCCGTAGCACCTAGTGATCGTACAACTACTTGGGCCGAATTCAAGATTTCTATAGAGGCCGAGTATTGTCCGCCGCCTGTCAAAGAGCGCAGGATTGCCGAGTTTTTCTCGGCTACACCCCGAGACGTGTCGGTGTCTCAAGCAATAGTCGATTACAATCGATAGCTGTGTTATGTTCGGGATCAGGTAAAAAGTGAGGCAGATAAGGTTCGTTATTTCGATATGCGTATGAAACCCCAGATTCGGAAGTGTATGGCTCCTTTTATGTGTACAACCTTGAAGGATTATCAGGATCGAGCCTTGGCTTTTGAGATGGTTATAATGTCTACCGAGTCCGTATCGGTAGCGAAGAAGCAGAAGATCTCCGTTGACGCATCGGGAAGTAAGGGAATTGGGATTCCCACACCTCAACCCTCGTATCAGCTGAGTATGGGACCGTATCGGTCAGCTAGAGATTCCAAAGGACCCAAGCCGGTGTCTTTGAGTTCTGATAATGCTCCTAGGTGTTTCAACTGTAACGTTCTAGGCCATGAACGCGCGCATTGTAAGAAACCGCCAGTGACTTGTTATAATTGTGGACACGAGGGGCATCGAGTTCAGTACTGCGAGATTGTTGCCGAGATGATAAGAGACCGGAGTTCCATTCCTACTCCCGAAGGGCCCAGTGATGGCCAGTGATAGTGTTTTGGTACTCGTTGCGCGAATTGTTTCTCGTGTAGGGATGTATTTTGTAACGGTTTTACGTTTGGAACTTGTTAAATGATATTTTGTTTTGAATAAGTTCCCGTATAGTTGTTGAACCTACGGAGGCATGACAGTGGACCGCGGAGTCATGAATATGGTATTTTATTATGTGTCATTATATTTTTTTCGTATCACCGTGATAACCTTAGCTTAAGTTTCGGGACGAAACTTATTTTTAGTATGATAGAATGTAATATCCGGTATTCTCGTCGTTATCTTGAATTGGTTGTGTTTTGACGTCGAACATTTTCTTGTTGATGACTATCAGAGTGATTTCTATCGTGATATTCTATTTGTTTCTTTCGCATAGCCGTTTTAGTCGGGTGCGGCTTGTTGTCGCGTGCGTTTCTTTGATTAAATATGTGCATGTGATGTGACGTTAATTTCTCGTTATTGTTTCAAATCATAGGCGGTGGCGTTGTGTTGGTCGTCGCGGAGCGTGTTTTCACGCCGTATATTCCTTTGCGTTGCTTGTAACGTTTCGCTGTTGGGCGTAAGTTACGCATTTCTTGTGTATCTCGTTGACTTTTCCTGGCGGGATATTGTTTCTCCATACTTGGTTTAAGTTTCGAGACGAAACTTCTTTTAAGGAGGGTAGTATGTAATATACGCAAATTTGATTTCCGGCAATTTTCATTTTTTGGCGAGAGTTCGTTTTGACGACTCGCTTGGGACCGTTTCATCATTATGATTCTGCACTTTTCGACATCCGAGTTTGATTCGGTGTCGTTTTGTTGAGTTCTGTGCTTTTTAGCGACTTTTCCTCACTTGAGTTCGATTCTTACGAATCTCGTTCGAAACTGCTGTTTCGAGTTTCCCGTAAGTCCGTTTAACTTTGTTAGATGTGTTATGAACTTCGGTTTGGTTATTCGATCACGTATCGTAATTTTCGGGCGTTTTGGGCTTTTTGTAATTTACCCAAAGTTATGGGTATCCGTATCTGTATTTGTTGTCTCGACCCTTTTCTTGGTCGCGTATGATTAATTATTGCATTATGTTTTCATTTTGGGCCGTTGATGTTGTCCGCGAGCTTTTCGTCATATTCGTTCCGTATGTTTTCGGAAATCGAGTCGTCGGGTCTTGGCGGCTGAGCAGCTGGCCGGACAGGTGAGGCACTATCGGAAGTGCTGGGCAGTGGCCGAGCAGGCACGGCAGGAACCGGCGTAGCGCACGCTACGGCCGGAAGGCTGCGCGCGCTAGCTCGACAGGTGTAGCGCACGCTGTCGACCGGCCCAGCGTACGCTATCGGGTCTGGGCAGAGGGGTTCTGAGGTTCTGGACTCGGGGAGAATCGGCAGGTAGCGCACGCTACTGTCGTTTGTGGCGCACGCTAATCGGCATGTGTAGTGCACGCTGCCGGCCGACTAGCGTACGTTACCTGGGCGAGCTGTTTAGTCCAGAGGTTACTAGACAGGTCGGCTAGCGTGCGCTAACGTCAGGCGCAGCGCACGCTATCGTGGCTCGCGACAGGTCGCGGTCGGCAGGTTTGGTCGGTAGTGCCGGGTCGTGCGGGCCCTGGCTGAGGGTGTTGGGCCGATACTGGCCGATAGCGCACGCTAGTTCGGGAAGGCTAGCGCACGCTAGTTCCGGCCCAATATAAATATGACAGAGTAGTCATATTTTCACCCGTTTTTCATTTCCATCTTTTCCTCTCCGCGGCTGGAGGCTTGGCGATCCAGGAGACATGTTGTCAAGCAACTAATCCACGAAGATTGGGAGCTCATATCATCGATTAATCCCTCCATAACCTCCTTTGATCCAAAGAAATCAAGGTGAGATTTCCTAGAACCCTATTTTGGGAAATTTTGGGGTTTTTGCGTTTTTGTCCGATTCGTTCCATGTTGTTGATTAATCCACAATGGGTATGATTAATCTTACTATTATTCATGTGTTTAACATCATTTAATCCATTGTTTTTCGTCGAATCAAGGTATATTTCTTGATTTTTTTCGAATCGACTTTTTGGGGGATTTATTCTTTATTTCGTTTTCCATACATTTTTGATAGATCGATTGTTGTTAAATGATGTTGTTAAACATATCCTATGGATTGTATATCCATATTTCGGTTTGGAATTCGTTTTCATGTTTTGTGGTGTTGCTACCCAAAATATTATCCGGAGATAGATATTGTTGGAATGAGTGGATAGCAAACAAAGTGCGAGAACACTTCCTTGGGAAAAGTAAATAACACAAGATTTGCCGGGGTTGTTAGTCCCGAGCTTGAATGCTCTCGCGAGATATTATTAATACAAATATTCGGGGATACAAGTATTAATGTAAGAATACAATTACAATGAGTGTAAAGATTCTTGTTATCTTAGCTAGTGAGCGTGTAGATTGCCGGAAGAACCAAATATGATGCTCTGTGAGTTCTTGTAACAACGTAAATGAGCTGTGACGGCGGTGAGAGGTCGCCAGTCTCTCACGGCGTGTATTAGCTGTATGCTTGAGCTCCTGGACTTGTGAGTCTCTTTTGAATCTGCACTGTGGAGACTTTCTTACCTCTGCCGACCGTCTTCTGGTTGAGAGGTGCTGAGAGAGAAATCCTGAGGTAGATTCGGGAGAGGAGCTGGGAGCTTGGAAGTATGTAAGTTTGTATGTAATTCCGTGAATGAATTCGGAATATATGTGAACCAATTGAGAACTGAACGCGGAACCTTTTTCCAGTAGAAGGAGGTTCTCTATTTATAGGACTTGGATCTGCTGGGCGATCGCCTTTGCTGTATTATAATAAGCGGGCGATCATCTTTGAGCACATAGGCTTGTCTCCTTAAAGCCTGCAGGAGTTGCTGGCAGTCAGCTGTGCGGTCCAATGAGAAGCATGCACGCGTCTGAGTCGCTGTCACGGGCGGTCCCATCTTGTGCCTTTCGGCGGGCTTATCGGTAGGTAAAGCCGCCCTTGTCAAAGACAGCTGTTGGTGGTCAATGATCCATGAAATGCGGATCTTGTCTCGGATCTGCACATGGGTGCTGTTTTGAGATCCAGTCTTCGTAGACTTTGATGGACGATCGTCTCTGTTCGGGGCATAGGACGACCATCTTTAGCCGGGCACCAGAGTCGATCGCTAGGTGCCAAAGGGCGATCGCCTTGGGAGTCGATCGCTAGATACCTGAAGGTGGTCTGGTATTTTCGCTTAGGCGAGTTTGCCATAGCTTGATTGGTTGTGGACTCGGTCGCTCGGCCTTGTAGTCGATCGCCTGTCGAGATGAATAAAGCTCGTTACAACAATTGCCCCCCAGCTCGCTCCTATGTTGGAAACGTGGGGTGAGGTGGTTCTGCTGGCGATCGCTGAACTTTGACGAGCGACTCTGCGTTTCACTGAACTGGCGATCGTCTTTGAGCTGATTGATTCTGAATTTGGATGATATGGTAGGTCGCTGAAAAGAGCGGAAAACGGCAGCGGATGCGGAAAGGTCTCTGGGACACGTGTCGGGTTCCTGTTGGGGTAGACCGACGGTCATTCATGACACCTCGTCTGACGCGTCCTTGAAAAGACGCGTACGCGGGTTTCAAGGTGGTCAATAAATGCGACGGTTGCACTTCAACCCCTGAGACTCTCCTTAATTGCTTTGAAGTCCCTGCCATCTCCAATAAAAAGGTGTAGGGTGGCAGTGTTCATTCTTACGCGCATTTACTGGATAAAGAAGGATTTTGCTTGAAGATTTTTTCTGAAGATCCGACTGCCGATCGCCGACCGATTCCATCTTGGGTAAGAAGAACACTATTTTCTCCTTATTTCTTCGAGAATGTCTGGAACATGTTCTTCGTCGGGAAAGGCCACTTCCTCCGCCGCTGGGACTTCTAATGTCCGGGGAGGATCCTCCGCAGATTTCCATCTGGATACGGCCGCTGAGGCTATTCGAGCCGGTATTGACCCTGCGGAGGTTGAGGCGCTGTTTAATGAGGCCGACGTGGCTAAGGAGGCGGTCGTCGAACACAGACGCTCGTAGATGGAGAGAGATCTTGCGGTCAGGGCCTACTGGGAGCGGCACAGTGCCTTTGGCCAGGCTTATGTGGCATTTGCTGAAATAATGGAGAGGTTGGCCGACCCGTCTCCCAAGTTTAATTATCGGGAGTATTCGATTACTCATCCTTATCAACCTCCCAAGCGATCGCTATTTCGGACTGCTCAGCGATCTCTGTGGTCTCTTGTCCAACTCAGGAGTTCGGCGACCAGGAAAGATCTGGACGTCTGGAGGATGAGGTTTCATATCCCTTCAGATGCGGATCTCTTCGTTCTGGCTGAGAACGAGAGAGCCGATCAGCCTCCGGAGGGGATGATCTCTGAGAACGAAGCGATCATGGAGGCAGGGTTGCGATTTCCTTTGTCGTTCTCCGTCTCCCACCTGCTGGCTGCTTGGAACGTGGCGCCACTACAGCTGACACCAAATGCTTGGCTCCAGATAATTTGCACTCTCACCTTGTTCGGCGGTCACCGACTGTACCGCCTCCCTTCGCCGTCGGAGATGAACCACCTGTTCAAGCTGACGGTGCAGAAAGGGTCGGTCGGAGGCTATCATATACAAGTCCGATCCGGCCGGGTGATCCTTGGAGTCCCGAACAAGGCGCGGGGTGATCCGACGAAGTGGTTCTGGGTCGCCTGTGCCTGGAAAGCCTCAGCGAGCGACAACCCCACTGGCGAGCTGGAGATTCCCACTGGTTTTCGGGAGAGAAATCTCGGTAAGGGTTCAGACTCTCCCTTTGTTCGGATATGTTCTGAACTGATCTAATTTGATTTCGTTTTTGCAGGTTTCCACATTCCAGCGATCGAGGAGTTGCCTTTTGATTTCCTGGTCGTCTGGGAGCGGATACGAAGTTTGTCGGACGACCACTTGAACGCTAGCCGGATTAACAAAGAGATTCGTTGGTTGTCTGCTCGCCTATTCCATTTTCCGAGACATCTCTCGGTCTCAGGTACGAATTTCTACGATCTCCATTTGCTGGGAGATCGTCCTGTTGGAGGAATATGACTTACTATGGCTTGATTGTTCTTATTGCAGAGGTTCGCCTTCCTTGTTTTCTGGAGCCCCCACCGGAGATAGCTATGTCGAACCCTGGAGTTCTGGGTCGTCTCCGCCAGACGAAGTCATCTCGGGTTCCTCCTGTGGCGTTACCTATCATCCTGGAGGTGGAGCCTCGCGTGGAGCCGATCGTGGCTAAGGAGGAAGTTCATGAGGAGGGGCTTCGGACGAATCGCAAACGGCAGAGGTCGGGAGAAACTCCAATTTCTGCCCCTGCCACCGAGGTGCCGATCGCCGCGCCTCCGATCACCATTGTTCCTCCGGAGAATGAGACTACGCCTTCTGCGACTTTTCTGCGGGAGATGGCGATCGCCGAAGCTGAGACCCCTCGCGGGAAGCCATACTTCGGTCACGATCCTGAGAGAGCCGAGAGGTAGACTTTGCTTGCTGGGTTGAAACTTGTCATTTGCGTGGGAGATGTGCTAACTCTGTTGTTTTGATGCAGGATCCGTAGCACTGATCCGTCTTGTCCGCTGATGGTGCGTGATTTCCTAGCGAGCCGATCTTCTCGCCAATCCTGTGATATCCCGTTGTAAGTCAACCGGGACGTTTCCACTTTATCGAAGGCCTAGACAACCGATCTGGATGCGATCGCTCATCAGAGATCTGGGAGTACAATGCAGGCTGCTTTCGCCCTTTCTCTTTAGGCGGCGACCATGGCTGCCCAGGCTGTGCAGGAGTATGAGGGGCGTCCTTCCGCTATTCGCCTGTAGGCGGATCTCGAGGCGGCTCGGAAAGAGAACGCCGAGTTCGCCGATAAGATTGTGGCAATGGAGAAGGACTCCTTGGATGCAGCGAAGCGGGCGACCCAAGAACTTGAGCAGGCGAGACGGGAGGCCGAGATGGCTCGGGTGACGGTTGACCGATTCCGGGACCGGATGACAGAAGCCATACGCTCACAGACGGCCGCTGAGATGGAGGCCGATCGTCTGAAGGTGACGATGGCTCGGCTGACTAGCGAGCTGGCGGAGTCGAGGGAAAAGACGGCTGCAAGGGAGGCCGAGATCCAAGGCGCGCAGCAAGCGATTGCGGATCTGAAAGGGGAGGTAGAGGCGACCAAGGCCGATCCCTTTCAAAACTTGGAGTTTGTCAGCGAGTTTGCCTATTATATGGCGTTCGCCGACTCGATCCGAGCTGCTAAGAAGGGGGGGCTGGAGGTCGGCCCTCTTGCTGAGAACTTCAAGGCGTACGCGTTGGAGCATTCTCTCCATTCTGCTTTCTCCTTGTCGATCTTGGATCTCGCGGATATCGGCGTGGACTTGAGCTGGTATCCGACTCTGGCCAACCTTGTTTATCCCGACACTCCGGAGAATGGGGAGGCTGCTCCGGAGGTCAAGGCGAAGGCCAGGCAGGGGCCTGAGGCACTTCATTTTTAATGTTTTTGCTTATTGCCTTGTAATTCGTAGCTTTCTTTTTGTAGTACTTAGGCCTTCGGGCGACCATGTATTCTGATCCTTCAAGCAATGAAATGAACGTTTGATTCTCCGATTTATCACTTGAATGATTGCTATTTTTGAGTCTTTTGTTTGACTTTGTACAAATGTGTGAGGAGAGATCGTTGTAAGTGTAGGTCTACGTGAATTGATAAACTCATATAGATAACTTTTACAATAAATTCGATCGCTGCACAACATCTGAAAAATGGCGATCTCCGTATATGATTGGATAGGGACGATCGTCGTATAGGTAGTCCGCATTCTTCCCCCTTGTTTTTGTTCACTTAGTGAAAGTAAGGGGATGAAAATAACTCGTTGAGTGAGCGGTCTTCAACTTTGTCGAATCCTCGAGGAAGGTCGTCCATCTCGGTCCTGAGGAGCCGTGCACGATCGCGGAGTTTGATGGACCGATCTCCATGACCATGTCTTGCGCGAGCGACATCGTCTGTCTCGTGACTCATTTTATTGTGAGGGTCCTCCGTTAGGCTATGCCTCGCCTCGTATTTAAACGAAGGACGTGTGGTCTTGGTCTGGAGGAGTCCTTGAGCGGGGCGTCGTCGGATGAATCGACTCCACGTCCGCGGCTAGTTAGCTATTTTCTACCTCGGATCGTCATGTTAGATGGCAATCCTCGACGGTATACGTTGAGACGGGGGTAGTAACGCGACGCATTGTCCGGGTTCAACACGTTAAATGATGAACCTTTGAGGGCGGGCGATCGTGTCCACTGATTTGTTTGGAGGGTCCTTCGACTACGCCCGCCTCGTATTTAAACGAAGGGCGAGCGATCTCAGCCCAAAGGAACCTTGCATGGCCTAAGCAGTCGGTTCCATCGACCACCAGGACCATGGCTACACTCTTCCACCTCGGATCGTTATGTTAAATGCCGACCGTCGACAGTGTACGTTGTGTGGGGGAGGCGATCTCGTGCCTTAGTCCAACATGTTAGATGATGAATTGTAGATGGCGAGCGAGTCCTCCAGTTTTTCAATGAGGAGGGAGATCGGGGAGAGACTTCTGAGGTTCCCTTCTCTTGATTGAAGCATGTAGGGACGGTCGCCGAGATTGATCGAGGGGTCGGCTCGTCTGAGCTTCCCAGCCTGTTCACGTTCGACTCGGACGATCGTGTCTAGAGATTGGTAGGGGCTCTGGCTAAGCCAACAAGCTGTCCAACTTGCCCTCCTCGAACAATCTCCAGAGCTGTTTGAGGAGGTCGCGTCATTAGTTGGTGCTGTGGCCGGGACTCTTATGGTAGGCACAATATTGATTGTGGTCCAGGTGACCGTGGTCCCTTATCGCCTTTGCCTTGTTTAGCGGGTCACACCCCTTGATGGCATAGAAAATGTGGGCCGGAATTCGGTTGAACTTGTGGAGGAGATGGGCTTCCATATCCTCGATGGCCCTGAGGCCACCGGATGGCGTGGCGACCGTCTTCTTGGCTTTGGCGATCGCCGTTTTTCGTGCAGGAGGAGGCATTTCCTCGCCTAGGCGGAGGGTGAGTAGCCTTTTCCTCGCCAGAAAGTCGGCAGCCTTAGCGCGGAAGATCGCGTAGGTTGGGGGGATATCCTTGGTGAGATGTCTAAACATGGGTGAATGACCGTAGAATCCCCCCAGGACCAAATAGAGAGCGAGCTCGTCACTGACGGGTTCGCCGGTGAGGATGATTTCGTCTACTTGGTCGATGTAATCTGCGTCGGTTTCGTCTTCCCCCTACCTGATTTTCATCACGCGGTGGGGGCCTTCTGGTCTGGCGACCTTGGTGGCGAAGTATGACGTGAAGTCATTCGCCAGTTTCTCAAAGGAGATGATCGATCGTGGTGGTAGTGAGACGTACCACCTATGGGCCAGCTCGCATGTAAATTCGGAATTTACTTAGGTGGGTTTCGGGGTCCGATCTCCCTTCATACAGAGGTGTTTTGGGAGGAGCGATCCTTGGTTGCACGGGGGCGAGCTCGATGTGGACCGCGAGTGGCTTGGTCGGCCCGATGACCTTTCTGCTGGCGCTTGCCCCAGTGTCCAAGAGTGCTTTCATCTCGTTGAGCTGGCGTTGCATAGCGGCCATCGCCGTGGCCTGGTTGCTCGCGGCTCGGCGATCGGAGCGGGAGCCAAACGGTTGATTTGCGTTCGGCTGTGAGTTGGGTAGGCTGAACTACTGGTGACGGATTTGAATTCCGTCTTTTCGTGGTTGGGACCAGAATACCCCAGTCGCCATGATGGATCGCGCCCCAAGCGATTGAATACGGACCCATCTGGTCGGGCGAGAGCCTTTTCTCGCGAATCGGGGCTCTCTGACGATCGCTCGCCCAGTAGCACATTGAATTTCCGTTTGCCCATGCGGCGGATGGTCGAGGGAGTTATTGCGGGCGACGCGCATGCTCTCTGTCGCTCCTTTAGGATGGCCATAGCCTTCTCGATCTGTTCCTCGGTTTGGAACTGGTCGAGTGAGAGGTTGGGGCCATTCTTCAGGTGCGGGATCGAGAGTTTCGCGTTGCCGTGGCTTCCCCCGGCCGTCGGCTGGGGTTCGGATTGAGCCGGGATATGGTGTCCGACGGTTCGGAGAGCGGCTCTCTTCGATATAGTAGCAGACGTCATGATTCTGAGGGCTTTTTTTGAAGCGCAGTGAGTGTCACTTCAAGTATATGCCCCAAGAACAGTGAGTGTTCTTCGGGACGGTAGGAATAAAAATGAAGGTATAGACGCCCTCCTTCTAGCGCCAATTGTTGCTACTCAAAATATTATCCGGAGATAGATATTGCTGGAATGAGTGGATAGCAAACAAAGTGCGAGAACACTTCCGTGAGAAAAGTAAATAACACAAGATTTGTCGGGGTTGTTAGTCCCGGGCTTGAATGCTCTCGCGAGATATTATTAATACAAATATTTGGGGATACAAGTATTAATGTAAGATTACAATTACAATGAGTGTAAAGATTCTTGTTATCTTAGATAGTGAGCGTGTAGATTGCCGGAAGAACCAGATATGATGCTCTGTGAGTTCTTGTAACAACGTAGATGAACTGTGACGGCGGTGAGAGGTCGACAGTCTCTCACGGCGTGTATTAGCTGTATGCTTGAGCTCCTGGACTTGTGAGTCTCTTTTGAATCTGCACTATGGAGACTTATTGCCTCTGCCGACCGTCTTCTGGTTGAGAGGTGCTGAGAGAGAAATCCTGAGGTAGATTCGGGAGAAGAGCTTGGAGCTTGGAAGTATGTAAGTTTATATGTAATTCCGTGAATGAATTCAGAATATATGTGAACCAATTGAGAACTGAACGCGGAACCTTTTTCCAGTAGAAGGAGGTTCTCTATTTATAGGACTTGGATCTGCTGGGCGATCGCCTTTGCTGTATTATAATAAGCGGGTGATCGTCTTTTAGCACATGGGCTTGTCTCCTTAAAGCCTGCAGGAGTTCTTGGCGATCACCTGGCGGTCCAATGAGAAGCCTGCACGCGTCTGAGTCGCTGTCACGGGCGGTCCCACCTTGTGCCTTTCGACGGGCTTGTCGGTAGGTAAAGCCGCCCTTGTCAGAGACAGCTGTTGGTGGTCAATGATCCATGAAATGCGGATCTTGTCTCGGATCTGCAAATGGCTGCTGTTTTGAGATCTACTCTTCGTAGACTTTGATGGACGATCGTCTCTATTCGGGGCATAGGACGGCCGTCTTTAGTCGGGAACCAGAGTCGATCGCTAGGTGCCAAAAGGCGATCGCCTTGGGAGTCGATCGCTAGATACCTGAAGGTGGTCTGGTATCTTCGCTTAGGCGAGTTCACCATAGCTTGATTAGTTGTGGACTCGGTCGCTCGGCCTTGTAGTCGATCGCCTATCGAGGTGAATAAATCTCGATACAACAGACGGGACGCATCGTGTTCTTGGCCGTTTTGGGGGAAACCCTTGAACTTTCGTCCTTTGTTCCTTGAATTCAGCGGCTTTGGGTCGTACTTTGGAATTCATTTTCGTTGTTATTGTTGTCGTTCGTAGTTTATTGTTGCGGGCTGTCGTTCGAGGGAGTCGGCGGATTCGTAGCCGGTTCGTGCCAACCTACTTCGGTCGATTCTCCGCGTCGTGGTTTCGAGGCAAGTATTTTACTATACGAATTGTGTCTTGTGAATAAGGACGTCGTGTTATGGTTATGATGAACTGATTATTATGAACGATTGATGGTAGCGATAATACCATCACTTAGTTAACATCGTGGAATTGAGTTGGATGTACAAATCATCTAAGTTTGTGCCGGGCGTGATTGTTCATTGTTGAGTTGTTGTGATGATTATGATATTTGTGTTGTTTTGGTTTACATACTTGATTATGCATTTCGGTGTAATGTGGAATGGCTTGACCTTTGATGATTATGAATTGTGTCGTGTCGATGTGTGTGTGTGTTCCAGGCAGGGTCTGACGAGGCCTCTGGAGTTCAGTACATGATGTGTACGAACAAGGTGTGTGATCCAGGTAGGGTCTGACGAGGCCTCTGGAGTTTGGTACATGATGTGTACGAATGGTGTATGTGGCCGGGTAAGGTCCGTCTAGGCCTCCGAAGTTCGGTACATGATGTGTACGAACAGTGTGTGTGGTCCGGGTAAGGTCCGTCGAGGTCTCCGAAGTTCGGTACATGATGTGTACGAACAACGATCGTATAACAGTGATTGTTTGGATAATGGGTCTCGGACTCATAATGATATCTTATCCAGTGTGTTTTGAAACGAGAATCGGGCTAAGGCCCTAATGTTTACGAAAAGGCTTTGTAAATTGGGACTCGAGGTCCAAAAGAATTTCTGCTTTAAAAATCCCCGAGATGATGTGCTCCTTTTAAAATATCTCTTGCTTGAGTTCGAAATTCTAAAACTTCTCGGGAACATTTTGATAATTGATTTCCATATTAAATTCGTAGTTGCTATTTACTTGTTGCTTTTCGTATCATATTATACTTGCACTAGTAAAACAGTGGAGTTTTACTAACCCCCGAGTAATCAGGGGGTGGATGTCTGTTTTGCGTCCAGGTACATGCAGGTTCAGGGGAGCAGTCACAGGATTGGCACAAGAGGATGACGAGCTGCGATACTAATCAAGAGTCGAGAGTTGATAGAGTTTGATTGTATTGTTAGAGTTGATTTCAGTCTTCCGCTGTATTGTGTTTCGACCCCTGTGTGGGTAATGTTGTTTTAGTCAGTTCTGTTGATGGAGTTGTGTGACCTCATCGGTCTGTGTATTCATGTGTAAGTGACCTTAACGGTCTGTATTATTATATTGTTTGACCCTGGCCGGGCAAGCACTTGGTCGTTTTGTAAGGTATAGCCTGGTAGATCCTCGTAAAAAGGGGTCTACGCGTGTAATATTTCCATATGGTTTTGGGGGTGTTACAGATTGGAGACCGACAGGTGTTGCTGGGGAGAGGCCGAGAAGGCAAAAACTGATGGCAGGTGGCCGGCGGCGGCAGTGAGGGAGGTTAAGATTTTTTTTGAAGGAGAAAGAGGAGAATGGAGGTGAGTATGGAAAATAAATGGCAGCAAAAGGAGGCACCTCCGACGACGTCAAATGAGGGTCGTTGGAGGTGGTGGAGGCGGCAAGCGGCTGTGGTCAGCACAAGGTTTCAACCCGATTCTCCGATAACATGTAAGATAACTGAATGCTTGATACCTATTGATAAATAGAACACACATATAAATACAGATACATAGTGGGCGTTAGGTAGACCCTCAACCCAGTGGGCTAAGTAACACTCACTACCGAAGCTTGTATCCTCCTCCATCACCGTCCTCTCGGTCGTTTGTGAGAAGCCCTGCCACCCAGCTGTCAACCTGCATCCGCCGTGCGGGGCTTTATCTCATCTGGGCCATCGCCCTCTCTGCCACGATCCGCCCCTCTACTGTCTCATCCTAAGGTTGGTCGCCGTCCTTAGCCACGACCAGCATCCGCCGCAATGGTTCTCTCCATTTTCATCTGTGTCACACGACCAGTGTGTGTATGTGTTGTTCACAAGAGAGAGAGACGGATTCAAAAAAGTGAATGATGCATTGTTGACCCCCAATAAGTAGGACTGGCATCGATTTACTGATTGAACCGCACCAAGAAAAACGCAAATCGAATCTATTTAAATCGATTTTTATAATAGTAATATAAATTTAATTAAATTGAATATATTTTTTCGTTGATCGGTTTAATTAATCGATCCTGGTGGTTGATTAATTTTTTAGATAAAATAATTATAAAAAGAAGGGAAAATTACAAATTATTTGGCAATAGATATATCTAATCAAAATTCCACAATATTATCCAGAATATAGTTCAAAAAATAAAAAACACTTTTATGTATTTAAAACAGATAACGTACTTGGGTAAATGACGTAGAATATGTCCCACAGAAATATTGGTCCACATATTAAAAAACAAATACACACACTTTGAATCTGAATCGATAGTGGTGAATTAAATAATATATTTAAAGTAAATCATGTACTTAGATATATACTCCAAAATTTATTCAACATAAAAATCAGATGAACACACAAGTTTTAAAACACTTTACTAGTAGTCACAAGAAAAAATAAAAAAATGTATCGAAATATGAATTGTAATATTAAGAAGACGGTAGAAAAAGAGCACCCTGAGCAATAAAAAAGTACGACATTGATAATATTTGTTTTATTCATTAAAATATATTGGTTCGGTGTCGGTTCGATATCGATTTGAATTTATAAAATGCATAATCGAACCGAATTATAGATTGGTTCGTTTTTGATTCAAAATATCTGATTTTTAAATTTTTGGTTGTAACACCCCCAATCCGCTCAGGGATATTACACGCCGTAGAACCTTTCCTCAAGGATCTACCAGGCTGGTAACAATATAGAACATCTCAACAATGCCTTTAAGGCTAAAATGACTCCGTAGACCGATTTGGTCTTTCAATAAATACATACAACTCAAATACATTACATGCCCACGCAGGGGTCGAATACAACACACTCCCGTACAACGGGAAAGAATACTGCAGCGGAAATAAAATACAACTAAACCAATAACATCATACGGGTTCTCGTGTGATTAGTATCGTTCATCTTTCATTATCCTTCGTGCCGACCCTGTGTTATGCTCCCAAACCTGAATGCAAAAACAGACATCCACCCCCCGAATACTCGGGGGTTAGCAAAACTCCACTGTTTTGCTAGTGCAAGAACAAAGTGCAAATACGAGCCATACAATTCACATTCCACGAATAACAATAACCATGAATCCTCAAAGATCCAAACGTAGCGAAAAGTACTTCCCGAGGCATGAGTTTGGGTAAAACATTCCAAAATCGAAAGATCACAAATAAAGGGAAACAATTTATAAAACAATTTAAAATGCCATCGAGAGTTTTAATAGAAAACAATTTAGGATTACCGAATCCTTCTCGTTCCAAAATCAACAGGGGTCACAGTCCAAAGGTTTTGTTTTCGCAAATAGAAAACCACTAACAATACACAAGGTTAAAAATCACGTCACGCGTCCTCGACGGACATAAACCATACACACGCACCCGTGAAGTTTCACTCGTGAATCCAGGGCGAAACCATTGGAATTCCCTCCGTGGCCCCGTCGAACCCTCCCGAGGTGAGCAAACACATTCACAAAAAAAACACACGCACTCGTGAAGTTTTTACTCGTGAATCCAGGGTGAAGCCATTGGAATTCCCTCCGCGGCCCCATCGAACCCTCCCGAGGTGAGTAAAATACATTCACAACACACAAAACAACTCGTGAAGTTTTTACTCGTGAATCCAGGGTGAAGCCATTAGAATTCCCTCCGTGATCCCATCGGACCCCCCCGAGGTGAGTAAAATACATTCACCACTCGTGAATCCAGGGTGAAGCCATTGGAATTCACTCCGTGATCCCGTCGGACCCCCCGAGGTGAGCGAAGCAATCATGCGCAAATAACATATCACACCAAAGATATCCAAACAATTCACCCAGAGGCATCAAACACTTAGCAAAACACCATGCCAAACCATAACGCACCGAAAATAGATAATATACGTACACACTCATTATCAAGCGCAACATCAACACCAAACATATCCAAAGGATTCACGTAGTCACTTACAACCCACACAATTTACAAACACACGCGTTTTGAAAGTGAGCCTTTAACGAGGCTAGCCGAATCTTTTGAAAACTCATTTCAAACAAACAAACAAACAAACAAACATACCAAGACGATCACCAATCATCATATTCACAAAACAGGAAATGTATGGACAAGGTACTTGCCTCGAATAAGAACAACGTCGAGAATCGACCGAAGTAGGTTGGCACGAACCGACTATGAACCCGCCGACTCCACCGAACGCCAAGTCGCGATAATAAACTACGAAGGACAATAACAACAATGAAATGAATTCCATAACACGACTTAAAGCCGTTGAATTCAAAGAACAAATGACGAAAGTTCAAGTGTTTCCCCCAAAACGGCCAAGAACACGATTCGTCCCGTCAAAACACGAAAACGGAAATCCAAATCGAAATATGGATATTCAATCCATAGGATATGTTTAACAACATCATTTAACAACAATCGGTCCATCAAAAACGGAAGGAAAACGAGATCGAAAACAAATCCCCCAAAAAGTCGATTTGAAGGAAATCAAGAAATATACTTCGATTCGACGAAGAACAATGGATTAAATGATGTTAAACACAAGAATACTACCAAGATTAATCATACCCATCATGAATTAATCAACAATACGGAACGAATCGGACAAAAACGCAAAAACCCCAAAATTCAAGAAACTAGGGTTCTAAGAAGAGATTACCTTGATTCGCTGGATCAAAGGATGATATAGGATGATCAATCAATGATATGAACTCAAGAACTTCATTGATTTGTTGTTCAACAACATGGCTTCGCCTCCTCAGAAGCTCCAGCCGCGGATCGAAAAGAAGGGAAATGAAAAACGAGTGAAAATGCAACTGCTCTGTCACATTTATACTGGTGCAGCCTAGCGTGCGCTAGGCTGCCGAGCTAGCGTGCGCTATCGGCCCGGGCCGCAATCCAGAACCTCACTGTCCTACTGACTCGGCCATAGCGCGCTACTGCCGGTCGAAGCGTCGCGATGCAGCGATGGCGTGCGCTACTGGCGATCCTACCCGAGTCGAGAACCTCGTAACCCCTCGCCTGCACTCCGACCGATAGCGTGCGTTGGGCCGGCCGATAGCGTGCGCTACACCTGCCGGTTAGCGTGCGTAGTCTTCCGGCCGTAGCGTGCGCTACGCCGGTTCCTGCCGTGCTTGCCCGGCCAGTGCCCAACACTTCCGACCGTGCCGCACCTGTCCGGCCAGCTGCTCAGCCGCCATGACCCGACGACTCGATTTCCAAAAACGTACGGAACGAACGCGACGAAAAGTTCGCGGACAATATCAACGACCCAAAATGAAAACATAATGCAATAATTAATCATACGCGACCAAGAAAAGGGTCGAGACAACAAATGCAGATACGGATACCCATAACTTTGGGTAAATTATAAAATGGCCCAAAACGCCTGAAAATCACGATACGTGATCGAATAACTAAACCGAAGTTCACAACACGTCTAACAAAGTTAAAAGGACTTACGGGAAACTCGAAACAGCAGTTTCGAACGAGAATCGCAAGAGTCGAACTAAAGTGCGAAAAAGTCGCTAAAAAGCACGGAACTCAACAAAACGACACCGAAACGAACTCAGATGTCAAAAAGTGTAGAATTAATAATTCTCAGAATAACGAAACGGTCATGAGCGAGTGGTCAAAATGGACTTCCGCCGAAAAAAAAGAAATTACCGGAAATCGAAATTACGGGTATTACATTCTATCCTCCTTAAAAGAAGTTTCGTCCCGAAACTTAAAACAAGTAGGGAGAAGCAATATCCCCGACAGGAAAACTCGACGAGATACACAAAAGCCGAAAACTCGTGCCCGACGGCGAAACGTTTCAAGAAACGCAAAGAGACATACGGTGTGAAAACACGCTCTACGACGACAACGCCACTGATAGAGATATAATAAAACCAACAAGTGACAAGCGTTATCAAACAGACGATATAGTCAAGTCAATTATCCGAACAATCACAAAACACAACGAACGAAAATCAATATGATTGACCAAAGCAACGGTACATCAATCAAAACGCGAGCCAATCGCTGAACAAATACGGAATTCCAACGTCAAAGGGTTGGAAGATCAAAAACGAGACTAATTTCCCGAACTTAAGGGAATTACGAAGGAGCCTGAACGTTCAACAATCACGAGACGAGATCAACAAAAGCCGAACCATCAAACGATCGAACTACAACGATCGAGACAACAAAAATCGAACAATCATGTTCGAATCACGAAGAACAATAAAATTCAAACAACAACTCCAAGGTTCACAAGAATCGAACCGAACTCGGAAAAGTCACAGCGATAACCAGATCGACTCAAAACAAGATCACAGCTCGTTCGAACGATGAAACCGAAATACAGAACAAGTTCAGAAGGTATCAACGAACACGAGCGATTCGATAGAATTGAGAAAGAGAAAATGCAGAAGCCAAAAATAATACGGGTATTATATTCGACCTCTTCTAAAAGAAGTGTCGTCCCCTAAACTCACAACAATGAAATCAAGGTGACAACACAACAAGCAACCGACAGTCCTTCAAAGGTCTCTCAAAGCCGATTCTGATAACTGTGCTGAAGCGCGAACTCCGAAAGTCTCGGTAGCCAATTCGCAAAACTGAATGCGGTGTCCCTCGAGTCCGCACTTGAAACGCTTTACTGATGAGAAGGACAAATTACACGTGCATGCCCCGCCACATCACGGTTGAAACGCCTCGGCTCAGCATACCGAAAATACAAATGCTAGATACAATGGGGCATAACTGTAATACCCGGTTGTAATTCAGTTATTATCATTCAGTATTTATCATTCAGTAATTGGCACTCAGTAATTTCACTCATTAATGATCATTTGTCACTCATATTCAATCATGGTATTCATCGTTCAGAGTAATTGTATCGTGTATCAATCGTCATCCATCATCAATCTAATTGGAGTTTCGTGCCGTGTTTGTCATCATTGTCGTTTTCATTGTGGGCTGTGCGTGAGGAGTAGCGCACGCTACGTACTCTTTCTAGAGCGCGCTAACTGAGTACAGGTAGCGCACGCTACCACTCAGCATTAGCGCACGCTAATGTTACCTTGGCTACAGTCCAGAGGGTACTGGACTGCAGGTGAGTTATTAGTAGCGCACGCTACGAGTGGTAAGTAGCGCGCGCTAGTGGGTTATAGTAACGCACGCTAATGATTGCTGTAGCGCGCGCTAAGGACAGATCAGGTTGAGTCCAGTAGCTACTGGACTGCACTGGATTAATTCATAGCGCATGCTATGAGTTGTTTTTAGCGTACGCAATCGATATTATAGCGCACGCTAAATATTGGTTGTAGCGCACGCTACCGAGGTCAGATCAGAGGACAGACGGTTTCTGGATTCCAGTACTGGGCATCTAATAATTCGTTAGCGCACGCTAACCATGGGTATTAGCGCACGCTAATGGTATGATTGTAGCGCACGCTACAAAAGGTACGTAGCGCACGCTACCGTTTTCGGACAGTGGGTACTGGACTACCCAAAATACCCGTTAGCGCACGCTAACCTGGAATGGCTATATATTGGACAGTTAGTCCGAGTTCGTCATTTATCATTCTTTCTCATTCCCTCATCGGTTTTGGGCGATTTCGGGCGTTTTGGAGAGTATCCTTCGAGGTGTAATCATCAATCATCATCTTCAAGCTCATCATTCGGATTAATCATCACTTCATCACCTCCTTAACATCAAATCAAAGGTATTAATCTCTTGGATCTAGAATTTCGGATTTTTGGGTTTTTCCTTCCGATTTCTTCGTGTAAGCTTGGATTATCATTGGAATATGTTAGATATGGATTATCTACCTTGGATAAATATATCCCTACGGATTAAATGGTTATTTTTGGGATTTATATCAAGAACCCTTGGGGTTGACTTCGGTTAATTTGGGGATTTCCGATTGACGTTGTTGTAATCTTGAATTGTGGATTCCTATGGGATTATTGATATCATTGAAAGTGTTTTGATGGTTTGAAATACTCATCTTGGAGTTGGTTTCGATATATTCGAGTTAGGATATTGTTGTATCGACGTTTGAGTCGGTTATGATCGTATTTGATTCGCGTAATGATCGAATTATTGGTAATTATGTTATTCAAGGTTGTTCGAGCGACCGACATTTCATTTAGGACGTTGTACGTGGATGGACATTCTTCATCGGTGTTGAGTAAGTTAATTCTTACTCGGTTAAAAGGATATTCATTCCTTTTGTTGTTGTTCATTCATAATCGTAACTCATTATCATTGTATTAACCGTATCAAAACTTGTCATTGTCAATTAATCACCTCAGTCATAAGGAACGACGGTTCCAATCATTTCATTGAGCTGTCATTCATTTCACCATCATTTCATCTTGGTGAGTCATTATTCATTTTCGTTGTCACTTTTGTTATATCGTGGCATTCCGGGTCATACTAGCGTGCCGGTTGGTATGTGTAGGATTTTCATGTCGGGCACATTATAGTCGTGTGTTGGTTGGTGGCCTCACATTGGACTGTGCACACGAGTTGATGGCTTCGTGAGACTGATTAGGTACAAGACCACGCGTGTATTCGATCGATACTCGTTGGTGGCTTGTGCACGGACACATTTCCATCCCGGACGTAGTGTGGCGCCATTCCTTTGAGCCGTACTGATAGTTGATTCATATAGCATGTTTGATTGCGTATGTTTCGACAGGATAATTCATAACTTCAGATATATCATGATTGTGTATTTTCAACCCTTGAGGATTGATGTTCTGTGTAACTGACCCCGTTTGGGGATATTGTTTTTCAGGTCATGGCAAGGCAAAGGCACGGGGAGAGTATGTTGACGGCGAGGAGTCTCAATGATACTAGAAGGGGGCCCCAGTCTTTTCAGTCATTTAGTCAGTCATTTATGTTTCCTTCATTTATTCCGCTGCAGACATTCCGTTTGAATACTCATCTCATTCAGTGTTGTGTATTTTATCTTCATATAAAGTATACAAGTATTCTGTATTATCCTGGGTGTGTTGTATGAAACTCCTCATCGGAGTAATTGATGTTGTAATGTGGTTCGGTACTACATTTACCCTGTGTAATTCATCCATTTTCATTCGCCTGGTGGGTCCCAGTCGGGGGTCCACGGCACTGTAATATCCGCCTAGTTTGGGGTGTTACAGAGTTGGTATCAGAGCGTGGTTTTGAATACTACCCTCCAAGTCATGTCTCATTTGAAATCATCGTCATCGGACTAGTATCACTGGACTTTCGCGTCACGTGTGACCTGTGCAAATGCCGAGCCAATCAGACCAAGAACTGTACGATTTTTAACGCCATGGTATAGTTTCTGGCAATAATCATTCATTCATAATTTATCAGTTAACAATCCTCAATCACCATTTTCATGTTGACCAGGACGATCATGTTAACTCATTAATCACTCAATTCATTTCATTACTCAGTTGTTGATCTGGAAGATCATATCATTAATCTTGTTAACTTGTTCAAGATAATCATTTCAATAATTTCATCAGATAATCATGTCACCTCAGTTAATCATTCATGTAACCACTGTGTTAGAACGTATGCTCATTTTCATCATCTCATGTCATAGTCATAATGTGATATTCATGCGAGAGATATAATCATCATGTGACTTTCCATTTCAGTATGGAAAGAGCTGGCAGAGGACGAGGGGGAAGAGGCCGTGGTGCAGGCCGAAACCCGAGGACTCGTGTGAATACACGTGCGAATGCCAGGAATAATGCTAACTCATCGAGCAGTGACGCTGCCACTCATTCGCCTGGACGTGATCATTCGCTATCGTGAGTCGTACAGGACACAGCTCAGTCAGAGGGTGTTCGAGTTGACCCACTGGCTTTTATGCAGGGCATGATGGCCCAAATGACTCAGATGGCACAACTAATGGAGGCGATGCATAACTCCACTACTCAAAATCAACAGGCTCCTCCGCTGCCACCTCAGAGGCAAGAGAGGGGTGTAAGCAATATCATTAGCGATATCTCTCGCCAGCGACCACCTACCTTTGAGGGCTCATCTGAGCCGGCAGATATTGTTCATTGGCTTGAGCATTTCGAGAAGTTATTTGTTATGGTGGATTGCCCTGAAGGGCATAAAGTTTCAGTTGCGGCTTACTATCTTGGTAAGAGCGCTCATTCATGGTGGTTATCGTTGAAGCCCACAGACGGATCATGTACTTGGGATCAGTTCAAAACTCTCATGATGGAGAGGTACTATCCGGCCCCACTCAGGGAGGCCAAGTTGTCGGAATTACTCACTCCCAACCTTTCGGCGGATGATGATGTTCTCGCCATCGCCGAAAAATTTCAGGAACTTCTTCCGTTCGCCTCGTCTATCATTCACTCTGAGGCGGACAAAATCAAGTATTTCAGCAATAGGCTCAAACCCCGTATGAGACTACAGCTGCTTAATCATAATTGCACCACGTTGGCCGAATTCATTGAGAAAGCTCTTACCTATGAGCTTACTGCTAAGGAGATTGCTAAGCAGCAACCTTCATCTGCTAGCAAGAAGTCCAAGAACCGTGTCGATCGGCGGGAGTCGTGCCACTTTCAAGAAACCACGTGCGGGCTCTACTTTTTCGAGCGACCTCCTGGCGTCTAAACCGCGGAATCTCGATCCACGAGCGGCGATTCGGCCATCACTGTTTCAATCGTGAGGAACAGGCCATTTCGGCACCAAATGTCCGCGATGCATCACGTGCCACAATCAGGATTGCTGGGCATAGGGCCCGTTTTTGCCGAAGGGACTCTAAACCCACTCCGGCGTCATCTAAGGCCCCGGGACATTCAGCGGTGCAGAATCAGGCCACTCAGTCAGCGTCGTTCAAGACGACAGGAGCTAAAGGCGGAGCCAAGAGCTATCAGACGGGAGCGTCCGGTTCGGGGGCCGGCAAGCCCCGAATTTATGAGATGAAGAAGACCGACGATCCAGAGGCCGGATGATATCAGGTACACTCGATATTCTATCTCAACCTGTGTGTACCCTTTTTGATACTGGTGCATCGCATTCATTCATTTCCGAGTCATGCTTGAGTAGACTACGTCTGGGTAGTGCTACTAGTTGTGAGCCTTATGTCATTGGTCTACCTGACGGTAGAAGAATTATCGGAAATCGTGAGATTCAGAATTGTCCGATTCAGCTTCATGGCCGTGTATGGCTAGCAGACCTAATCGTAGTAGATTTGCCGAGAGACGACGTCATTCTGGGTATTGACTGGATGGATCGTCATGATGCCATCATTAGTGTCCGCAAGCGTATGGTCACTATCATTTCTGATGATGGTGTTGAATGTGTTTTTCAGGGAGGTAATCCCGGCTATTCTGGTAAGGTCATTAACTTAATGAAAGCAGTGAGATTACTCAGTCAGGGGTGTGTTGGTTATTGGTGCTATATGACCAAAACCGAGAAATCACCAGTAATGTTGACGGATATTCCGGTAGTGAGGGAATATGCCGATGTTTTTCCAGACGAGTTACCTGGTTTGCCTCCACAGAGAGATGTGGAATTCACGATTGAGTTGGAGCCCAGTACGTCCCCGATATCGAAGGCACCGTACCGGATGGCCCCGACCGAAATGCAGGAGTTAAAGAACCAACTTGAGGAGTTGTTCGAGAAAGGTTATATCCGACCGAGTGCGTCCCCGTGGGGAGCACCAGTTTTATTTGTCAAGAAGAAGGATGGTTCGTTCCGCTTGTGCATTGATTACCGAGAATTGAACCGGGTGACGATCAAGAATAAATATCCACTACCCCGTATCGATGATCTTTTAGATCAACTTCAGGGAGCTTCAGTATTTTCCAAGATCGACCTAAGATCTGGATATCATCAGTTGCGAATTCGAGAGTCGGATATCGCGAGAACGGCGTTTCGAACACGCTATGGTCATTATGAATTCGTGGTAATGCCGTTTGGTTTAACTAATGCACCTGCGGTATTCATGGAGTTAATGAATCGGGTTTTCATCGACTTTTTGGATCAATTTGTGGTTGTCTTCATTGATGACATTTTGATTTATTCTCGTGACCGGGAGGAACACGAGTTTCACCTTCATCAGGTTCTCGACGTGTTGAGACGAGAGCAACTTTATGGGAAGTTTTCCAAATGTGAATTCTGGATGTCCGAAGTGACGTTTCTCGGACACGTAATTTCTTCAGACGGAATTCGTGTCGATCCTCAGAAGACAGAGGCTATTCGAGATTGGCTACCTCCGAAGAATGTTAAGGAGATCCGGAGCTTTCTCGGATTAGCCGGTTATTATCGGCGGTTTGTTGAAGGATTTTCTAAAATTGCTCAACCCATGACGAATCTTTTACGAAAAGATAAGAAATACACGTGGTCCGACGCGTGTCAATAGAGTTTTGAGGAACTCAAGAGCCGGTTAACTTCAGCACCTGTTCTTTCCTTGCCGCAAGGGACGGAAGGATTTGTGGTTTATAGTGATGCGTCCGGGTAGGGTCTCGGATGTGTACTCATGCAGAACGGGAAAGTTATTGCTTATGCTTCACGGCAATTGAGACCTTACGAGGTTAATTATCCGACCCACGACCTGGAGCTAGCAGCCGTGGTGTTCGCTTTGAAAATCTGGCGTCATTACCTTTATGGCGTCACCTGTCAAATTTTCACCGATCACAAGAGTTTGAAGTATATATTTACTCAAAAGGAGTTAAATATGCGACAGAGACGATGGTTGGAACTAATCAAAGATTACGATATCGAGATCCTTTACCACCCGGGCAAGGCGAACGTTGTCGCCGACGCCTTGAGTCGTAAGTCCGTCCAGGAGCAGATGCTTGCTCGTTTAACAGTTCAGAAGGAGCTTCAGCAGGAACTCCTTAGACCCGAGATCGAGGTCTGGCTTCAGCAAGTTCAGGGACAGCTTTGTATGTTAGAGATTTCATCGTCACTTGAGGAGGCAATCAGAGAGAAGCAGGTTTCAGACCCATCATTGTTGCGCATTCGTGAGGATGTGGCTCAGGGGAAAGCCCCTGGATTCGTGGTCCACGAGGATGGACTTTTGAGATTTAAGAATCGGTTGTGCGTACCGGCGGATGACGAGTTGAAAAACTCGATTTTGAGAGAAGCTCATGCTACCCCTTATTCTGTTCATCCGGGGTCTAGCAAGATGTATAAGGACTTGAAACAAAATTACTGGTGGAGTAATATGAAGCGAGAAGTCGCAGAATTTGTTTCGAGATGCTTAACCTATCAACAAGTTAAGATTGAACATCAGCGACCGACGGGTATGCTGAAACCTCTCCCTATTCCAGAGTGGAAGTGGGAAGACATTTCTATGGATTTCATCACGAGTTTGCCGACGAGTCGTCGTGGCATGACAAAGATCTGGGTAATTGTGGACCGCTTAACTAAATCCGCTCATTTCCTTGAGATTAAGGATACGTGGGGTCCCGAGAGACTTGCCCAGTTGTTTATCAAAGAGATAGTGAGACTGCACGGTACTCCTAAAAGTATTGTTTCCGATCGTGACGGACGGTTTGTGTCGCATTTGTGGAAGTCAGTTCATCGTGCTATGGGAACTCAGCTTAATCTCAGTACCGCCTTTCATCCTCAGTCCGACGGGCAGTCAGAGAGGACTATTCAGACATTAGAGGACATGTTGAGGGCATGCGTCCTCGATTGGAAAGACGATTGGGAAGCCCAACTACCATTGATCGAGTTCACGTATAATAATAGTTGGCATTCTTCGATTAAGATGGCACCTTACGAGGCCTTGTACGGTCGTCTTTGTCGATCTCCTTTGTGTTGGGATGACTTATCAGAATCAATCGGCACCGAGCCCGATATGCTTATAGCCGCCCGTGAGAAGGTAGCTTTGATCAGGAGTCGTTTGTTGACCGCTCAGATTCGACAGAAATCTTATGCAGACAATTGTCGTCGACCACTAGAGTTCGAGACGGGTGACCACGTTTTGGTCAAAGTATCCCCGAGTCGAGGTATCTTCCGTTTCGGGAAGAGGGGGAAGTTGAGCCCGATATTCATTGGACCGTTTGAGATTTTGGATCGAGTAGGCGAGTTAGCTTATCGACTGGCTCTACCTCCGGCGTTGAGCCGAATTCATAATGTGTTTCATGTCTCACAGTTGCGGAAGTATATTGCCGACCCGAGTCACATACTTCAGTTCGACGAAATTGAGATCGCCGATGATCATTCATACGAGGAGCGTCCTATACGAGTTTTAGAGCGGCGAAACAAACAGTTGAGGAATAAGACGATTCCTTTGGTGAAAATTCAGTGGTCTAGACACGGGATCGAAGAGGCTAGTTGGGAAACCGAGGATAGTATGCGGGAGAGTTATCTCGAGTTTTTTGACCCTTAGTTTCGGGGACGAAACTCTTTTAAGGGGGGTGTATGTAATACCCGGTTGTAATTCAGTTATTATCATTCAGTATTTATCATTCAGTAATTGTCACTCAGTAATTTCACTCATTAATGATCATTTGTCACTCATATTCAATCATGGTATTCATCGTTCAGAGTAATTGTATCGTGTATCAATCGTCATCCATCATCAATCTAATTGGAGTTTCGTGCAGTGTTTGTCATCATTGTCGTTTTCATTGTGGGCTGTGCGTGAGGAGTAGCGCACGCTACGTACTCTTTCTAGCGCGCGCTAACTGAGTACAGGTAGCGCACGCTACCACTCAGCATTAGCGCACGCTAATGTTACCTTGGCTACAGTCCAGAGGGTACTGGACTGCAGTTGAGTTATTAGTAGCGCACGCTACGAGTGGTAAGTAGCGCGCGCTAGTGGGTTGTAGTAGCGCACGCTAATGATTGCTGTAGCGCGCGCTAAGGACGGATCAGGTTGAGTCCAGTAGCTACTGGACTGCACTGGATTAATTCATAGCGCACGCTATGAGTTGTTTTTAGCGTACACAATCGATATTATAGCGCACGCTAAATATTGGTTGTAGCGCACGCTACCGAGGTCAGATCAGAGGACAGACGGTTTCTGGATTCCAGTACTGGGCATCTAATAATTCGTTAGCGCACGCTAACCATGGGTATTAGCGCACGCTAATGGTATGATTGTAGCGCACGCTACAAAAGGTACGTAGCGCACGCTACCGTTTTGACAAAGGTAGTCTTGGACTACCCAAAATACCCGTTAGCGCACGCTACGCACAAGGGCTAGCGCACGCTAACCTGGAATGGCTATATATTGGACAGTTAGTCCGAGTTCGTCATTTATCATTCTTTCTCATTCCCTCATCGGTTTTGGGCGATTTCGGGCGTTTTGGAGAGTATCCTTCGAGGTGTAATCATCAATCATCATCTTCAAGCTCATCATTCGGATTAATCATCACTTCATCACCTCCTTAACATCAAATCAAAGGTATTAATCTCTTGGATCTAGAATTTCGAATTTTTGGGTTTTTCCTTCCGATTTCTTCGTGTAAGCTTGGATTATCATTGGAATATGTTAGATATGGATTATCTACCTTGGATAAATATATCCCTACGGATTAAATGGTTATTTTGGGGATTTATATCAAGAACCCTTGGGGTTGACTTCGGTTAATTTGGGGATTTCCGATTGACGTTGTTGTAATCTTGAATTGTGGATTCCTATGGGATTATTGATATCATTGAAAGTGTTTTGATGGTTTGAAATACTCATCTTGGAGTTGGTTTCGATATATTCGAGTTAGGATATTGTTGTATCGACGTTTGAGTCGGTTATGATCGTATTTGATTCGCGTAATGATCGAATTATTGGTAATTATGTTATTCAAGGTTGTTCGAGCGACCGACATTTCATTTAGGACGTTGTTCGTGGACGGACATTCTTCATCGGTGTTGAGTAAGTTAATTCTTACTCGGTTAAAAGGATATTCATTCCTTTTGTTGTTGTTCATTCATAATCGTAACTCATTATCATTGTATTAACCGTATCAAAACTTGTCATTGTCAATTAATCACCTCAGTCATAAGGAACGACGGTTCCAATCATTTCATTGAGCTATCATTCATTTCACCATCATTTCATCTTGGTGAGTCATTATTCATTTTCGTTGTCACTTTTGTTATATCGTGGCATTCCGGGTCATACTAGCGTGCCGGTTGGTATGTGTAAAATTTTCATGTCGGGCACATTATAGTCGTGTGTTGGTTGGTGGCCTCACATTGGACTGTGCACACGAGTTGATGGCTTCGTGAGACTGATTAGGTACAAGACCATGCGTGTATTCGATCGATACTCGTTGGTGGCTTGTGCACGGACACATTTCCATCCCGGATGTAGTGTGGCGCCATTCCTTTGAGCCGTACTGATAGTTGATTCATATAGCATGTTTGATTGCGTATGTTTCGACAGGATAATTCATAACTTCAGATATATCATGATTGTGTATTTTCAACCCTTGAGGATTGATGTTCTGTGTAACTGACCCCGTTTGGGGATATTGTTTTTCAGGTCATGGCAAGGCAAAGGCACGGGGAGAGTATGTTGACGGCGAGGAGTCTCAATGATACTAGAAGGGGGCCCCAGTCTTTTCAGTCATTTAGTCAGTCATTTATGTTTCCTTCATTTATTCCGCTGCAGACATTCCGTTTGAATACTCATCTCATTCAGTGTTGTGTATTTTATCTTCATATAAAGTATACAAGTATTCTGTATTATCCTGGGTGTGTTGTATGAAACTCCTCATCGGAGTAATTGATGTTGTAATGTGGTTCGGTACTACATTTACCCTGTGTAATTCATCCATTTTCATTCGCCTGGTGGGTCCCAGTCGGGGGTCCACGGCACTGTAATATCCGCCTAGTTTGGGGTCTTACAATAACGTCGCAAAACAACACAGCGGAGATGCCAACTCAGCACAACAAAGAATCATAACACATATCACATACAACGATTACCATCGTAAAGTAATACACACAAACACTACAGCAATGACGGTATCGTTCGGCGACCTCAACCGCCCGAACAATAACCAACACATAATTACAAACATCATGAAACAATCACACACGTACACAAACGTAAAACCCAAGCTTTAACAGCTCACACAGGTGCGATAACACGCAAGCCACCACGAAATGACAACATTAAAGATCATCATCACACCTCCCACAAAGGGCTAACAAAACATATGCGTGGCGAACGACTCAACGTTCACACCACCAATTCAATCACAATTCGGAGGGCTAACACCCTAACAATAATACCAACATCATACACACCTTCTCCGACCACAAGCAGGAAATGATGGGTTTTAAAAAAAATGAAAACCACCTTTTGAGAACAGTTTGGAAACACCAATTGATCTTTGAGTATCATTTTACAAAAAGTTGAACAAACATCAATGTCGAGACTTTGAAAATCATCTTGCGTTTGAACAAAAACGAGGACACTTTTCTTTTAGTGAAAAACTTTCAAAAATATTCGAACCTCAGGTCTAAGCAAAGCTTTTCCAAAATTACTGGAAAGAAGAAAAAATATATATTTTAGTCCTCAAGGTGGAAGAATTTTGAAACAGATAGTTGCGCTATTGGGCGCCTTGAAAATACAATCCATTAAAAGTACGTCTCGAATTTTATTTTCTAAGATACTCAAGGTTTTTGAAAATCTATTAGGCTAGAATGCCTAAAAACTCACACGTAACAATATTCACTTACATACAATCATAATACATGCATCAACTCGCTCAAAATCAAGACAACGCCTGTCTTTTATCGGAAACAACAGTCAAATATCACAGTCAAAAGGACGTAAATAATGACAATACTCATATAAATGAAACATGAGCCACATAAACGCATCACGAAAACAAGAATCTACGTAAAGATTCCATCACTTAATACAAAATCAAACAAATAGCTCGTGTCACACGAGGCACAATACAAAGAAGGGAGACTTACATCCACAGGTCGCACGAAGATGATAATCGCCCCACGATACTAATCACGACCAACCAACTCAGACGACGCGTCGCGACCCGACTCAGTCAGACAAAATCCGACGAGACAAAACTCAATAGACCCTACTTGACCCGACAGCCTAGGTTTCCACAACCTAAGCTCCGATACCATTTATGTAACACCCCCAATCCGATCAGGGATATTACACGCCGTAGAACCTTTCCTCAAGGATCTACCAGGCTGGTAACAACATAGAACATCTCAACAATGCCTTTAAGGCTAAAATGACTCCGTAGACCGATTTGGTCTTTCAATAAATACATACAACTCAAATACATTACATGCCCACGCAGGGGTCGAATAAAACACACTCCCGTACAACGGGAAAGAATACTGCAGCGGAAATAAAATACAACTAAAACAATAACATCATACGGGTCCTCGAGTGATTAGTATCATTTATCTTTCATCATCCTTCGTGCCGACCCTGTGTTATGCTCCCAAACCTGAATGCAAAAACAGACATCCACCCCGCGAATACTCGGGGGTTAGCAAAACTCCACCGTTTTGTTAGTGCAAGAACAAAGTGCAAATACGAGCCATACAATTCACATTCCACGAATAACAATAACCAGGAATCCTCAAAGATCCAAACGTAGCGAAAAGTACTACCCGAGGCATGAGTTTGGGTAAAACACTTCAAAACCGAAAGATCACAAATAAAGGGAAACAATTTATAAAACAGTTTAAAATGCCATCGAGAGTTTTAATAGAAAACAATTTAAGATTACCGAATCCTTCTCGTCCCAAAATCAACAGGGGTCACAGCCCAAAGGTTTTGTTTTCGCAAATAGAAAACCACTAACAATACACAAGGTTAAAACTCACGTCACGCGTCCTCGACGGACATAAACCATACACACGCACTCGTGAAGTTTCACTCGTGAATCCAGGGCAAAACCATTGGAATTCCCTCCGTGGCCCCGTCGAACCCTCCCGAGGTGAGCAAACACATTCACAAAATAAACACATGCACCCGTGAAGTTTTTACTCGTGAATCCAGGGTGAAGCCATTGGAATTCCCTCCGTAGCCCCGTCGAACCCTCCTGAGGTGAGTAAAATACATTCACACAACACACACAACAACTCGTGAAGTTTTTACTCGTGAATCCAGGGTGAAGCCATTGGAATTCCCTCCGTGATACCGTCGGACCCCCCGAGGTGAGTAAAATACATTAACCACTCGTTACTCCAGGGTGAAGCCATTGGAATTCCCTCCGTGATCCCGTCGGACCCCCCGAGGTGAGCGAAGCAATCATGCGCAAATAACATATCACACCAAAGATATCCAAACAATTCACCTAGAGGCATCAAACACTTAGCAAAACACCGCGTCAAACCATAACGCACCGATAAGAAATAATATACGTACACACGCATTATCAAGTGCAACATCAACACCAAACATATCCAAAGGATTCACGTAGTCACTTACAACCCACACAATTTACAAAACACACGCGTTTTGAAAGTGAGCCTTTAACGAGGCTAGCCGAATCTTTTGAAAACTCATTTCAAACAAAAAAACAAACAAACATACCAAGACTATCATCAATCATCATACTCACAAAACAAGAAATGTATGGACAAGGTACTTGCCTCGAATAACAACAACGTGGAGAATCGACCGAAGTAGGTTGGCACGAACCGACTACGAACCCGCCGACTCCACCGAACGCCAACTCGCGATAATAAACTACGAAGGACAATAACAACAATGAAATGAATTCCATAACACGACTTAAAGCCGTTGAATTCAAAGAACAAATGACGAAAGTTCAAGTGTTTCTCCCAAAACGGCCAAGAACACGATTCGTCCCGTCAAAACACGAAAACGGAAATCCAAATCGAAATATGGATATACAATCCATAGGATATGTTTAACAACATCATTTAACAACAATCGATCCATCAAAAATGGATGGAAAACGAGATCGAGAACAAATCCCCCAAAAAGTCGATTCGAAGGAAATCAAGAAATATACTTCGATTCGACGAAGAACAATGGATTAAATGATGTTAAACACAAGAATACTATCAAGATTAATCATACCCATCATGAATTAATTAACAATACGGAACGAATCGGACAAAAACGCAAAACCCCCAAAATTCAAGAAACTAGGGTTCTAAGAAGAGATTACCTTGATTCGCTGGATCAAAGGATGATATAGGATGATCAATCAATGATATGAACTCAAGAACTTCATGGATTTGTTGTTCAACAACATGGCTTCGCCTCCTCAGAAGCTCCAGCCGCGGATCGAAAATAAGGGAAATGAAAAACGAGTGAAAATACGACTGCTCTGTCACATTTATACTGGTGCAGCCTAGCGTGCGCTAGGCTGCCGAGCTAGCGTGCACTATCGGCCCGGGCCGCAATCCAGAACCTCACTGTCCTACTGACTCGGCCAGGTAGCGTGCGCAACCTTCCGACCGTAGTGCGCGCTACCACGGCCAGAAGGCGTAGCGTTCGATGCAAAGATGGCGTGCGCTACCTGCCGATCCTACCCGAGTCCAGAACCTCAGAACCCCTCTGCCCAGACCCGATAGCGTGCGTTGGGCCGGACAATAGCGTGCGCTACACATGCCGGTTGGCGCGCGCAGCCTTCCGGCCGTAGCGTGCGCTACGCCGGTTCCTGCCGTGCTTGCCCGGCCAGTGCCCAATACTTCCGACCGTGCCGCACCTGTCCTGCCAGCTGCTGAGCCGCCATGACCCGACGACTCGATTTCCGAAAACGTACGGAACGAACGCGACGAAAAGTTCGCGAACAATATCAACGACCCGAAATGAAAACATAATGCAATAATTAATCATACGCGACCAAGAAAAGGGTCGAGACAACAAATACAGATACAGATACCCATAACTTTGGGTAAATTACAAAATGGTCCAAAATGCCCGAAAATTACGGTACGTGATCGAATAACCAAACCGAAGTTCACAACACGTCTAACAATGTTAAACGGACTTACGGGAAACTCGAAACAGCAGTTTCGAACGAGATTCGCAAGAATCGAACTAAAATGCGGAAAAGTCGCTAAAAAGTACGGAACTCAACAAAACGATACCGAAAAGAACTCGGATGTCAAAAAGTGTAGAATTAATCATTCTCAGAATGACGAAACGGTCATGAGCGAGTCGTCAAAACGGACTTCCGCCGAAAAAAAAAAGAAATTACCGGAAATCGAAATTACGGGTATTACATTGGTAACCAATTTCATTCGATTATGTCGATTTTTCGGTCCAAACCATTTTTCGGTAATTTTTTCCGGCCATACCAATAAGGAAGACTCTTGTATTAAAATGGGCAGTTGCGCGTAAATGGTCCAACTATAATTGAGATTGGTAAAAAAATTATTATAAAGCCTAATTAGATACTACATTTGGCCACAATCCTAATTAGCAATATATTTAATTATATGTTTATGAAAATTATATGATGTCGGTATTTTAAGAGTATATTTCAAGATTAATCTAACAATATCTTAGATTACTATTTTATCCACACATGTAAATCACAAAAGATGGTCAAAAGAGAGTGTGAACATGTAAAAATCAATATTGCAACAATAAAAGAACGGATGAAGTGTTACTCAATCAAAATGGATGGATCTCCAATTCGTTATTCAATCTTCCGATCTTATTATTCAATTAATTTCTACTGCATGAAATAACACAAGCGGTTAGTAACTCATAAATATTTGGTCTAATTCTCAAGAGTCGTCTGATCTTTATCTAAATCATCTAATTAGAATAATAAAATTTTAATTCCACCGAGATTCCTATTTAAAATACTCGAATATTACATACTATCTCCTTAAAATAAATTTTATCCCTAAAACTTGCCATGTCATTAACCGTCTCACGGTAGCGTTACTCCATCCATTAAACACCTCTGAACACTATTGCACTACTTCATATCTCATACTGTTTACGTGAACCGGTTCAATAATATTCAAAATCCTAATAATCGATCTACAAAACTGGAATATTCATAAAACTACTCGAGGTGGCAACTCCGAGGTAACAACATATAACTCAGTTCACGGGCATCTCAATATAACAGATTATAAACCCAACTATCATGAGATTCCAATGTATCATAATACCATTCATCTATATTCTCTTTTACAGATAGGCTCCTCACTACAAGTCCCACTACAACTTTCACAAACTCAAATCTCGACATTATATGCTCGTAAAAATAAGTCGTGATAGATACATACACTAGCCAATTTTTAAAATGACATACTTGAAAATTTACAAACACTCACTTTAAAGTGGCCCAATTTTGACAAAGTGTGAGTACTTTGATCACAAAAATTAATAACTTTCAAAAAGTCTCTAAAGTTTTATCAATTTTTTTCTAATGATTATACTCCCCTATGAATTTAAACGCTTTTGAAACTAATTTTGAATTCAAAAAGTGAGGTCAAGTGTCCGCTCTTATAAGTATCTCTTTCAAATCGTAGAGGTGAAATTTATTTATTCACAAAATGTACGTTCATCAACAAGACACAAGCTTTTACAAATCAAAAATAGGGGAATCAATTTTCAAAAAACTTCATGCATATAATATCAGAAAATCCACAGTACGAAGTATGAATTTCGAAATCACTTTATACATATACTCGTTCTATAGCTCACCTCACTATTGCGACAATTGTTCATCAATCTCGCATAATCAGAATTTTGATAGAATCATGTGTACTTACACATATAGTCTCGTTTGCAGCAGTCGTCTGTCAGCCCTGCCATTTATCATACAAAAAATATATCTGTCTCATGCAATACTATTTTCATCTCGTATCTCCGCTTGGGAATATTTATCCCCCTTAAAACATTTGCATACACAAAAAGTTGTAATGATTTTCCATCGTACCCCAAAATATTTTTTAAAAAATCCATCAAGATCTCCATCTTATTTTAAAAAATCTCAATATTCCACTCCTTGATCAAAATTCCACAACCTTCTTTCTTTGTAAATAACCAAATATCCCCTGGAAAAAATTTCAAAACATCATTTTTTAAAGAAAATCTCCATATCACCTTTTGATTTTTAAAAAAGTATCAAACCCATCTTTCAAAAGTTACCAAAATAACCTGTTTACCAAAACTAAAAAATATTCTCCTTCCTCATTCAAAAATACTCACAAGAGATTATTTAAAATAAAATTGTCATTTAAAATATAAACAACAATTGTTTTTAATTCTCAAAAGGGAATTAACCGAGTTGCAATATCAGCCCATTTGCCTAGAGTGCCAACATGATTCACTCTTTTGAAAAGGACAAAATTTTCACTTCAAAATACAACTCATACATTTTATAAAAGAACTCATTCGCGCTTTTAAAATTACAATAAGATAAATTATATATCTTTTTAGGGTTTGTTAGTACTTTATTGTTTATAGATCAAATTTGATATATTTGTTCCTTCTCCTTATTTGTTCTTGAATTTATTTTTTAATTCATGTATGATTATAAGGACAATATCGATGCATCCCTTTTGATTAACTTGAGATCCAAAAGAACATAGTTCATTATAGATAAGTCAAATCCAAGACACAAAAGGAAACTAACTTCAAAAGAGTAGAGGGAGTTTGTGAGGAAGTATAATCTTAGGTTTTATTAGGATTGACTTTCAATACTTAGATTCAGAAGATTGAGTTTGTGAATTTAGTTCATGATTTAACTTGTTCCGAAAGAAAGATTAAAATACTTTTGTAAATTTCTTACAAATATTGTGATTAAATAGGGTTTAAGTATACGATTTGAAAGCCATGAATATTAGTTGAATGAAAGCATGTCTTAGAATCTATCTCTCCTACTTGAGTTTTTATATCGTCATCACCATTGTTTTTATTTGCAATTATTCTCTTTATTTTTATTGTTACCTTAAATTCAACTCAATCAAATTTCATCATCACTCAGATAAAGTTCAAAATATTGCGTCCGCAAAATTCATAAACCGTCAAAATATTAATCATCGAGGAATGCAACTTTGGATCGCCACGATATTGTAGTTATATCGTACACTTGCGGTTTACCAAAAAATAATTTAGCAAATAAGTTCTTGGCAATTCCCAGGGATTAATTAGTAAACGATACTTTGGGATATTGTGGTAGGTACTTAGATTTAGTTTAAACGTTTTATTTTTATTTTTTATTTATTTTTCTAATATCTCATTCTAATTTAAATTTAGTGATTACAGGGAGTGCATGAACACTAAATCTTCAAGGATTTACCTTGAGCCTGAGGATCCAGAGATCGAAGCAACTTGTAGACGAAATAACGCATCAAAGAAAAAAGCAAAAATGGGTCATACAACACCTCAAGCAGAGTTAATATTACAACTACAACTTCAACAAAAACAAATTGAGATGTTGCAACGCCTAATTGAGCAACAAAAGGCTCAAGAAGAAGGAAATCAAGGGTGACATGTTCGAGACATTTTTCAGGTCGCCAATCAAAATTATGGGATGGGTTATGGACCGTACTAGTGGTAAATAATTTTGAGCTCAGTCCTTCATTGATCTGGATGGTGCAGCAAAAACAGTTTGGGGGAGGCCCTTTAGATGATCCAATGTACACCTTGCCCAATTTATGAAGATATGTGGAACTGTCAAACGCAACGATGGGACGACGCGGTAAAACTTCACCTCTTCTCTTTCTTATTGAGACATAAAGCAAAACTTTGGCACAACTCCCTTAAAGAAATAATCAACACTTGGGATGAAATAGCTAAGAAATTTATTCTAAAATTCTTCCCCCAAGTAAGATCCTTAAGTTACAAATCGAGATCACGCAATTCAAGCAACTAGACAAGATCTGTTCTTTGAAGCATGTGAGCACTTCTGCCAACTTCTCCGAAAATGTCCCCTATGGGTTCTCCGACGAAGACCAAATTTGCTACTTCTATAAAGGTTTGTCAGGGCACATGAAGACAATGGTTGATTCATCGGCCGATGGAGTACTCTTGGAACAAAGAACGACTGACGCTCTTCAAATTCTTGAGGAAATTGCCTCCTATCAATGGCCCATTGAACACACAATGTTGAAAAGGGTAGCTGCGATAAGTGATAGTGACCTAAAGAAGCTTTGGCGCCTTAAATGACTGCACTAATGAATAAACTAGATAATACTGCAACCAATAAAGCGGTTGAGGCAAATGGGCAAAATTTGATTGAAGACGTTAACTATATGAACCAAAGAAATTTTGGGAATGGTGTTAATTTTCGAAACAATCAAAATTCAAATCATTACTATCTGGGTAATAGAAACCATTCAATTTTTTTTATTCAAATTTGAATAATGCACTGCCACCACCACTAGGATTCTCAATATATAAAGGTGTAGTCGTAGACCCAAAGAAGATGAGCTTAGAGGAAGCCCTACAAAAATCCATAGGAGCATCCAACAATAAATTTGAGGTGGTTGATGAAAATATATTGGGCATCTCCACTCAAACAAAGATTATGCAACAATAAATAAGTTAAATTCCGAGTGCTGTAAGAAATCAACATCAAAAAGGGCGATTTCCAAGTAACAGGGGAATAGACCTTAAATAACAATGCAAAGCTATCCGATTAAGAAGTAGAACCGAGTATGAAGGTCCTAAGTCCCTGTTGGATACAAAGTATACAGTAAACTGGCCAGACTCGGGCCAAGTCAAGGAGCAAAAGGATACAGGGTAAATGGTTCTCGACCTGAGTTCCAGGATCCCTTTCCCATGGAAATCCACAGTATGAAATCCCGTCGAGATATTGCTCCTAACTGACCGACAGCCTTCAGTGGATGAATTGAAAGCGTGGAAGAACAATGAACTGATGTGATACTTTTATCTTCTCATCAGAGAGTCTGTCATGTTCAACATATTCAAAACTCTGGAGGATGCCTCCAATGAGTTCTCGAGGCTACTGGCAGAAGGAAAGCTTCCCTTACAGCTAAGATTCAAGTCAAGGCACCAGAAGGGTGAACGGCTAACCCATCTAGAAGATTGTATCCTTGCCTACGATATCTCCCGAGAAGGACGAAGTATCTACAGATACCGAGGCAGAGACTCCTTAATCAACTGGTGGAAAGGAACCGATCATGATCCCTCTCAAAGGACTTGGAAACATTCTCATTATAGGGGCTAAGCTTCTGTTAGTTATATGCTGTATTTTATCCTATTGTATGCTCGTTGATACATTATTCATTTTTTTATATTTCAAGCCACGTAATTTATTTTCAATCATCAATAAAGTTTGGGTTTCTTGAAAGATTACAGCTTGTAATCTACTCTTACTATTTTTACTGTTTTGATTACGAAGTATTGAGATTTTCAACAAGTACAAACTTGTTAAATCCACAAGCTGTAAGAACTTATCTGTGAACAGTTCATATATTAAGTTGTATTCAATCTATATTACATTATGTAAGATTGTGCCTGCCTGCCAATCATAAGTTAAGTTGTAATACACTTAGTCCTGTAGGACTTTCATTTTAGAAGTTGCCTGTGAGTAGTTTAAACTCTTTAGACTAAGTCATGAAGATCAGATCTTTCGAACAGAAGACTTGAAGATGGCCTCTTCGTATCTAGAAAGTTTTTGCATTATCAAAAATGGAAAAATTGTTGGGATAAACAAAGCCTGTTTTGATAATCGCCATCATACAACCAGAAGTCTTCAGAGTCATCATTTCGCTATGTATAGAAGCTGTTAGGAAACTCTATACAGCATATTCATACAGAAAAGAGATATTCATACAGAGTCTGATCCTACAGTGCCTACATCATTATACAGCTGAAGTTGAAGAGAGTTGGATACATCATCCTTGCTGTAAGAGTTTTACTTAGGAAAATTAGGACACGTCCAACAGGACTGAAGAATAGCTTTGACCATTATGAAATAAACTTTGTTTATTCATAAAGTATTCACTATTAAAGCAACATTTATTGCTGATAGGACAACATTTAATGCGGCTACATTTATAACGGATCTATTTTCAAGGTTATAAATAGCCCCAAACAAGAGGACATTGCTCACGAACTAACACAAGAATGAATGAACATCTCGCTTATTACATCTTACAATTAGCTCTAATAATCAGAATATCAAGCTAAGAAAGAGCAGTATATTTTCTGAGCATACAGCAGTATCAAAGCGAAGAAATATACAGTCATCAATGCAAACAGCACACATACAGCAATCGCTCGTCAAAGCATACAGCTGCTGTTTGAACTTGTTCTACCATCTTTCTTGTTGAGATCAACCTTAGCCTTGTGTGGATTAAGTCCTTGATAGTTCCGAACTGTATGTCTTCATAGCATTAAAGACGAAGCTTCGATCTGTGTGAAAAGAAGCAAGTCGAAAGAGGTAAAGCCAATCTATATGAACGGCCCAAGTTGTGGTCATTGTATCAATCTGTGTGAACGATACAGAGACAGGTTTATTGTAGCAGCGATGTTTTATTCTAGTGCAGCCTTTATTTCTCTTTCTCTCTCCAGCCTTCACTTCCTTTCAGCCTCTCTAGACTCTTCCCTTTTTGTGGCATCGTCAAGATTTGAGACCTTGCCTTGAATATCCCGTAGGAGTTTCATTGATTCGGCCTGTTGGGTCTTTAAATCATTGACACTATCAACCAGCCTCCCAACCACTACTATAAGATCGTCGATCTTGTGATCCTGGTCAGTGAGTTTGGAGCCGGTGTATTCAAGCGCGGCGACAGTTGTTGCTTCAGCAACACGAAGCTTTTCTTGCTCTTACTCCAGGATCCGCTCCTGATGCTGTTTTAGTTGATTGAGGGCTTGCCACAATGCTGTTGGCATGAGAAGAAAAGTCTCTTCCACATCTTTGATGGCCCTTTTCAGTTTCGGGAGCTCGTCCTGAGCTGTTTCTTGCATCTAGTCTAACTCCTTTCCGACATCATACAGGGCCTTGACAGCATCCTGCAGAAATACAGTCTGGCGACCGATGGCTTGAAGTTTCTCAATTCGTGCTTCTGTATGCAGAGAGCCAGGGGCGCAATATTTGAGTCTGATGGTTCTCTGAGATGTATAATAATCACATTTTGACGGGGTTTAGTGGTCTGTCGTCACGGAGGGAACCATCACCAGATTCGATGTGGGAACCAGTAGATATAGGAGAGGCAACCTGTTCGGAAGCAGTAGCTACTGAAGGTTGAGCTGCAGGGGCTATTTGGGAGACAGAAGTAACTGATTCCTCCTGCCTTAGTTGATTTTCACTTGTCAGAACTACAGGAGGGACTGAATTCTCCTGCCAACTCTCAGCTTCCGCTTATTCCGGAAGAGGGACTGATTCCTCTTGGCAGATGGCGCGGGTGGTTTCTTCTTGTTCATCTTGTACAGGATAGGCTTCTTGTAGGGGAGAAGTAGCTGGTTCTTCATAGATGATAGGAGAGAGTGATTCCTCCTGTTTCTGTTCTTCCTAGGCTACTTTCTGTTGCGGGGGCGGGGACTGATGTTGTCCAGTGGATGTCCCATGGACCTATTGGGAATGGATGTTGGCACACTCTCCTTCCCGAGCCTCTTCTCTGCTTATCCAAAGACCTGCTTATAAGGCCTCATCATCATCGTCAGAGTCTGGGTCGGAGTGGTGGCTTGGTGAAGGAGCCTTGTCACTGGACTGTGACGTCCCTTTGAGTTAGGCCTTTGCTTTTGCCATGAAATAGTTTGAGATGAGCTCAAGGCAAAAGTGATCATCCCATCTGATCAGGACCTCAACATTCTGGGCATCCATGACCTCCAGAGAGAATAACTCCTCTTCCTTCTAGTCCTCCCAGTTGTACAAAGTGTCGTATAGGGCGGCCCTATAACATTTTCAGACTTTGAAGCGCTCATAGACTTCCACTATTTGGACTTGGAGGAGAGTGTTATTGATAATGTCCATCATGGAGGGACTCCGCATGGTAGTGGGCTCTACTATCTGGTTGGGATCTCGACAGGTAAGGGAGCCTATGGAGAAGCGGGATCCCTAACAGGGGTGGGTACCCTGTGGGGAGATGGACTCCATACAGGGGTGGGTTCCTTGTATGGATTTGCGGCTTTCAGCTCCGAAGGGGAAGTCAATTCGCCAGATCCTTCGAACTTGAACATTTGTTCATCCGCATAGCCGCCACAAGCTCGGGATCTTCTATACGAGCAGCAACTGTTTATTCCATAGGGGTTGAGCCCTGTGGGAGAGTTTCAGCGAAAGGAGTTGTTGATGGGACTTATACAGTGACCGTTGTAGTCACCATATGTGCAGCCTTAGATGATTTCTTGGTCTTATTTCTTTTCTTCGCGACAGGTTTAGGAGAGATAGTGTCGGGAATAATCCTTTTTCTCTTCTTCCCATCATTCGAGCTCTTTAAAGTGACATCCCTTGGGTCACTAGAGGTTGACATGCTGAGAGTGTTGGGCCTGTCAGCAAGGAGAGGTGTTTTGTTGAACACAGTGGGACTGATCCCACCGATAAACTTCCCGGTTCTGATCTTCTTGGCATCGAGAGATTGCTTTACGCTTCATCGAGTGAAGATGTGATTCAGGATTAGGCCAAATGACCACGGCTAGGGAAACTAGTAGGAATTTTTTCTCTCTTATTTTTTCTCACTTATTTTTCACCTCAAAGATGATGAAGAACTTGGAAAAAAAATTCTCTCACCTTCTCGGACGAAACTACAATGTGTGTGAGGTGGTGTTTTCTTTCCTTTGTTGATATATATGATAACATGATAAGATTCCAGCTTATAATGTCATTTGGCATGAAATGTTGACAATATTATGGTACGATCACACATGAATAATAATGTCACAACAAGACAACATGAGGAAAACACCAAGAAGAGAGGGGGAAGGGGCGGCTATAGGAAGATGGGAGGAAACGGGCCAAATCACTTGGCTCGTGTACCGGACGTTCGCTAAACGACTCCGTTAAATACACTCCATTTTATATCCAATGTATTTATACTAATTAATTAATCCAATCAATTAATTATATCAAATACAAATATATTTCTCTAAGAAATTTTATTTATGAATTAAATTAATTACCCAGTAGCTTAATTTCAATCCATAAGACCGCTATTTGATTTATCCAATAAATCATAATTAGATATCCAATATCTAATATTAATAGAGAGATGATAAATTCATATTTATCCATCAACAATCCTGATGCGCGACTCTGTAGATTCGTCTCGGCCGGCATTGGGAGGAACCAATGAGTGCGGGCAGCACTTAGCCAGCCTAGCGGGTCGCATTGTAAATCCCAACTGAGAACGAATTAAGGGATCATTCCAGAACAATTGTGTCGTGAATACCATATACGTATAGACCCTTCATCAGATGTCCCGGTCAAGTCTTCGGGTCACGGTAAAGTCAAACCCTATTATTGACTAGACACTATACATGTGTTAATGCAAATCAAGACCGACTGATTACTAGTGTATCCAATACGACTAAATCAGAATGTTTTGGCCAAAGACTTATGATCTTATTTGCCATTAACCGTATAGGACATTCGCCTGCTCACTAACAGGAGATAGAATCCTTTCTTGGCATACAGTAAAGACTGCTACCTGCCTATATAGTCCGCACTTCGAGGTTGACCCAGCGATTAAGCAAATGAGTCTAACTAATCTAATGACAAACTAAACATCACATACACATCTCTTATTGAACCCTCAAGTCAAAGGTCCACGTAACTATCAAAACCTTTCGATTTGTCACCGACTCTTCCAAGAGTGAATTCTGTGTGACTGAATCAAGTATGAATCATGTTCGAGTACACTAGTCCCACCAATATACATATAACTATGCTATCAATACATGCACGCATCCTAGCATCAATCATACAAGTCTTACTCAAAACTTAATGCCCAATTAAGTCTATCGACTTGCGAACGGTTTACGTAAATAAGCTTTAAACACTTCCAGTACATTTTCTGTTATCCGATAACGAGAGTGGAATGTTTGCTCTTATTTACATGGACTTCACTTCAATGTTTACCATGAATGCATTTGAAATATAATAAACAATCTATGAATCATATTGCCTTTTGTTAATTATTCCATAATTACATGCACAATGTCCCTTATCTCTTATTCCCTGAGTGGATTTCGAGGGCATATTCCTAACAATCTCCCACTTGCACTCAATTCCACACATCATGGTATCCAATACCCATGTTCTTCAGATGTCTTTCCAAGACAGCCTGAGATAACGGCTTAGTCAGTGGGTCAGAGACATTGCCTTCTGAGTCTACTCTTTGCAACGAAATATATCCTTTTTCAACCATCTCTCGAGCGATGTGATTTTTTCTCTATATGCTTGGTGTTGTGGTGAGCCCTTGGCTCCTTAGCTTGGGTGACAGCTCCATCATTATCATAGAATAGTGATATAGGCAGCTCCGCGTTAGGCACCACTTGAAGTTGTTACACAAACTTCTGCATCCAAAATGCTTCCTTGCTAGCCTCTGAGGCATCTTGGTACTCTGTTTGGCAGGTGGAATCTGCAGTAGCGCTTTGCTTGGAGCTTCTCCAAGATACTGCTCCTCCATTGAGAGTAAACAAATACCCAGATGTCGACTTAGAGTCGTCCTTGTCTCCTTGAAAATCAGAATCGGTGAATCCAACCACCTTTAGTTGTCCACCACCGTAAGTAAGAACCATATCTCTAGTCCTTCTTAAGTATTTAAGAATGTTTTTAACGGCTGTCTAGTGTTCCCTTCCCAAGTTTGCTTGAAAACGACTTACCACACTTACAGCGTAGGCTAAGTTCGGTCTCGTGCACAACATAGCGTACATGAGGCTACCCACTGCCAAGGCATAGGGTACCTTACTCATCTCTCTTTTGTCTTCCTCGCTTTAAGGACACATTTTCTTGATGAGATGAATTCCATGTCGCATGGAAAGGAACTCTCTTTTAGAATTATCCATCTTGAATCTTCTTAGGATCTTATCTATATAGAGGGCTTGGGAAGGTCCTATCATTCTTCACGGTCTACCTATGTAAAGACGGATCCCTAGAATATAGGAAGCTTCTCCAAAGTCTTTCATGGAGAACGTTTTAGAAATCCAAGCTTTCACACTGCTGAGCATTGCTATATTATTTCCCATAAGTAGAATATCATCTACATATAGCACTAAGAACGCAATATTGCTCCCACTGACCTTTTTGTAAAGACATGGATCCTCTTCGTTTTGCACGAAATCAAAGTCCTTGAATGCTTCGTCAAATCCAAGGTTCCAACTCTGAGAAGCTTGCTTCAGCCCATAAATGGCTCATTGCAACTTACACACCTTATGAATATTAGCTTTGGACACAAAACCCTTAGACTGTTCCATGTAGATTTCCTCCTCGAGGTATCCATTTAGAAAAGCCATTTTGACTTCCGTTTGCCATATTTCATAATCTTAATAGGCATCAATGGCAAGCATCATGCGAATAGACTTGATCATAGCTACGGGCGAGAAGGTATCATGATTATCGATCCCTTCCCTTTGGGTATAACCCTGTGCCACAAGCTTGCCTTATAGGCGTCAACCTTGCCATCCCCATCAGTCTTTCTCTTATAGATCCATTTACTTCCAATAAGCTTCATGCCAGTTGGTAGATCTACTAGAGTCCAGGCCTAATTGGCATGCATCGAGTCTATCTCAGCTTCCATCTTGCCATTTATCGAAGTCCACATCCACTATCGATTGGTCATAGGTGACAGGGTCGTCCTCATGGATATGAGGAACGTCGCGGAGATTCAGTTCCTCGACATGTGTATAACCATACCTCTCAGGTTAGTGAGACACCCTATCAGACCTTTGAAGTGAATGTTGTGTTACAATAGGTTCGGTTCGAGATCCCTGATTAGATGTCTCCTCAGGACTTTCATTGTGTTCTTCCAAAGAGACATTTATACCCGAGCCAACTTCCTAAATGAATTCATCCTCAAGGAAGTGCGCTTGTAAAGCCACAACGACCTTATGGTCTTTTGGTATGTAGAATATATAACCCATCGAGTCCTCTGGGTATCCAATGAAATATCCTTTGACGGACCTCGCTTCCAGTTTGTCCACCTTAGCCTTCTTGACATAGACTGGACATCCCCAAATCCTTATGTGATTGAGACTTGGTTTCTTCCCTTCCACATCTCATGCGGAGTGATAGGAACGGATTTGGAAGGACATCTATTAAGGATATAGGCAGTGGTAAGTGTAACACCCCCGAGACATTCAGGGCATATTACAGCGCCGTGGACCCCACACTGTGGAATCCACCAGGCTAGCGTACCAAACAAGACATTCGACAACGACAAACCATCATAAATAAAACGACAAGCTAAATAAAAGACTATAACCAACAAATAAAATTCTAACATCAAATCCATTTTCCCAAAACGGGGACACAACATTAACAATTTCAAATCGGAAGTACTCGAGTACTTAAACAAATTTTATAATACAGAACCCCAAAATCAGACATCAATAATAATTGACAGACAAGACACCAATAATCAATTTCTGGACAATATCATGCTTGCCCATCATCCTCATACGGATCGGGTGCTCGCTTGTCCCCACGATCAATACCTGAAATACAAAAAGTATTTCCCCCATTTAAGGGTTAGCGACAACTGCTAGTGCAAGTACAATCCATTTGAACTACATTCTAATCAGATGAATATATGCGCCAAAATCATTTTAGAAAACATTTTATATTCCGGAATATTTACGATGCACAAGCACAAAACACATTTTCTCCAACCAAAACAATTCAAAGTTAACCTTGGTACGTGACTCACGGCCACCGTACCCCGCAGAGCCCCGTCGGACATCCCCGGTGGTTAACCACGATTCGCAATACGAAACTCACGGCAACGTATCCTAGAGGCCCCGCGGACCGTCCCTAGGTGAACATACACATATCCATCCACAACAACCGCAATACAGCCATAATTCAAATACTAGAACATGTAAACAAATGTAAAGTACTTGCCTTTGTGACATCTTTGAAGAATCGGAAGTGAAAAACGACTACGGATGATCCGAGTGGAAAACGACGGTTCCTAAACGAAGAATTAGCATAACTCAGTCCCGACGGACATCAATAATCGAAAGGAATACTCCCAAAACCCCGACTACAAATCACGACAATAGACGTTCAATCGATACGGGCGAGGGTTTATGCAAAATCTCCCCGTATCAACAATACATGGACTAATTCGAGGAAAAACGGATTGGGAATCACCCAATAACAACAATCGATAAGAAGTTTCGCAACATACATGAACAATTCGGAGTCAATCACGAAAATCCCGAAAAACCCCCAATTTATACAAGTTAGGGTTCCTGAAGAAGATACCTCGAATTCGGACGATGGAGGATGATTACGCTGATGGTGATATGTTACTACGATTCTACGGTGATGGAACACGAAAAATTCTTCAATCAAAACTGAAGAAATCGCCTCTGGAGTCGCACCGTGAAGAAAAAAACGAGAGAAAGGATAGGAAATGAGGTATTGGACCTCGCCCATGCTTTAAAGCAATGGGCTGTTACGGCCGTAATAGGGACACTTACGGCCGTAACATGGCCAACTTACGGCAGAACTTCGGGTGTTACGGCCGTAACACCCTACTAGACAAAGAAGATCGGGTCATTGCCCAAACGATTCCTGACGACCGAAACCGGACCGCTATCGAACCAAAATACGACTACGAAGAATATTCGATGACGAGTCTAACCATCACAAGAAAACATCAATCCGACTACCCGGGAATCCGAAATACGACAACGAATATGAAATTCCCTAAACTTATAGGAAATTACGAAAATGACCCAAGTGACCGAAAGTCACGAAACGACGTCGGATTTACAACCCGAAAGTCTCCACACGACCAACTCAATCATACGAACTTGTACAAACCATGAAACCACGAAAACGAACGAGTTTAACGAGAATCGAACGTTCATACGGCAAAACATATCATAAAATGAAATTACGTGAAAACGTCATCAAAACTCGTCCAAACGGAAAAACTCCAAGAACAAAGTAGATTCGAAATGTCGAAACGGTTACAAGCGAGTCGATAAAAATGGACATACACCAAAATGGAAACTGCTAAAAATGGAAAAATTACGGATATTATATTCTCCCCCTCTAAAATAAAGTTTCGTCCCGAAACTTAAGAATCAAAAAGTTCGGGATGCCTCGAACGCATATCCTCCTCTAACTCCCACGTCGCTTCTTCTACTCCGTGCCTCGACCATTGCACCTTAACCCAAGGAATGGTTTTGTGCCTTAACTGTTTGTCTCGACGCTCCAAAATCTTAACGGGCCTCTCCTCAAATGTAACATCCTTCTCGATCTCCACGTCTCCAAAATCAATAATGTGGGACGGGTCCGGAACATACTTCCTCAGCTGGGAAACGTGAAATATGCTATGAACATGACTCAACGACGGAGGCAAAGCTAAACGATATGCCAACTCACCGACTCTCTCCAATATCTCGAAGGGCCCAATATACCTCGGACTGAGCTTCCCCTTTTTCCCAAAACGGAAAACTCCCTTCGTCGGGGATACCCTCAACAGAACATGATCTCCCACCTCGAACTCCAAAGGTCGATGCATGACATCCACATAAGACTTTTGTCGACTCTGAGCAGCCAACATTCTCTTTCTAATCAATTCAACTTTCTCCCTCGTCTCTAACACAAGGTCTGGCTCGGTACCAACTAGATCGGACAGCTCGTCCCAACATATCGGCGATCGGCAACGTCGTCCATAAAGTGCCTCATACGGTGCCATCTTAATCGACGCGTGCCAGCTATTATTATAAGTAAACTCAATCAAGGCCAGATGTTCCTCCCAGTCACTACTCCAGTCTAACGCGCATGCGCACAACAAATCCTCGAACGTCTGAATGGTACGTTCAGAGTGCCCATCAGTCTGGGGATGGAACGAAGTGCTCAAACGTAACTGTGTCCCCAATGCCTTATGCACCGCCTGCCAAAAATGCGATACAAATCGGCCATCTCGGTCTGAGATAATGGTCCTCGGCGTACCATGAAGCCTCACTATCTGTGCGATAAAAATACGAGCCAACTTTTCTGGACCCCAAGTATCCTTGACGCCCAGAAAATGTGCCGACTTAGTCAGTCGGTCTCCAATCACCCACACCATATTCATACCAGCCTTCGTCCTCGGAAAACCCGTGACAAAATCCATAGAGATATCCTCCCACTTCCACTCTGGGATGGGAAGTGGTTTCAATAACCCGGCTGGCCGCTGATGCTCAATCTTGACTTGCTGACAAGTCAAACACTTAGCTACAAACTGAACTACCTCCTTCTTCATATCGTTCCACCAGAAATTCTTCCTCAGATCTTTATACATTTTACTCGAGCCCGGATGGACTGAGTAAGGTGACGCATGGGCCTCTCGCATAATACTTTGCCTCAATCCCGAGTCGTTCGGAACACACAACCGACCTCGGAATCTCAACACTCCATCCTCATGAATAACAAATCCCGGGGCTTTCCCCTTTCCTACACTCTCTCGGAGCTGAATACACATCGGGTCCTCCAAATGTCCCGATTTAATATCATCGACCAGAGATGAAGAAATCTCAAGAGTACGCAACTGCCCGGAACTCTCTGGTAGTACAACCTCAATGCTCAACCTCATAAAATCTCGCTGAAGTCCCGACTGGTCCGTAAGTAGCTCAAGCGCCCGAAGCGCTACCGATTTCCGGCTCAAGGCATCTGCCACCACATTTGCCTTACCCGGATGATACAGAATCTCGAGGTTGTAGTCCTTAATCAACTCCAACCATCTCCTCTGTCTCATATTAAGCTCTTTCTGGGTGAAAATGTACTTTAGGCTCTTGTGATCGGTGAAAATCTGACACGACGAGCCATACAAGTAATGACGCCAAATCTTCAACGCAAATACAACTGCGGCCAACTCAAGATCGTGCGTAGGGTAATTCAACTCATACAGTTTCAACTGACGGGAAGCATAAGCAATCGTCCTCCCGTGCTGCATAAGTACACATCCGAGCCCTTGGCCCGAAGCATCACTAAAAACTGAGAAACCCTCATTACCACTCGGTAAGGCCATAACAGGAGCGGTCGTCAACCGCTTCTTCAACTCCTCAAAATTATTTTGCCTCTCATCGGTCCACACAAACTTCTCTGACTTCTGTAACAACTGAGTCAGCGGTCGAGCGAGCTTATAGAACCCCTCGACGAATCTACGGTAATACCCGGCTAATCCTTAAAATGCGGGACCTCCTTCACGTTCTTGGGCGGCGCCCAATCCAACACTGCCTCTACCTTATGTGGGTCCACACGAACACCCTCGACCGAGATCACATGACCGAGAAACATAACCTCCCGCAACCAAAACTCACACTTTGAGAACTTCGCAAAAAGATGGCTGAGCTCTCAAAATGTCTAACACGATATGCAAATGACGGGCGTGCTCCTCCTCGCTCCTCGAGTAAATCAGGATGTCGTCGATAAAAACAACTACACACTTATCGAGGTACTCGATAAAGACTTTGTTCATAAGCTGCATGAACACGGATGGTGCGTTGGTTAGCCCAAAAGGCATAACCACAAACTCGTAGTGACCGTATCTCGTCCGAAAGGCTGTCTTCGGAATATCAGTATCCTTCACTCGGAGCTGATAATACCCCGATCTCAAATCAATCTTCGAAAATACGGTTGCCCCTTGCAACTGGTCAAACAAGTCATCAATCCTCGGGAGCGGATACTTGTTTTTGATGGTCACTTTGTTCAACTCTCGGTAGTCGATACACAAACGAAGTGACCCGTCCTTCTTCTTCACAAACAGGACCGGTGCGCCCCAAGGTGAAGTGCTCGGTCGAATATACCCCATGTCTAGCAACTCTCCCAACTGTTTCTTCAATTCAAGCATCTCGGCGGGCGCCATACGGTATGGCGTCTTAGAAATCGGGGCTGCCCCCGGCTCTAAGTCGACGGTAAACTCAACCTCTCGGTCCGGCGGCAAACCCGGCAACTCGTCTGGAAAAACGTCAGGATACTCACATACTACCGGAATAGACGAGAGTTCGACTCCCCCTTCCTCCGATCTCAAAGCGTAACACCAATAGCCTGTGCAACCTCCTCGAAGCAGTCTCACGGCCCTCAAGGCGCTGATCAGTAACCTCTGGCTACTCTGCTTACGCCCCACAAAAGAATGCTCGGTACCGTCAGAGGCTAACATCGAAACGGTTCTCGTTCTATAATTCATGATCGCCCCATGACGGTCCAGCCAATCCTCACCCAGAATCAAATCCTCATCTCTAATATCTACCGCAATCAGATTAGAAGGCCAAACCCTCCCCGCGATACTCACTGGAAAATCTCTAACCTCACGATCCCCCACGATGCTATCCCCACTAGGAAGTTTAACAACAAAAGGCTCAAAAGCAACAAGGCAATCAACATGCAGATTTACGCACACAATCCATAGATATAAAAGAATGCGTAGCATCGAATCGAACAATACGGAAACAGGATGATCAAGGATGTGGACGGTACTGTAGCCACCGTCGCGTCGGGATCTCCCGCTCGTCTCATCTCATACACTCGGGCGGAATGCACCCGCACTAGAAGCTCCCCCTCTAGAAGTCTGCCCACGTCCTCGACCTCTACCAAAACTCTGCTGCGGCTGAGGAACTGTCGGTGCCTGATTCACACTCGGCTCTCCCACAGCTGGGGCTGATATCTGAGTAACTGGAGTTCGAGCCGCATCCGTACAAAACTTAGCACGATGACCCATCCGACCACAAGCAAGACACTGAATCGGAGGCCTATCACACTCACTCATTATGTGGCCCGGGCGACTACAATTGAAGCACGTAGGACCACGGACGGAACCAGTAGGAGCAGACCTAGAACCGTTTCCTCGCCCAACTGATGGTGACTGACTCCCAAAGACTCGCGAAACAGACTGAGCCTTCGGATACCCTCCTGACTTGCCTCCCGAAAACTGACCGGAGGTCTTCTGCTTCTTTCCTTCGGTTGCCGTCTCTGTCGCAGAAAACGACATCTCATAAGCCATCGCTTTATTCTGATATTCTTTCAAAGTCGTGCACCCCAGACCAGACATGTAGTGGCGCACCCTCGGTTTCATCCGCATATCAAAGTGGCGGATCTTATCAAGCTCATCTCGGACATGGTTCCTCACATAATGCAGCTGTTGATTGTAGTCCTTGATAGCTTGAGAAATAGGAACGTCTTGGGGCTTAGCCTTAAAGAAGGCTCGGATCCTCCCCTCTTTCACTGGCCAAGGACAGAATTCATCTTCCATCAGATCTCGAAACTCTGCCCACGTAGCTGTCCGGTCACGCGGTTTCACCGCTTGCCACCACGTTGCTGCCTCCTTGGCGAGGAAGTACTGAGCAATGGGTACTTTCCTCTCCTCGGAACAATTAGCAGCCTCAAATACTTTCTCCATCTCGAATAGCCAATTCTCCCAACCAGAAGGGTCGGAAGCACCATCAAACTGTGGAGGACGCATACGAATCACGTCCTGAAGCAACTTATCATTGCCGGATCCAGTAGGCGGAACTGCGTTGGCATTAGCTTGGCCGACTAGAACGGCCTGAGTCAGTAGCGTCATCTGGTTCGCTACTTGTTGCAAAATGTTGGTCACTCCAACATTCTCATGTGCATTACCGGAGCTAGCAGACTGGTCCTGCTGACCTCCGGAACTAGGGGGAACACTGTTCGACAAAGAGGGCATCGCCGAATCAGTTCCCGAGTGATCGGACATGGCCGCCCCACCGGCTGCGCCACGTCCCCTACCGCGTCCGCGTCCTCTACCAGCAGGAATTCTGAAGAAGTAATGGGTAAGTACAATTCAAACGCAAAACGCAACAAGATACTAAGACAGGAATAGAACAGAACGGTGAAACGAGTCAAGTTAGGAAAAACTTACGAGCACCGGCGTACTGAGATGATGGCATAGCAGTGATACTGTCCCAAAAACGACACTTAACTAGACCCAAATAACCGACAGCCTAGGTATCCATAAACCTAAGCTCTGATACCATATTCTGTAACACCCCCGAGACATTCAGGGCATATTACAGCGCCGTGGACCCCACACTGTGGAATCCACCAGGCTAACGTACCAAACAAGACATTCGACAACGACAAACCATCATAAATAAAACGACAAGCTAAATAAAAGACTATAACCAACAAATAAAATTCTAACATCAAATCCATTTTCCCAAAACGGGGACACAACATTAACAATTTCAAATCGGAAGTACTCGAGTACTTAAACAAATTTTATAATACAGAACCCCAAAATCAGACATCAATAATAATTGACAGACAAGACACCAATAATCAATTTCTGGACAATATCATGCTTGCCCATCATCCTCATACGACTCGGGTGCTCGCTTGTCCCCACGATCAATACCTGAAATACAAAAAGTATTTTCCCCATTTAAGGGGTTAGCGACAACTGCTAGTGCAAGTACAATCCATTTGAACTACATTCTAATCAGATGAATATATGCGCCAAAATCATTTTAGAAAACATTTTATATTCCGGAATATTTACGATGCACAAGCACAAAACACATTTTCTCCAACCAAAACAATTCAAAGTTAACCTTGGTACGTGACTCACGGCCACCGTACCCCGCAGAGCCCCGTCGGACATCCACGGTGGTTAACCACGCCATCGATACGAAACTCACGGCAACGTATCCCTAGAGGCCCCGTCGGACCGTCCCTAGGTGAACATACACATATCCATCCACAACAACCGCAATACAGCCATAATTCAAATACTAGAACATGTAAACAAATGTAAAGTACTTGCCTTTGTGACATCTTCGAAGAATCGGAAGTGAAAAACGACTACGGATGATCCGAGTGGAAAACGACGGTTCCTAAACGAAGAATTAGCATAACTCAGTCCCGACGGACATCAATAATCGAAAGGAATACTCTCAAAACCCCGACTACAAATCACGACAATAGACGTTCAATCGATACGGGCGAGGGTTTATGCAAAATCTCCCCGTATCAACAATACATGGATTAATTCGAGGAAAAACGGATTAAGAATCACCCAATAACAACAATCGATAAGAAGTTTCGCAACATACATGAACAATTCGGAGTCAATCACGAAAATCCCGAAAAACCCCCAATTTATACAAGTTAGGGTTCCTGAAGAAGATACCTCGGATTCGGACGATGGAGGATGATTACGCTGATGGTGATATGTTACTACGATTCTACGGTGATGGAACACGAAAAATTCTTCAATCAAAACTGAAGAAATCGCCTCTGGAGTCGCACCGTGAAGAAAAAAATGAGAGAAAGGATAGGAAATGAGGTATTGGACCTCGCATGCTTTTAAATACGGCTGTTACGGCCGTAACAGGGACACTTACGGCCGTAACATGGCCAACTTACGGCCAGAACCGGGTGTTACGGCCGTAACACCCTATCGACAAGAAGATCTTGGTACCGCCGTCCAAACGATTCCGGATGACCCCGAAACCCGGACCTGCTATCGAACCAAAAATACGACTACGAAGAATATTCGATGACGAGTCTAACCATCACAAGAAAACATCAATCCGACTACCCGGGAATCCGAAATACGACAACGAATATGAAATTCCCTAAACTTATAGGAAATTACGAAAATGACCCAAGTGACCGAAAGTCACGAAACGACGTCGGATTTACAACTCGAAAGTCTCTACACGACCAACTCAATCATACGAACTTGTAAAAACCATGAAACCACGAAAACGAACGAGTTTAACGAGAATCGAACGTTCATACGGCAAAACATGTCATAAAATGAAATTGCGTGAAAACGTCATCAAAGCTCGTCCAAACGGAAAAACTCCAAGAACAAAGTAGATTCGAAATGTCGAAACGGTTACAAGCGAGTCGATAAAAATGGACATACACCAAAATGGAAACTGCTAAAAATGGAAAAATTACGGATATTACAGTAAGTAAGGCGTACCCCCATAGGTAAATTGGTATAAATCAGTGTAATTCAACATAGAGCGGTTCATGTCCAACAAAGTCCGATTTATCCTTTCTGAAACATCATTTAACTGTGGGGTTCCTGGCGGCATGAATTGTGAAACTATTCCATGTTTCTTAAGGAACTCATCAAACTCGGTGCTCATATACTCGCCACCTCGGTCCGACCGAAGTGCTTTGATATGACATTCAATATGTTTTTCAACCAGGGCCTTAAATTCCTTGAACTTAGTAAAGGCTTCGGATTTATGTTTCATCAAGTACACAATGACATACCTAGTATGATCATCTGTGAATGTTATGAAATATTGATATCCATCTCGGGCTGCTTCCAAAGCACCACAAACATCAGTATGTACTAACCCAAGTTTCTCAGCAGCCCTTTCAAATGTCCCTGTGAAAGGGGACTTAGTCATCTTGCCTCTAAGGCAGGATTCACAAGTTGGATAGGGTTCTTCACCCAATGTACTTAAAAGTCCATCTTTCTCCACTTAAGAGCTTGATTAGTATCATGCCTGCCACATTTCCTAGTTATCGTGTCCACTGCTGATTTATTTTGTAAGTTCAGATGATATAAACCATTAAACAATGTAGCTGTGCCAACCAATTTATTTCGAAAATAAATTTTACAACTACCATTCCCAATGAAGAAAGAAAATCCTTTCCGGTCCAAGACTGGAATGGATACAATGTTTTTATGCCCCTTGGGCAAAACCAGTAATTCATCTAACCTCAAAATAAAACTGGATTCCAAACCCAGTAGGAGTGATCCAATATCGGTTGCCTCAACACTTTGTCCGCTTCGGACAGTGACCATCACTTCCCCAGCTTCAAGCTGCCTACTTCGTTCTAGATACCAATTCATTATACAAATATGAGAAGTAGCACCCGAATCCAGAATCCATGAAGTAGAATATACAATAGCGGAACGATTAGTTTCAAAAACAAAAAGTTCCATACCTGATGCGCCATTGACCTTGGGACAAGTCCTACGCCAGTGTCCCAGCTCACCGCATTCAAGACATTTGTCCGTAGGTTTGGGAACGCCTACCTTCTGAACCTTTAGGGCCTTGCCCTTGCCTTTCTGCACCCCTTTCTTGGGTTTATACTGCTCGTATGTCTTTTTCTTCTTGTTCTTGGACCTCCGAGCCCCAGAAGAAATCACAAGAGCAGCCTCCCTCGGCTTAGTCTTCATGTTAGACTGTGCCGTCACCAGTTTGTTCATTAGGCAGCTAATGTGCATGAAATTTCATTACAGTTGAAACTCATTACAAATTGCGTGAAGGAGTCAGGTAGAGATTGAAGGATGATATCAATTTGGGGGGGAAAATCCATGTGAAAATTGAGCACCTCGAGCCTCTCAATCATAGAGATCATATTGAGGATGTGGTATCCCACTTTCTCCCCTTCCTTCATCCTAGCACTGAATAACTGCTTCGATATCTCATATCCAGCAGTCATACTGTGCTCTCCATAAAGCTCAGTCAAGTGTGTGAGAATCTGCCTAGCAGAAGTCATTTTCTCGTGCGCTCTTTGCAGCTCATTAGTCATTGAGCCCATCATAAATCCACGGACCAGCACATCATCCTTGACCGATTTTTCATGGACGTCAATTTCTTCCTGATTACCCCTAGTCCGGACTGGATTCGGTGGAATGTCCGCCTCTAAGACATATCCCAGAGACTCCATGCTGAGTACAATCATCAGATTCCGCAAGCAGTCAACAAAGTTGGGGCCAGTTAGGAGATTCTTCTCAAGTAGTATTGCAAGTGGATTCTTTGCCATTTTTAGAGAGATATTGTGTCATTTCTCTGCATTGATTTAGATAAGATTGAATTAATGACTTGTTTATTATGACCGAGTATAGAATTTTAAGGGATTGTATAATTCTTATCTCAGCTCCCACTAATTTTATCGGAATTACACACTCCTATGTTATAACCCAGAAATCATGGTTAGATCGACTTCTTAGTGGTGATCGAGTTCTTTACAAATTTTAACAGACGCAACCTGTCAGGTTTCTTGCCTATTAATTTCTCTAAAGTGGTGTCCAACACCAATCCGTCTAACGGATGATTCGATCTTCTTTTACCCCTAGTTTTCATGCCATCAACCTATCAGGTTTCTTGGCAATCCAGACTATCTAAGCTGTTGACCATCAATGTCTATCAGTCTGACTATTGAATCTCGCCCGACAACCTATAAGGTTTCTAAGGGCGAAATTTATCACCAACCGAAGGCATCTAATGCACTCAAGAATTTGTCAACCTCTACCAAATGTACTACCCCGATAACTCGGAAGCATAGCGCACCTGCTCGGGTATCAATTTTCTACGAGTTTGATAGAGGGTAGGAAACCTCGTAACCTTTTCAAACTTAGTCTATTGTTTGTCGGGAGAATTTTCGCGATTAATGTTACACTTTGAACATTAATTCATTTATAAGCGCATTTGTGTTTGTCAATCATTCCAAATGAAAAAGTGTTTGTCAATCATTCCAAATGAAAAACAGTATATAGCAACCTAGTTACTACCAACATATAGCTCATGGACCTTATTCCTAAGTATTTGGGTCAATCAAATCACCCAATAAAGAAAATAAAATTTAAAGTCTCGATTCTTCGTCTTCTTGATCGGTTGTTTTCGGTCTTCGTCATAGCCAAATAAATAATTACATCATTGAAAAATGTATCCTATTATACAAATTTTCTAGGTAAAATAAATAGGCTCAAAACGGCCTTTACAACCCAATCGAATCGAACAAATCAGAAACTAAGTCCACGAGCTATATCACCATCACACAAGGCATTCCATACAACATGTAACAACAATGAAATTAATCCAATCAATTTCTACAATATTAATCCAATTAATATTAAATGGCATTAAAATTAAATAATCAATTAATATATTAATTCAATTAATATAACAATTAATCTATTCAATTCTAATGGTATTAATCCAATTAATACTTATAATCATCATTTTAATTCATTCGAAGTAATCCGGCCAAAATAATATCCTCGTTTAATTTTATTTCCTATAACAAAAATATTCCAAATATTTATTTAGGTCAAATTAAATCCGATTTAAATTTCGGGAAATAATACAATGAAAAATAAACTCAAATCAGAGTCTCAGACAATCCGGTATTAGGCCCAGCCCGCGGCCAGATTCAAAATCGGGCCAAAAACACGAGAGCCATATGGCTCGGCCACTCTCGGCCGTCTCGGCAGCCTGGGCAGCAGGCCCAGGCCGTGCTGCCGGCAGCACTGCCGGCGGCCCCGTTTTCCAGTTTTTTCGGCTCGTTTCCAAAGCGTGAAAATTACAACGAATAATTAAATATATCCAATTATACCGATTATGATACTAAATCATAAACATCAACCAAAAGCATTCAAAATACACAAATAATCGTATATACGGTATCATTGACCTTGCTCTGATACCATTATTGGGATTCCGGATACAAAAATGAGTATGCAACGGAATAATAAAATGCAATATAAAGAATCCCAAAGAGGATCGATCAAGTAACGTATATACGAAAAATAAAACAAACGAAGACAAAGGATTAAAGCCCCATACCTTTGAAGCCTTTGATAATATCTTCGTTAGTTGATGATGATCACGAACCCGAACATGAGCACAAATCCCCTTTGTCGCAAACACCGAAAGTACGATGTCTCTATGTCACCATGCGATGGAACTTGACAGGAAAAATCAACGAGACTCCGTTCTACCAAGAACACGCTAGGGATACTCGTAGGAATTTTTTCTCTCTTATTTTCTCTCACTTCATTTTCACCTCAAATATGACGAAGAACTTGGAAAAAAAATTCTCTCACCTTCTCTCACCCTCTCGGATGAAACTACAATATGTGTGAGGTGGTGTTTTCTTTCCTTTATTGATATATATGATAACATGATAAGATTCCAACTTATAATGTCATTTGGCATGAAGTGTTGACAATATTATGGTGGGATCACACATGAATAATAATATCACAACAAGACAACATGAGGAAAACACAAAGAAGAGAGGGGGAAGGGGCGGCTATAGGAAGGTGGGAGGAAACAGGCCGAATCACTCGGCTCGTGTACCGGACGTTCGTCAAACGACTCCGTTAAATACACCCTGTTTTATCTCTAATGTATTTATACTACTTAATTAATCCAATTAATTAATTATATCAATACAAATATATTTCTCTACGAAATATTATTTATAAATTAAATTAATTGCCCAGTAACTTAATTTCAATTCATAAGACCGCTATTTGATTTATTCAATAAACCATAATTAGATATCTAGTATCTAATATTAATAGAGAGATGATAAATTCATACTTATCTATCAATGATCCTGATGCGCGACTCTGTAGGTTCGTCTTAGCCGGCATTGGGAGGAACCAATGAGTGCGGGCAGCACTTATCCAGCCTAGCGGGCCGCACTGTAAACCCTGACTGGGAACGAATAAAGGGATTATTCCAGAACCATTATATCGTGAATACCATATACGTATAGACCCTTCATCAGATGTCCTGGTTAAGTCATCGGGTCACGTTAAAATCAAACCCTACCGTTGACTAGACACTATACATGTGTTAATGCAAATCAAGACCGACTGATTACTAGTGTATCTAGTACGACTAGATCAGAATGATTTGGCCAAAGACTTATGATCTTATTTGCCATTAACTGTATAGGACATTCGCCTGCTCACTAATAGGAGATAGAATCCTTTCTTGGCGTACAGTAAAGACTGCTATATGCTCATATAGTTCGCACTTCAAGGTTAACCCAGCAATTAAGCAAATGTGTCTAACTACTCTAATGACAAACTAAACGTCAGAGGCACATCTCTTACTGAACCCTCAAGTCAAAGGTCCACGTATACTATCACAACCTTTCGATTTGTCATCGACTCTTCCAAGAGTGAATACCGTGTGACTGAATCAAGTATGAGTCGTGTTCGAGTACACTGGTCCCACCAATATACTTATAACTATGCTATCAAGACATGCACATGTCCTAGCATCAATTATACAAGTCTTACTCAAAACTTAATGCCCAATTAAGGTTATAGGCTTGCGAACGGTTTACGTAAATAAACTTTAAACACTTCGAGTGCATTTTCTCTTATCCGATAACGAGAGTGGAATGTTTGCTCTTATTTACATGGACTTTACTTCAATGTTTACCAAATCAAGAATGCATTTGAAATACAAGAAACAATGAAAGAACCATATTGCCTTTTATTAATTATTCCATAATTACAAGTACAATGCCCCTTCTCTCTCATCCCTGAGTGGCATTCGAGGGCATATTCCTAACAATATACGCTACGGGTAAAAAAGAAAAAGAAAATATAAATGGCAAAACTATATGGTCTACTGAACTGATCAAAATTTGAAAATTATATTATGAGAACCGAACCGAACCAGGCGGGAACTGGCGATTCGGTCTGCTTCCTTTCAGCTCCAAAATTCCCACCCCTAACCTTGTGTATTTGGCCTGGTTGATGAAGATGCATGTTTCAACCTGTGTGACGTGTAAACCAAGAAATAAATTTCCTTTACCCATCATGATCATTTTAAATTCTCCTTTTTGAGAAATTTTCACATAATTCTGGATTGGTTGATCCAAATATGATATCATGCACATATAATTGAACGAGAAATATGTAGTCTTCATGTTCCATCCTGAATAGTGTTGTCCACCTTTCCTTGGTGAATCCATTTTTCTCAAGAAATATGGATAGTGTCTCATACCAAGCTCTTTGTGCCTATTTGAGTCCATATAAGGCTTTCAATAGTTTGTACACCTTGTCTCCTTTGACAAATACATGAGGTTATTCTATATATTGTAATACCCGGTCTTAATTCAGTCATTATCATTCAGTAATTTCATTCGGTAATTGTCACTGTGTAATTTTTCACTCGTTATAACCATTCATCTGGGTTCACCATTCGGAATAACTTCGAGTTGTGTATCGATATTGTTCATTGTTTCAACCTTACTTGGGAATCGAGACAAGAGTATTATCTTGATCGTGGTAATTGATTCATTAGTCGTTGTTGACGTTGGAGTTCATGTCATTTCAAATCTCTTCATTGTTCAAATCATGTTCTTGTTGGACGAACCCTTGTAATCATGGCTTGGAACCACCGTTTTGGGGTTTCTGTACTTCCATTTCGTGTTATTGGTTCCCAAATATCATTTCCTATTGCCTTTATTCCCTTCCCGTGTCATTTTTCATCATTTTAGGACCCAAGGGGGTGTGGGCCGCGGCACAAGGAGTGTGCGCCGCGGCACACACATTCTCCAGTTTTTGGCCGAGCACTCTGTACCTTGTGCCGCGGCACATGTCGGCATGGCCGCGGCACATTGCCGAGTCACTGCCACGGCACACCTGTCCGGGCCGCGGCACACTCGTATGGCATTTTCGGCCAAACCCGTCTGTACCTTGTGCCGCGGCACATGCCGGCAGGGCCGCGGCACACCACCGAGACACTGCCGCGGCACACTCTTTCCGTGCCGCGGCACACTGCCGACCACTAGGGGGCATTTTTGGCCCTGTGCCGCGGCACACTTCGGCTGAGCCGCGGCACAAAGGGCAGTCAACTCTATAATTGCATTTGTGGAGCGAGTTCAGCTCATTTTTCTCCATTTCTTCACCTACATCCGAGAGAGGAGGCTTGAGGGAGAGGATTTTCATCATCTATCACTTGAGTGTTGGATTTTCATCATTTTCATTCGGTTGTGAAGCTCGGATCATCGATCTATCGCGTATTCTTCGGATCATAGTGTTTGGATCTTCAAGAGGTAATTTCTTCAACATCTTGGATTTCGATTTTGTATTGAGATATGATGTTCTGGATGTTAAAATCATGTTGTATGAAGTGATATACGCATGATTATAGATATGTTTGATTATTCATCGGATTATTGAAGGATTATTCAAGAACACTTTGAATATTGAGTTGGATTTGGGGGGTTTCGATTAATCGTTGTTGTAACCACGAATTTGTATATCCATATTGGATTATTGATCGTATTGAAGATGTTTTGTTGGTTTGAAACACTTCTTGGGTTTGGATGTGGGTATTATTGAGGCTTGGTTATAAATAATCGAAGTTTGGCCACAAAGTGTTCGATATAATGCCCCAATGAACTTGGTTTAATCGTATCGACGTTTTGAGTTCGTTATATTCGTGTTTGATTCGTATATTGAACGGATTGTTGGTAATTGTGTTATTCAAGGTTGTTCGAGCGACCGATATCTCAATTAGGACGTTGTTCGTGGAAGGATAATTATCACCGGTGTGGAGTAAGTTGATTCTTACTCGGTTAAAAGGATATTCATTCCTTTTGTTGTTGATCATTCATAATCATAACTCATTCATCATGATATTAATCATATTGAGACTTGTAATTGTCGAATAATCACTTCATTAACAAGGAACGACGATTCCAATCATTTCATTGAAACTATCAATCACTTCATTATTACTTTCATCTCTGTGTGTCATTCTTGACTTTGTCAGATTATTATTATTATTCATTGATATTCATTATGGTCATTCTCGTTCATATGACCTTCTGGGTTCATATTGCGTGGCCGGGTGTGGCTGTGTAGAATTTTTAGTTGGGCACACGATGGTCATGTATTGGGTTCACCGATACATTGGACCGTGCACACGGTAATGCTTACCTCCGTGAGACTAATTAGGTACAAGGACGGGTGTGTCCGGTCATTCGTCTTGTACACTTGCACAGAACATTACGGGCGTACTATGATACTCCTCTTCAGTGTAATTTATAACTAAGGATATTTCATAACTTCAGATATATCATGATTGTGTATTTTCAACCCTTGAGGATTGTTGTTCTATGTAACTGACCCCGTCGGGGGATATTGTTTTCAGGTCACGGCAAGGCAAAGGCATGGTAAGAGCATGTTGACGGCGAGGAGTCCCAGTGATACTAGTAGGGGCCCCCAGTCATTCCGTTTATTTCAGTCGTTTCAGTCATCTCAGTCATTCTTATTTCTCTTCATTTGTATTTCCGCTGCAAATTCCGTTTGAGATGTTTAATTATTCAGGGTGGTGTATTTTATCTTCATATAAAATATACTAGTATTCTATGTTGTCCTGGTGTATCGTACTTAAGCTCCTCATCGGAGTATTTTATAATATAATGTGGTTCGGTACTACAGTTATATTATTTAATTCATCTGTTTTTATTCGCCTGGTGGGTCCCAGTCGGGGGTCCACGGCACTGTAATATCCGCCTAGTTTGGGGTGTTACATATATACTTCTTCTTCCAGTACTCCATTGAGGAAGGCCTCTTCTCATCCATTTAATACACCTCTAATTTCTTGAAGGCTCCATAGGCAAGAATTAGCCTTATTGCTTCCAATCTTGGTAGTGGTGCATAATTTTCGTCAAATCTATTCCTTCACATTGATCATATCTTTTTGCAACCAGTCTAGATGTACTCCTAACAACAGCTCCATCTTCATCACATTTTTGTTCTTTTAGACCCACTTGGTGCCAATGACTTTTTGTGGTATGGTCTGCCTACCAGGTCCTTCATTATTCCTTTCCATTTGGTTTAGTTCTTCTTGCATGGCATTCACCCAAGTGTAGTCATCCAGGGCTTGTTCTGTTTCTTTTGGTTCCATCTAAGTCATAAAGCATGAGAGCATGCCCATTCCTGTTGGGTCTTTTGATTTTCTGGTTTTGACTCCATCAGTTAGGTTCTCAATGATTTATTGGATGGGATGATCTTTTAGCCATTTGGGAATTTCATCTTCATCTTCTGCTTTTGGTTTAAGATCATCATTGTTTATTCCCCCTGTTGAGTTGCCTGGAGAGTTTTTTGTATTCGTTTATGCTTCAGTTAGGTCTTGTTGATCAGCAGCTGTGTTTGGTTCAGTTATGTATGAATCAACTTTGCATGGTTTAACTGTGCCTGGAGATCCTATCTAGTCTGCAGCCGGGTCTTTATCATCTAGGTCTATCATCCTTGTGTCATTGACAGTGATTTCTTCTATGGTGGTGGCTTTGAGCCTTTTCTCAATTTGTTCCACCTGTTTTCTGCACTCAGCAGTAGATTCATCAAATACAACATGAGGTGTTTCTTCCGCAACTAATGTTCTTTTGTTAAAGACCCTATATGCCTTGCTTATCTGAGAGTATCCCATAAAGATACCATCATCAGTTTTAGCATTAAAAGCATTTAGTTGAGTTTTGCCATTGTTGTGGATGGAGCACTTACAACCAAAAATATGAAAATATGCAACAATTGGTAATCTGCCATTCCAAACCTCATAGGGAGTTTTACAATGTCTCCCCACTATCCTACTTCGGTTCTGTGCATGATAGGCTGGGTTGATAGCTTCAGCCTAGAACTTTTTGGGGAGTTCAGCTTCAGCCATCATTGTCCTGGCTGCTTTCTTGGGGGTTTTGTTTCTTCTTTCAACTACACCATTTTGTTGTGGTGCTCTTGTAGCTCAAACTTCATGTTGAATTCCATTCTGATCACTGTATTGAGTTATGGCCTTGTTGAGAAATTCTCCTCATTTGTCTGATCTGATCTTGACGATAGATAGAGGTTTCTCATTTTGGGTTCTCCTCATTAGCTCAGTCAGCTTGGTTAGTGTTTCACTCTTCTTCTAGAGGAAAACTATCCAAGTGTATCTTGAGTAGTCATCTACAACTACTAAGGCATGCTTTCTTCCACTCAAGGTTCTTGGCTTGATGGGTCCAAATAGATCCATGTGAAGTAGTTCCAGTACTCTTCTAGTTAGAATGGTAGATTTGTATTGATTTGGACGAAGCTATGGTCTGTTTTACTTTCTGGCATGCATCACGAAGAGTCTCTTTCTTGAATATTCCTTCTGGGAGACATCTGACTAGTTTTTGTAAGCATAATTTGTTGAGCGCTTTGATAATTAGGTGGCTTAATCTCTTGTGCCATAACCATTTATTTTTAGCTAAAGTCTTTGATATGAAACATGCATTGGGTATGCCTATTTTCCAGTCTATCACATTGTAACGCCCCGATTTCGCATATACATTTATTGTGAATTATAGAAATTATATTCAATTTTATTAAATTAATGCCCGAATAATTTATCGTTTAATTCATTATCATGCAAATTCATTTTGTCATTTAATTAATGTCCAATCATGTATTTCATGTCGTGTCATTTCTCGTTTTATTTCATCGTGTTTCATGTTGTCATTTCTAGGCCCAAGTCAAATTTTAAGCGATATTAATCGTTACCCAAAAGATTTTACAAGATAAATAATAATATTATTTATTATTTATTACTATTATTATTAATATTATCTCTATTATTTATTATTAGAAGTAATATTATTATTATTATTATTATTTTATATTCAGCCCAAAACCTATAATTAATTTAGTGGCCCAATTAACAAATATCTATTTTCGACCCAATTATCATCTTAACCCAAGGACTATTTGTTTCTCTAGGAGAAACGTTTTGTCTGCAGTTCCATTTTCATTCATTCATTTGTAACCTCTCAAATCAACTCATTTCATTGGAAATAAATTCTCAAACAATTATGTCATAATTAACACAAATAAATAAGAAACCTTTGAAATCATTTTAATACAATATATAAATTTAAAACTCAGAACTGATCACACAATACACTAATATTTTCTTTTTCTCACTGCCGTCGCCCTACAATCATCATCATCAGACCAATCATCATCATCATCATCAACATCATCTTGCAGCCATAGGTAAATTTTAAGATTTATCATATTTTGTTATGTCTGACCCAAACTATATAAACTATAGAAAAAATAAATTTTAACACACAGGAAATCAATCCCTTTTCAGCCCCAAACTCAAACCTACTTCCATTTTCATTCGTACGGCCCGAACCAGGAAAACACATCCCAGTCAATACAACCCGTCACAGATCTTACCGAGCCCGAAATCACTGACCCTTACCAGAAACCACGATCGTCTTCAACACAGAATCCATCCACTCAATCTCAACCAGATTCGGGTCGAGCCCAAATCCGAAAACCCGATGACTGAACCCAAATCCAGAGATCTTCACCTTGCTGCTTGGTTCACGCTGGATTCCCGGCCATCCCGTACGGCTGATGTGGCTGTCGCCATAAATCCCCAGCCACAGTCACCTTTTTTTTTGTTGATTTCGGCCGCTGCAACCTTTCCGCCGCCGCTAGCCCGAATCCACGACCAACCCAGCCTGATGTCGCCGCCCAATTTCTTCCCTTCCAAATCCCGCCGTTGCGAAACCCTCCTTGGACTTTCCGTCGAGATTCATCGAGGGAGGTTCGAACCAGATGAACCAGGAGGAACAGAGGGCCGCCGCCGCCACGATTTATGTGTGTGTGTGTGTGTTTCTGTGAGGAAGGAGAGGGATCAGGTGAGAGAGTGAGAAATGGATGGGAATGAGTTGGTGAAATAGGTTTGTGGAAATAAATTGGATCTGGCCGATTATATCCTTGAATTTGGGCCAATGCCTTTCTCCAGGCCCAAACCTTCTAACAAATGTCATTTAACCCATGAGCCCAACTCCAATTCAGCCTTTGGTCCACTGATTCCAGCCCTATTTTTGGCACAAGCCATTAAAATATTGATTGTATTAATAATTCAAATTTAATCTATGCCCCGTATTTATTCCCAGTTATTATATTTACAAATTATAATAATAGTGATTATTATTATTATTATTATTATTAATTGTAGATAATAATCAAGATTTACGGGCCTAGAATTGTCGAGTCAAGCATTTCATCACATTCAAGTTCAGAACTGCAATTTATCCAGGTGTGGGGATTTATTAAGCTTTTGTTTATTTTAATTACTTTATATATTGTCTCGTATGTGCACGTGAAATCAGTCAGAATGACTTAAATGTGCAACCAGTCACAAGCACTTAAATGTGCAATCAGTCAGAAACACTTAAATGTGCAAATCAGTCAGAAGCACTTAATTGTGCATAAAGCCTTCGGGCTAGCCGACGGGCTTCAGAATTTATCAAGTCATATTGTTTATACCTGCTAATATATTTAGTAATTAACGTAGACATATTGCGTACTCTCCACACTGAGCAAGTTGGAAGCTCAGCCCACTATTTACCCTTTTCAGTTTGAGGAGCTCGATGTGGCATGCGCTTGAGTGTGGGATGATCAAACTTACGATTAGATGTTTATTTACTTAATTTTATTTCTCACAAACTATAGTTTATGAACAATGTTCGACTTGTTTTAATTTCACGTCGAAGTATGTTTTTATTTAATGGTTACTTGGGATTATTACTTGCGATTATTAAGTTTATTTTTTTTAAATGTATTTCCGCTGCAAAATTTCTATTTATTCTACCTAAAATTTGAAGAATTATATTTTAGAAAAGTGGTCGCTACATAAGTGGTATCGGGGTGGGTTTACGGTTCTGTAGACTCGTAAAAATAGTTTCTTTTTATAAACTGAAATTTTATTTTCGCAAGTAGTCAAATATTTTTAGCAAATATGATCATCCACCTCTGCCGCTCCACGTCGACTCCAAGGTACATTAAGTTATGATTATTCATTATGTGATAAATGCAGTTTCCAAGATCAACCATGATTCATGTATTACAGATGCATCTTCAGTCTATTTTGTCAAGAATTTTATGATAAAGTATTTGGACATGAAATTGTTTTCTTATAAATTCATAAGTATATGCGTGACATGCGTAAATCATCATTGCTAGAAATCTTTGGTTCTCAACCCATAGATGCAATGTAACTCCCCATCTTATTTCTCCCTCTCGTTGGGTAAGTACTGAAGGATCGTTGCGTGTGGTGTGCCTTAGGATAATGGCAACTCGTGGACGTGGACGCCCAGCTAACCGAGGTGCAGATAATCTCGGTGGTCAAAATTCCAACCTTGGTGGTGGTGACGGAGGTCAAGATAACCACAACCATAACGTGCCATCTCCTTCTCAGGCACAAGTTATGCAACACTTCCGGCATTTCACCCCACCAACATTCAACGGTCGAGAAGGACCAGCTTTTGTTGATGAATGGTTCATGTCGCTCGAGCGCACCTTTGATCTCATTGGGTGCACTGATGCGGAAAGAATTATTTGTGGCTAATATCAAATGGTGGAGTATGCTGGACGCTAGTGAATAAGCTATTGGCGTTTGAGGCCGGCGGCCGAGCGTGCTGCATTGACTTGGGATCGATTCAAGGAAATAGTGATGGAACAGTACTACCCACAGCATTACCGAGAGAATATGGAGAGAGAGTTTTGGAATCTCGAACAAGGAGGGGTGACGGTTGAAGAATATGAGAGGAAATTCAACCAAATCAGCTTCTTTGTGGAGCATATGGTGGATACAGACCGCAAGAGGGCCCTTAAGTTCCGGAGTGGTTTACGCCCGAGTATTCGTCGCATCGTGGCTGTTCATGGGGTGCTACCATATACCGAGACAGTGTTTCGAGCTCAAGAGGTTGAGGCTAGCCATAATCTGGATCAACAACAGTCAACTAAGCCTAATACCAGTAAGAGGCATTGGAACGGGAACCAAAATAAGGTTGTCGCTTCTAATAAACAGAAGAAGGTAGATGAGAAATCTGGACCGGGTGCACAGATCACTAGGCCTGCATGCCCAAAGTGTGGTAAAAATCATGGCGGAGAGTGTTTGTATGGAAAAGGTGTCTGCTATAGATGCAAGGAGCCAGGACATTCATCTTCGAACTGTCATCTCCAAAGGGCCAAAGGTCAAGGTTCTGGAGGAAAAGCTCGCATTTATACTTTGACCCAAAGGGACGCAGATGAGAATCTCGGCACGATTTTAGGTATGCTTATGATCTCCAATGTGACTGCTTTCGCTTTATTTGACACTGGTGCCATACATACTTTTATGTCTGCAAAGTTTTATCATTCCATTGGTCATAAAAGCGTTAGAACTGTTGAGTCTCTCGAGGTTAGCTTACCGTCAGGAAATACGATCCTCACTAATACAATTATTGACGAGAATATTGAGATAGGAGGTAGAGAATTTGATGCTAGCCTGTATTTGATTAGCTCGATGGATTTTGACGTGATCCTTGGTATGGACTGGCTCGATAGACATGATGCCGATATAAGGTGCCGTGAGAAGAAGGTGACATTGAGGTGTTCTGAAGGCGAGTCGATCACCTTTTATGGTACTAAGAGTAGGACAGTACCCAGACTAATCACGGCCATGAAAGCACTAAGAAGCCTAAGGAAGGAGCAATGTCAGGGTTACTTGGTGAGTTTGGTCAACACTCATACTAATGAGGTGTCCCCTACAGATGTACCTATAGTACGGGAGTTTTTGGATGTGTTTCCAGAAGATTTGCCGGGAGTCCCACCCGACCGGCAAGTGGAGTTTAGTATTGATTTAGTCCCTGGGGTGGCCCCAACGTCCAAAGCGCCATATAGAATGGCTCCGAGGGAATTTCAAGAATTAAAGGTCCAAATTCAAGAGCTGCTGGAGCTCGGATTTGTTCGTCCTAGTGTGTCACCATGGGGTGCACCAGTACAATTTGTAAGAAAGAATGATGGGTCACTTCGGATGTGTATAGATTACAGAGAGTTGAATCGACTCACGGTGAAGAACAAGTACCCACTACCAAGAATCGAGGATCTATTCGATCAATTGAGAGGAGCCGGAACCTTTTCGAAGATCGATTTGCGGTCGGGATGCCACCAACTGAAGATTAGGGAGTGTGACATTCCCAAGACGGCCTTCAGGACTGGTTATGGACATTTTGAATTTGTAGTGATGCCATTTGGTCTGAGTAATGTACCAGCAGTCTTTATGGATTTGATGAATAGGGTGTTTCAACCTTACTTGGATAAGTTCGTGATCATTTTCATAGATGACATTTTGGTGTATTCTAAGGACAAGGAACAACAGCAAGAGCATTTGAGAATTACATTGGAGACACTTCGCAAGGAGAAGTTGTATGCCAAGTTCAAGAAATGTGAGTTTTGGTTGAACAAAGTTGGATTCCTTGGACATGTGGTGACTTAAAAAGGGATTGAGGTAGATCCCGATAAAGTTGTAGCAGTGAGTAGTTGGGGAGTACCCAAGAATGCGAGTGAAGTTCGCAGCTTTCTGGGCTTAGCTGGCTATTATAGAAGATTTATCGAAGGATTTTCGAAAATCGCCACTCCTATGACCCAGTTAACAAGGAAAGGCGTGAGGTTTGAATGGAGTGACAAGTGTGAGGAAAGTTTTCAAGAGTTAAAAAGGAGACTAACCTCGGCACCAGTATTAACGATTGTTAGGCGTATTTTTATACGCTTATTTATCATTATTGTGCATTCTTTTTGTGAGTAAATCTGCATAAATGAGCCTTTAATGCCCTATTATTTTATGTTTTGCAGGAAATTGGAGTCCGAAAGCCGAAACGATGAAAAACGGACGAAAACGGCGAATTTTGGCCTGGGGCCGCGGCACAAGGCAAGCGGGCCACGGCACACACAGAGGACCAGCAGGCACCAGAGTAGACTGTACTCTGAGCCGCGGCACAGATATAGTGAGCCGCGGCCCAGAGGAAAATTATAGCGCCCAGGTTTTTATCGGAGTGCCGTGAGCCGCGGCACAGATTAAGTGAGCCGCGGCACACGGGGCGGTTTTGGTGTGCTCCCCGCGGGTTTGGGCCGTTTCGAAGCCGGTTCTCGACCTAATCACACGGATGCATTTTGGAGGCTGAGGACGACTATAAATAAGCATCATAGGGCTGAAGAAAAGGAGAATAGATCAGGAGGAATTCGGAGGTGGATCGATTGCTAAGGCGAAGAACACAAGGAGGAGATTTGTGGGAAACGACAAGACCACGGATCCCTACGGTTTTTCTGCATCTTAGTTCCTAGATCTATTCGAGTAGGATTTTGATTGTAGCCGATTTCATGACGGTTTGATTATTTATTATTATTTCGATTTACTTGTTATTCTATTGAATTGGATTCTTCTTACTGTTCTTAATGCTTTTTAATTGTTTGGCCAACAGTTAATTTGTTTTGAATGTCTTTATGGATTCGGGAGATGAAATTTAGGCATAGTTCTTGTGAGACGAATCATAATTTTCGTGAGATAGGGATATACTCATGCGAATTGTGAAGCCTGTTATTGTGGAAATTCTTGAACTGTTTTAGCTATTAATTATCTAATTCGAATAGGGATATATCGAGTTAATAATTCGTAGTATTTTCTATCGACCTTGGGAAAGGCTTTAGAATAATTTAGGAATTCCTGGCTTACAATCAATTGAATAAAAGTAAATTGAATTGAATAAAATATCATTCCTGATTGTTTGAGGTGAAAATCATAATCCTACTCCCTTGTTAGTATTATTATTATTATTAGTACTATTACTTATTAGTTTAGGTATAAATTCCGTATAATTGCTCTTCAAATAAAATTGTGAGTCGACTATATTTTGGTACTTAGTGAAATCAGTCCTCGAGGGAACGATACTCTACTTATCACTTTATTACTTGTTGACACCGTGCACTTGCGGCATATTGTGAGGGATTTTCCCACAACAAGTTTTAGCGCCGTTCGGATCGATTTTCGCTAATATCAATACCAAGCGACTCTAATTTTAATTTGAAGTTTTTTTTTGTCTCTATATTTTTATTTTCTTCATTATGTTTTCCTTTGAGTATCGTGGCCCTTGGCATTTCATAAATTTCGATGCTCTTAATAATTTGCCAAATAGGGTCAGTCAGCTCCCTCCCCCAAAACAAAAGACCATGCTTGAACAATGTGTAGACGTTCTCAAAAATCCTGATAGTACCCTTTTTGAGCTAGAATGTGCACGTCGTGGTCTTGAGATTCACTATGGTTGTGTTCCAGCTCATATATTTAGTAGTGAAGTTGAGGGGGAGGTTGAGAAGAAAGACATGCTAAGTCTTAGGGTCGATTCCCCAGCACCCGATAATTACATAAAGTGTGATGAGCCTGTAGAAGAAGTTACCATTGATGATGTTTCCCAAGAAAGTTCATTAAATTGTAATCAAACTTCGACTAATAAGGTGAACACTTATGTGCCTAAAATTTTATTAACGGTGCCACGCATAATTTTTCCTAAATCCATAATGGGAGAGATTGACCCATCACTTCTGATTTTGTTGAGGCTGATTCTTCGAGTTCTAATGAGGTTGTTTATGATAAGTCTTTATTATTTACCCATTCGAACTCTGCTTATTTTTTCATGCCTTATCATTATTATATTCTTCCATCATTTTTTGGTTGTCCTCATAATTATTCTTATTCATTATTTTTGGCAACCGGGCATGAGCCAAAGCCTCCCTTATGGAATAAGAGGCTTATAGATTGCAAGAAGGGGGCATTTGACAATCTCCCTAGAAAAAAGCCACGTTAAACTCTTTTTGCCACGTCGTGCTCAAGACGTAAAATAGAGCGCTTGATGGGAGGCAACCCATCATTTTTACTTGCTTTCTAGATAGTTGTTTTTATTTGATTTTTCGTTTGTAAGTTTTCTTTGTTTTGTTAGTTCATTTGGATTCGTGTATTCTGGTTGGCCCTTATTTCTCTAATATTTTTATATAACCCCAATGAGTTATTATTCTTCATATTCTAGTTTTTCTTGATTTAATGTGTATTGTTATTTCATGACTAGAGACTAAGTTTGGGGGTCCCTCGTGATGTTGAGCATTATTTGAAGTATGGATTGACCGGCGTTTCCACCTAGACATGTGCTGGCGTTCAAGAAGACATTTGGAATAAGTTTCACTTTTCCTTATCTCTTTTATTTTCACATGAGTTTTATTATTGATGATGCTATGTGTAGTGGAACAAATTGAAGCATGCGATAATTTTCTTAATTTTTCTTAGCTATAAATTGTGATTTCATCATTGCTTTATTGTCCTCGCATGCTGTTGATGGTTTTTGTTAAAAACGTGAATTTTTCGTGCCCCCGTGTGTAAAACTGATGTTACGATACTGATGTCTCTTGGAAGAAACGGTTGAATTTTAGTCTAGTTGCAGTCAGCGATATCTGTTTCTGTGGAGTATTCAATTAGGTCCGAAATTTTATCGCTTTTGTAGAAATCTTAGCAGATAAGAAAGGAGACATGTGTTTTCAAATCGCCGCCTATATTTTGTTATACTTTTCGGTTAGCTAGTCGTCCAGTAACATGAGTCGTGTTGGCAGTTAATTTGAGTTTAGAGTCGGACAGTTTTTCCCAAGAAAAAGTCGAGATACTATTTGTTCTATGATGGGAAGTCTAGTAACTGGGGGTATTCACGTGACCCGTTGTTTACTCTCGCGTAAAACGATGACCCTGAATAGATTAATAATTTAGAAATATCGCATTACCGATGATGGGAAGCCTAGTAACCGGGGGTATTCACGTGACCCGTTGTTTACTCTCGCGTAAAACGGAAACCTTGACATATGGAAATAGCTATTCGAGTTTTTTCTCCGCTGTAGAGGGGGACTTAGTAACTAGAAGCATCCATGTGCCCCATGAGTGTCTTTTACATCAAACGGTTCCCCGATACATGAGAATGGAAATCCACCCTAGGATCATCCCGATGAAATATCCCAAGAGCCGAAACCTAGTGGTTAACTCGAATCATATTATTGATCATACATAAGGGAATGCTGCCCTAGGAATAATTTTGATAATGAAACTCTTGAATTTTGCCACTAGACTGTGTGACTGGGCGAATTGGCTTGTTTAATCTAACCCTTCATATTCACGGTCGGTTAAATTCGCGCTTGTTAATCTTTGAGCTGGATTTTCTTCATGAACGATTGATTAGGACTGAAGTTGGTTACTTTGCGGAATCAGTGGCTTGTATGTGACTCACTATTACGAAACTTGTACTATTCTTTGAGATTTTCAGGATGGTATTGATTAGGTTGAGCATTATGAGTTGCACGATTATTCACGACATTCTTTTGTTGAAATTGATTATTTTTGCTTGTGGACAAGCAAAGGCTCAAGTTTGGGGGTATTTGTTAGGCGTATTTTTATACGCTTATTTATCATTATTGTGCATTCTTTTTGTGAGTAAATCTGCATAAATGAGCCTTTAATGCCCTATTATTTTATGTTTTGCAGGAAATTGGAGTCCGAAAGCCGAAATGATGAAAAACGGACGAAAACGGCGAATTTTGGCCTGGGGCCGCAGCACAAGGCAAGCAGGCCGCGGCACACACAAAGGACCAGCAGGCACCAGAGTAGACTGTACTCTGAGCCGCGGCACAGATATAGTGAGCCGCGGCCCAGAGGAAAATTATAGCGCCCAGGTTTTTATCGGAGTGCCGTGAGCCGCAGCACAGATTAAGTGAGCCGCGTCACACGGGGCGGTTTTGGTGTGCTCTGCGGGGGTTTGGGCCATTTTGAAGCCGGTTCTCGACCTAATCACACGGACGCATTTTGGAGGCTGAGGACGACTATAAATAAGCATCATAGGGCTGAAGAAAAGGGGAATCGATCAGGAGGAATTCGGAGGTGGATCGATAGCTAAGGCGAAGAACACAAGGAGGAGATTTGTGGGCAACGACAAGACCACGGATCCCTACGGTTTTTCTGCATCTTAGTTCCTAGATCTATTCGAGTAGGATTTTGATTGTAGCCGATTTCATGATGGTTTGATTATTTATTATTATTTTGATTTACTTGTTATTCTATTGAATTGGATTCTTCTTACTGTTCTTAATGCTTTTTAATTGTTTGGCCAACAGTTAATTTGTTTTGAATGTCTTTATGGATTCGGGAGATGAAATTTAGGCATAGTTCTTGTGAGACGAATCATAATTTTCGTGAGATAGGGATATACTCATGCGAATTGTGAAGCCTGTTATTGTGGGAATTCTTGAACTGTTTTAGCTATTACTTATCTAATTCAAATAGGGATATATCGAGTTAATAATTCGTAGTATTTTCTATCGACCTTGGGAAAGGCTTTAGAATAATTTAGGAATTCCTGGCTTACAATCAATTGAATAAAAGTGAATTGAATTGAATAAAATATCATTCTTGATTGTTTGAGGTGAAAATCATAATCCTACTCCCTTGTTAGTATTATTATTATTATTAGTACTATTACTTATTAGTTTAGGTATAAATTCCGTATAATTGCTCTTCAAATAAAATTATGAGTCGACTATATTTTAGTACTTAGTGAAATCAGTCCTCGAGGGAACGATACTCTACTTATCACTTTATTACTTGTTGACACCGTAAACTTGCGGCATATTGTGAGGGATTTTCCCACAACAACGATTCCTGATCCGACGGAAGACTTTGTTATTTATAGTGATGCCTCAAAGCAGGGGTTGGGTTGTGTTCTGATGCAACATGGTAAAGTAGTAGCCTATGCATCGAGACAGCATAAACCACATGAGTTGAACTATCCAACGCATGATTTGGAGTTGGCTGCTGTAGTACATGCACTGAAGATTTGGCGTCACTATCTCTATGGAGGGAAGTGTGAGATATACACGGACCATAAAAGTTTGAAGTATCTTTTCACACAGAAGGATCTTAACATGAGACAAAGGAGATGATTAGAATTGGTGAAGGACTATGATTGTACCATCCATTACCATCCAGGTAAGGCGAATGTAGTAGCTGATGCCTTGAGTCGGAAGACTAGAGGCGAGTTAGCTTGCTTGACCGATCAGGAGAGTTTGATAAAGGAGTTCTCCCAGTTGAGGATTGAGGTAGTTGAGTCTTCAAAACGTTCTAAAGCAATCTTATCATCTTTGGTCTTGCAACCAAACTTGAGAGATAATATTTAGGAGGCTCAACCACGTGATAAGTTCTTGTGTAAGATGAAAGATCGAGCACAAGATGGGAGTATTGAGAAATTTGTCATTGCCGCAGACGACGTTTTGACTTACGATGGGAGGTTGTGTGACCCTAAGGACACATCACTTAGGAGGCAAATCCTTGAAGAAGCTCATAATGCACCATACTCTGCTCATCCGGGAGGTACAAAGATGTACCACAACTAGAAGAAGTTCTTTTGGTGGAGAGGAATGAAACGAGACATTGGTGTATTTGTGGAGAGGTATATGATATGTCAGCAGGTAAAGGCAGAACACCAACGGCCAGGAGGTTTACTTCAACCGTTGGAAATTCCAGAATGGAATTGGGAGCATATCACAATGGATTTCGTAGTTGGTCTACCACAAACCATGAGGAAGAACGATGCTATCTGGGTGATAGTAGATCGTTTGACGAAGTCATCTCATTTTCTACCTGTGAGGGTGACTTACAGTATGGAACAATATGCTAAGATTTATATTCGGGAGATTATGAGGTTACATGGTGTTCCAGTGTCGATCGTCTCGGATAGAGATCCACGATTTATGTCGAAATTTTGGAAGAGTCTGCACAGTGCATTGGGCACTAAATTGAATTTCAGTACTGCATATTATCCGCAGACCGATGGTCAATCTGAACGGACTATCAAGACACTTGAAGATTTGTTGAGGGCGTGTGTTCTTGATACTGGTGAGAATTGGGAGAATATTTTGCCGTTAGTAGAGTTTGCTTATAACAATAGTTACCAAGCAACTATACAAATGGCCCCGTACGAGGCTCTCTACGGAAGGAAATGTCGATCGCCTCTTTATTGGAGTGAGGTTGGAGAAGGAAAGATTTTGCGTCCAGAATTGATCGAGCAGACTCTAGAGAAGATAGCCGAAATCAGAAGTAAAATTAAGACTGCTCAGGATCGACAGAAGTCTTATGCTGATAAACGACGGAAAGATATACAATTTGAGATTGGAGAGATGGTGTTCCTGAAGGTAGCGCTGATGAAAGGAGTAATACGATTCGGTAAAAAGGGAAAGCTACAGCCTCGTTATATCGGACCTTTTGAGATTTTGGGTCGCATTGGTGATCTTGCTTATAGTTTGGCATTGCCATTAGAGTTATCGGGAGTGCATAATGTCTTTCACGTATCCATGCTGAGAAAGTACATACATGATCCTGGTCACATATGCAATTTCAAATAGTTGCATGTAGCCATGAACCTGACTTATAAGGAGGTACCTACAGCTATTTTGGAGCGAAGGGTACACCAGTTACGAAACAAAGAGGTTAAATTGGTGAAGTTCAATGGAGTCGTCATGGACCAAATGAGGCAACTTGGGAACGTGAAGAGGAGATCCGTTCTAAGTACCCAACATTCATTTTTCAAGGTATGAAACTTAATTTTCGAGGACGAGAATTTGTTAAAACGGGGTAGGTTGTAATGCCCCGATTTCGCATATACATTTATTGTGAATTATAGAAATTATATTCAGTTTTATTAAATTAATGCCCGAATAATTTATCGTTTAATTCATTATCATGCAAATTCATTTTGTCATTTAATTCATGTCCAATCATGTATTTCATGTCGTGTCATTTCTCGTTTTATTTCATCGTGTTTCATGTTGTCATTTCTAGGCCCAAGTCAAATTTTAAGCGATATTAATCGTTACCCAAAAGATTTTACAAGATAAATAATAATATTATTTATTATTTATTATTACTATTATTATTAATATTATCTCTATTATTTATTATTAGAAGTAATATTAATAATATTATTATTATTATTATTATTATTTAATATTCAGCCCAAAACCTATAATTAATTTAGTGGCCCAATTAACAAATATCTATTTTCGACCCAATTATCATCTTAACCCAAGGACTATTTGTTTCTCTAGGAGAAACGTTTTGGCTGCAGTTCCATTTTCATTCATTCATTTCTAACCTCTCAAATCAACTCATTTCATTGGAAATAAATTCTCAAACAATTATGTCATATTTAGCACAAATAAATAAGAAACATTTGAAATCATTTCAATACAATATATAAATTTAAAATTCAGAACTGATCACACAATACACTAAGATTTTCTTTTTCTCACTGCCGTCGCCCTACAATCATCATCATCAGATCAATCATCATCATCATCAACATCATCTTGCAGCAATAGGTAAATTTTAAGGTTTATCATATTTTGTTATGTCTGACCCAAACTATATAAACTATAGAAAAATAAATTTTAACACACAGGAAATCAATCCCTTTTCAGCCCCAAACTCAAACCTACTTCCATTTTCATTCGTACGGCCCAAACCAGGAAAATACATCCCAGTCAATACAACCCGTCACAGATCTTACCGAGCCCGAAATCACTGACCCTTACCAGAAACCACGATCGTCTTCAACACAGAATCCATCCACTCAATCTCAACCAGATTCGGGTCGAGCCCAAATCCGAAAACCCGATGACTGAACCCAAATCCAGAGATCTTCACCTTGCTGCTTGGTTCACGCTGGATTCCTGGCCATCCCGTACGGCTAATGTGGCTGTCGCCATAAATCCCCAGCCACAGTCACCTTTTTTTTTGTTGATTCTGGCCGCTGTAACCTTTCCGCCGCCGCTAGCCCGAACCCACGACCAACCCAGCCTGATGTCGCCGCCCAATTTCTTCCCTTCCAAATCCCGTCGTTGCGAAACCCACCTTGGACTTTCCATCGAGATTCATCGAGGGAGGTTCGAACCAGATGAACCAGGAGGAACAAAGGGCCGTCGCCGCCACGATTTATGTGTGTGTGTGTGTTTCTGCGAGGAAGGAGAGGGATCGGGTGAGAGAGAGTGAGAACTGGACGGGAATGAGTTGGTGAAATAGGATTATGGAAATAAATTGGATCTGGCCGATTATATCCTTGAATTTGGGCCAATGCCTTTCTCCAGGCCCAAACCTTCTAACAAATGTCATTTAATCTATGAGCCCAACTCCAATTCAGCCTTTGGTCCACTGATTCCAGCCCTATTTTTGGCACAAGCCATTAAAATATTGATTGTATTAATAATTCAATTTTAATCTATGCCCCGTATTTATTCCCAGTTATTATATTTACAAATTATAATAATAGTGATTATTATTATTATTATTAATTGTAGATAATAATCAAGATTTACGGGCCTAGAATTGTCGAGTCAAGCATTTCATCACATTCAAGTTCAAAACTGCAATTTATCCAGGTGTGGGGATTTATTACGCTTTTGTTTATTTTAATTGCTTTATATATTGTCTCGTATGTGCACGTGAAATCAGTCAGAAGCACTTAAATGTGCAATCAGTCAGAAGCACTTAAATGTGCAATCAGTCAGAAGCACTTAAATGTGCAAATCAGTCAGAAACACTTAATTGTGCATAAAGCCTTCGGGCTAGCCGACGGGTTTCAAAATTTATCAAGTCATGTTGTTTATACCTGCTAATATATTTAATAATTAACGTAGACATATTGCGTACTCTCCACACTGAGCAAGTTGGAAGCTCACCCCACTATTTACTCTTTTCAGTTTGTGGAGCTCGATGTGGCTTGCGCTAGAGTGTGGGATGATCAAACTTATGATTAGATGTTTATTTACTTAATGTTATTTCTCACAAACTATGGTTTATAACAATGTTCGACTTGTTTTAATTTCACGTCGAAGTATGTTTTTATTTAATGGTGACTTGGGATTATTACTTGCGATTATTAAGTTTATTTTTTTAAATATATTTCCGCTGCAAAATTTCTATTTATTCTTCCTAAAATTTGAAGAATTATATTTTAGAAAAGTGGTCGCTACACACATAGACATTCCTTCTTTTGTAGCCTTGTAGCTTTACTTCTCCAGTTAGGAGATCAATCACCATATATTTCCATTTGGTGAAGACTACCAGATTGTTCTCATCACAGAACTGACTTATGCTTAAAAGATTGTATTTTAATCCTTTAACATACTGCACTTTTATTATGACAATATTGCCTCTACGCAACTTCCTACACCCTTTGGTTTGTTCACATGAGCTATCTCCGTATGTTACATCTGGGCCTCTCTCTTTGGTATAACATGACAATATCTTTTTGTTTCCAGTCATGTATCTTGAGCACCCAGAGTCTACAAACCATTCTGCACTTCCTACTGGTGATTCTATGGCTGCTGCACAGTAATCCTTCCACAGGTTCTGCAATCATGCAAAAGAGATTTAGGTGCCCAGATCTGAGTGTGTCCTCTAGGATTAATAGTTGATTTCTTCTTTTGATATGAGAGTTGTTCTGATATCTATTTAATATGCATAATTATTATTCTTTTATCCTTTATTTGGATTGTGCACATGATAAAGTAGATAATATGCTTGGTGTGGGCCATGGTTAAATTTTGGCTGGAAATTCTTTTATTTTTTCCATACTTTTTGAAAGTTTGGATTCCGTTGTGGTTTCGATCTACCTCTCTCAGTCTGAAAATTATTTTTGGGAACTTTTGATAGTAATAATTTTGCGACTAGTATCTCAACTGCTGATTCTGATTTGGCCATTACCTAGTCCTTTGTCACAGCTGAGTCTTAAACTGTCTTGGATGCCTCCTAGACTGTTTTGTCTGATGCCTAAACTATCTTGGTTGCTGTCTCGGGTGCTGCTGAGCCTTTTGACTTGGCTGCTGCATGTTTTTATTGGCCAGTTCAGCTGGTTGCACACTTGATTCTCCCTTAACAAATATAGTCTTAAAATTAGGAGCAACCTTTGGGTCATATCCAAGACCTGATTTTAAGTATATAGGTCTTTGATTAGTGCATAAGTCTTCTAATGTTTTTGATGTTTTAAGAAATGTTATTTCCTTAGCTTCAGCATCATTTAGTTATTTCAGCTTTGTAAGTTCAGCATTAATACGATCGAGTGCACCTGATTTTTCATTGTTTAAAGTTGTTATCTGTTTATTTCAGCTATGGCCATGTTGTTTTCAGCTTCAGCCCGACTGGTTTAGAGTTTGTTGTATCTTGGCTGAGTTTGTCTAAATTATTTTTGAGTTGCACTTTCTCATTTTTTAGTTGGGTGTTCTCCACTGTCACAGCTAGGTGTGCTGTTTTTAGAGTTTCAAAATCTTTTATCAACTGATTGAGAGACCTATGCAAATTAAGATATTCATATATATATATATATATATATATATATATATATGAGCTAAAAATTCTGAAGGTTGGGGTTTAGATGATACCTCTTCATCAGCAGTATTAGCCATCAGGCATTTGTAGTCATCTTCATCTTCTGAGAAGAATCCACCACTGCTTTCCACAAACTCGGGTGCCTGATCTCCTCCAGTTAGAGATTTTCTTTTATCTTCCCTTCTGCATATGTCTTTCTTTTCTTCTTGTTTCTTCAGGTCAGGATAGTCATATTGAATGTGGCCTATCTTATGGCAGTTATATTATTCTGACTTCCAATTCATAGCTTTTTGGTTTCTCCGGGGATTCTCTTTGTAGTTCCTCTTGCATTATAATTGCCATTTCTTCCTCAAAATTTATAGGGCTTGGAGGAATGACATCAGCTGAGTTCTTTGCAGGGGACTCAGTTGCAAAAGCAATTCCTTTCTCAGCTGGCTCACTAGAGATGAGAAAGGGAGTTTTAACTCAAATGCCTTGAGGTCTGAGAATCAATCTTGAATCTTTATTTTGTTAAGATCCTTTGATTACCTCATGGATACGGCCTTCGTGCTCCACTCTGGGGTAAAAGACTTCAGAACTTTTAATGCTATCTCTCAGTTGCAATAAGTTTCCCCGAGCAAGTTGATCTCATTTATGATTTTCATGAATATACATCCATGTTGTCTATGGTTTGTCCATCCTTCATTGTGAAGTTATTAAATTTTTTGTGTAGCAATTGATAACTTATTTTCCTTGATCAGTTCTGTTGCTTCACACATTACTGCTAGTGTGTCCCATATTTCTTTAGCATTTTTGCAATTCTTGATTTTTATCATGGTGTCTTTATCAAGCGTTTGATAAAGGACATCTCTAGCCATATTGTCAAAATTGGCCAGCTTCCTTTCATCTGTGGTCAGCTCGGTTCTGGTCATGGAAATCTGCTTCGGTTTCCCAGTTGTGATTCCTCAGCAGTATCGTCCTTCATGTAGATGATATGAACGTCTTCAATAATGCTCCATATGTCGTCGTGTATGGATGATAAGTGTGCCTGCATTCTTATCTTCCAAAGATCATAATCATCAATGGAGAAAACTAGAGTGCATCTGCTCCATCTTAATATAAAAGATTAGTGAAATAAACGTGAGTATATGGATCTGGTTCTATGACTACCAAATATGTGGTTATTGAAACAACATGTCTTCGTTACCACTTATAGGTCACAAATATGTATGGTAAAATCCTAGAAGGGGGGATTGAATAGATTTTTAAAACTTTTTCTAAAATGAACTGGTTTTAGAAACTCAAATATAATAAGTAGCAGCTAGGTAAACTTAGCTGGTTTTGAAACTTAGCTGAAAACTCAGCTATGAGCAGTTCAGGTGTCAACTGAAAATATGCACAAGACTTAGCTAACTTGGTTTGTTAATGTAACAATTAAGATGAATGCAACAGTTAAATATGATGTTTAAAAGCAGTAAATCACACCGCATTTATAGTGGTTTCAGAGATGGGATAATTGTAATACCCATATTTTTTCATTTCTGTACTTTTCGATTCTAGTGACTCATTTGTGTTCATTGACAAATTTTAAACATGTTTTGTTCTGCACTTTTATCATTCAAGCGAGTTTCGATATTGTTTCGGACTAATCGGCATATTATTACGATGTTTCCACATTTGGGTTCGAATCTTGTGAATCTTACTTGAAACTGCTATTTTGTTGTTCCTACAAGTTCAAATAACATTTGTGGTCGTGTGGTGAACTTCGGAATTATTATTCATTCTCGTATCGTGGTTTTCGGTCGTTTAGGGTCGTTTTGTAATTTCCTAAAAGTTTAGGGTAATTACATTCGTTTTCGCATTCCGTACCTTCGGGTAGATGGAATCGTGTTTTCTTTTAGCGCTTAAGTTCGTCGTTTCAAACTCCTCATAAGCATGTCCTTGTTTCGTATATTCATCGTCTCGCATTCTCGTAGGACTCTTACTCGACAAGCTGCCCTTAGCAGTTGTGAACTACTGGAGTGCCTTACATACACAATATGAGGAGCATTAGGTATGTTAAGGCCACTGGCGACTTAAGTACGTTAGGCCTCTTCATAACGTACGTAAGGGTTTTTGTATTTTTGGGTAGCGAGTTCTGCCAACCCCTTACATATGTAAGCATGGATGCATTACATACGTTAAGGAGTTAACGTACGTTAGAACTCCATGGTTTACGTACGTTATCCAGGCATGGTTTAAAAGACCCGAGCTGCGGGTTTTCAGAGCAGTTTCTGCTCTTTTCTTTCCTCACGCGACGGGCAGAGTTCTTGGGGTGGTTTTTGGGGCGATTCCTCATGAAAGTTCACCAATATTTCATTCTAAAACATAGTCATCAAGGTTTTAGTGTGGATTAACAACATCTAATCCTTGTTCTTCATCGGATCGAGGTATTTTCTTGATTTCCCTAGAGTTGATTTTTTGAGGGTTTTGTTCTTGATTCTGATTTCAATCCGGTTTTGGTAAATCGATTGGTGTTAAACATTGTTATTGATTATGTTCTATGGACTATATATCCATATCTTCGATTCATTCAACCCGGTTGATAATTTTGGGTGTGCTTGAAGAATCGTGAACATTTAATGTTCGATTAAATGTCTCAGTACATTTCCTTCGATTGTTGGTTGTGATTTCCATCATTTTTGGTATAGTCCACGTAGTAATTGTGTTATTGTTGTGTCTCGTGGAGGTTGTATCCGATCGAGCCATGTTCGTCAGAGTATTCGGGTGTCGATTATTGAGGCAAGTACCGTGCTATACGAATTATATTCCTTGTAAATCCTTACGTGATCAAGTGTGTATCATTTCATTTTGAATGGGTGCTTATGTGAGTTGTGTATTTATCTATATATGTATGTATATATATATTGATAAACTTCTTTACTCCGTGGTTATGTGGATCAAAGGATACATGGTTTGGTCCTAGTGGTGGTCGTTCATAGTACGTTCGACTTTGTGACTTGTCGTGATATTGATATATGTGAACTGGGGTATGAGACCCTCATGGTTGGGATATTGATTGTCCGAGAGATTCTATGGATGTGAATTGTTATGTGATTTGCCTCGAACATGTGGTTGAGACTGTATGAAATGTTGGTTGAATCTTGTGTCGTTTGCCAACGTGAATAATTACCTATGTGGTTTGCCAATGTGAATATTTGTTTGGGTGTTAATCATATCCGAATCTGCGGAGGGCGGGGATGTGTACTCCGGTCTGTGCATGCTGCAAGGAGCAGCTCCTATGGATGGTGGAACGATGATGTTTCCTAATGGGTGTGTCAAGGGACGGCTCCTGCGGGAGTGATGCCGGCGCAGCGACATGTACAAGGGTGCGGCCACCACAGTGTAGTGAACGCCGGTGCACAAATGTTTCAGTGGAGGCTCCTGGTAGGCTTCAGAGCGGAGGATATTTGTGTGATAGCTAAGACCCTGATAACGAATAAAATTGTGCCTTTAACTCATTTTCAAACACCTTATAAAAATATTGGTATCAGTAAGAAAGTCAATGATTAAGCGACCAAGGAGTTCTAACGAGATTTCTGAGGGTTAATTAATCATTGATGGTCTTAAGCGGGAATTCACTGAGAAAGCGCGTATTGGGTCAAGGACCCCAAGTAATTTCGAAACTACTTTCTAGAGTGTTTCCGTATATTGAGTCAAGGACCCCGAGAGACTTTGAAACTACTTTCTAGAGTATGATTATTTGATTTTCGAATACCTTCTTGAATCCTTTAAATAGGCCCGAGTCAGTGATGGCACTTTTAATTATTTTATTAAAATGTTCTTCAAAGGTATTTCATAGTGATGAACTAATTCTCTTGACTTAACCGGGCATTTCTAGAAAACCTTTTATTTTTACTTGTCCTTTAAGAATGTGCGACTTTATGAATGGTTGGTATTCCTTGCGTATGCATGCATCCTTTGATAATTTATGGATCGTGTGATTTGTGTCATAATTGTGACTCGTATGGATTGGTGTGAATATTTCTCGTATGACTTGTATATTATGTACTTGCACTAGCAATTTCCAGTTTGCTAACCACCGAGTATTCGGGGGGTGGGTGCCTGTTATGTGCTCAGGTATGTGCAAGTTCTTGAGGAGCAAAATACAGGATCGGTACGAAGGATGATGAAAGACAAATGATACTAATCACATGAGGGCTAGTATTTGAATTTGTGGTTGAATTGTATTTTTTATTTCCACTATAGTGTTTTCCCGTCTCATAGAAGTGTGGTTGTATTTTGACCCCTGTGTGGGTATGAGTTTTGAAATAGAGATGTGTTGGTCCCAAGAATGATGAAGACTATCATCACTGTACCAACACGAGTCTTTTCCAGCATACTAGATTTGATCACATAGCCCTCCAGCATCTGACAACCTCCACAGCGCCAACATCTTAGTTCCGGCCAACTGGCAACATGTGCTGCATGCCCGTCTCTTAGTTCCAACACTCTGGCAACCTCCACTGTAGGATACTTCGAGGGAATCCGCACCTGTGACCTGCTCCGATACCAATTGTTGGTCCCAAGAATGATCAAGACTATCCTCACTGTACCAACACGAGTCTTTTCTAGCAGGCTTTGTCCTCACTCATGTGCACCTGGAAAAATTCCCAGGGGGTCACCCATCCCATAACTACTCCAGGCCAAGCACGCTAAATTTTGGAGTTTCTATGAGATGGATACCAGAAAAGAAGATGCATCTTGTTGGTATGGGTAGTCCAAATCAATTCATTTAACCACTTTCTAGTGCAGATCTCACAGGTCGAATCGCAAGCCGCGTCTCGTACATTTTTAAGCCCATGCAGGCAGGATACTGGACCGAAGCCCAACAAGATGTATATAAAGTTTAAGTTGTATGTTATTGTTGAAAGACCCAACCGGTCTACTGATTCGTTATTCAGCCATGTTGGCATTAGTGCGATGTTTTTTTTGGTATCCAGCCTGGTAGATCCTCATGGAGAGGGTCTGCGGTGCTATAATATTTCCGAGCTGATTGGGGGTGTTACAATAATTCTCTACTAGTCCACTTATCTCCAATCCACTTGGAGATAAATTCACTATAACTTTTGATGGTTGCAATGAATTTGTTTACAACAGCTTTAAGCCAGTGAAAACCCTTGGCTACGGTAACTCATTTCCTTTGGTTTCTTATCACCTCCTGATCGAAAACTCGTGGATGCCTCACAACTCTCAAGTTGCTTTTCACCTTCCAATCAAGAACCCATGAATGTCGCACAACCCAACTTTCAAGAACCTCGTTCAAGAAAGTACCCTGTACTCGAATCAAAAAGAAGAGAGAGTTCGCATATGCTGATCAAGTTAAGAATTCGCACCTACTGATCAAGTTTTGCTATTTAATTCCCGCCTCAAGTTGTTCCCATAAAAATTAAAGTAAAGATGGTAGGGTCCGTTCGAGATTAAGATAGTGCTGGACAATGAGTCTGTTGAGTTATTCTCAAAAGATGAAAGTTTATTCATGGTAAACGGACAAAGAATCAAGCAATATTACAGTCCGGAGCAAATTTACGCGGCACATTACGTACTTTTGAGTGAGCCTTGAGAAAAAGAACGAAATTGTCTAGCTAAAGGCGTTAAATTAAGCGCTTAATGGGAGGCAACCCATCGTAAAAAAAATAGTAATAATAATTAGAAAACAGCTGACAAGGCTGTGTCGAGGTGGCATGACTGGCGACACGGACTGTGTCGTAGGGGACAATCACTTTTTTCCCAGCCAGCAGCGCCCTTGTTGTGTGCAGCGAGTCACCCCGGCAGCCCGCACCGAGGACCTTGGTTAGAGGTACCACAACCCGCGACGTGGCCCAAACTCGAATGTCTGGCCCGACCCGTCATCACCATTAAAATCATTTTTTTTCCAACATTTTTCTCCACTTTCTCTTCTTCTCTCTAGAAACCCACTTCTCTCCTTTTAAGTTTTTTAATTTCTTCTCTTAAACTGGAAAATCTTTCAAAATCCTTCCAATTATACATGACACATCACCCACCCACCACAATTACACCATAATTCATCCAAGATCTTCAAGAAAAAGGGATTTCACCACTTTAAAAGTGGGTCCACTTCAAGTTCAATTTTATTATTCTTCATCTTCAAGGTATGAAATCTCTTTCCTTGTCCATAATTGTAACTGTTAGTTGTTGTTTAAGTTATAGGTAACCTTAATTGGTGGTTTGAGTTAATTTTTGCTTAAGAAGTTCATTGGATAATTGTATTAAACAACTTATGTGCGTGAGTTTATTTTATTGATTTCATTACATTGGTTCCTTGTGATGATTTAGTTTGCTGAAGTGATGAAAGAATTAGACAATAAAACCATATAAAGGTCATAGGTGTTGATAAATCTTTTATTATATATGTTCCCAGTGAATATGTTTTCAATTGATGTTGTGTGATTTTAAAATAAAGTGCTTGATGATGTGTGTGTTGGGATTCGGTGATTAAAATCGAGTACGCAGCGGAAAATAAACAGGTCCAATCGGATAAAACCAAACCCCAAAAACAGACCGATCAAGCATCATATAAACAAATATAACTAACGAGGATGAGAATCAAAGAATACTTACCCTCGTAGTCCTTTGATAATTTAATCATCGAAGGAAAAACCGAACACGCTTTCTCCTGTTACCGACACGAACACGAATCCAATTCGTTGTAGATTGTTGAATGATCCAACACCAACATTTCCGAATGTCTATGTTATTACGCGTCAGATATTGATCGGAAAAATAAAATATCAATTCGTTCTCAAAGAACACGGCTAGGAATTGATACGGTATTTTTCTTCTCTTGTCTTCTTCCTTTTCTTTCTCTCAAGATGAACCAAGAAATTGAAGAAATTATTTCTCCTCCTCACCAATATAGCTCACGGCCAAGATGTATGTTTGTGTATGTTTATTTCACAAGTCTTGTTCAAAACAAAGACCAACACATTTATTATATAACAAAATGAGATGACATTATGAGATATGGAATCAAATCACAAGTCTTCATCATTTGCTATATATAAAATACACCTCACATGTTGGGAAGTAACATGGAAGGTGAGGAGAAGGTGAGGGAGGGCCACTTGGTATAGGTGAGAAAATGAGCCGAGCCACTCGGTTCGTGTACCAGACGTTCGCGTGTCTAGTCCGTTAAGTACACTTCGTTTTATCTCAAATGTATAATATTTAATTAATTAATCCAATTAATTAATTTTATCAAATACAAAATTATAATAATATATTTCTAAGAAATAATTATTTATAAATTAAATTAATCACCCGGTAATTAATTTCAATTCACTAGACCGCATGATTTATCAAATAAATCAAATTAGATATCTAATATCCAATATTAATGAAGAGATAATAAATACATATTTATCCATCAAATATCCTTGTGCGCGACTCCATAGGTCCTTCTTAGTCAGCAATTGGAGAAACCAAGAAGTACGGGTAATACTTAGCGAGTCTAGTGCTCTGTACCGTAACCCAACTAAGAACAAATGGTAGGATCATTCCAAAACTATTGTATCGTGAATACCGTATATGTATAAATCCTTCAATCATATGTCCCGGCCAAGTATTAGGGCCAAGGTAAAGTCAAACCCTATTGTAACTTGACTCTATGCACTTGTTTAATGCAAATTGAGATCACCGAGCTCTTGTGTATCAAATACAACTAGCTCTAACTGCTTTGGCCAAACTTATGATCTCATTTTGTAACACCCCCGATATATTCAGGAATATTACAGCGCCGTAAATCCTTTACATAAGAATTTACATGGCTGAAGAAATGAAATGACAATAACAGATACCAACTTATGAAATCACTGAAATAAAATACAATGGTCTGGTTCAGTACCGAGAATACAAATATCCAATGAAGGGTTATTAATACATCACTAAAGTCCAAACATCATAAACTGACGACGTACTCGAGTACTTATTTACATAACCAACAAACAACAGACATAAACCCGGCCGGAACATTACTCTGCACCCTCGTCGTCATGCAACTCCAGTGGTTGTTTCCCCGCTCTCCTGGATCCTGAACATAAACAAATGTTCACCCCGAAGGGGTTAGCACAACGATGCTAGTACAAGTACAATAATCATACAACAGTGATATAATCAACCATTATATCATAACAAGTTTCTCCAACGCGAAATATCAACAACACATATCATATCATAACAGTTTCAACATACTGATGGTATTCCAACGATCCAGCGCACACAGCTATAGATTCCCATGATGATCCCATCGGACCAACACATGGTGGAACTACCTGTCCAACGATCCAGCGCACATAGCTCTAGATTCCCATGATGATTCCCGTCGGATCAACGCATGGTGGACATATAATCACAACACATGTACACAACACGATCACATCATAACTGTCATAATATAAACAATTCTAATTAAAGTACTTGCCTCAGTTTGTTGACAAGAATAAAACTTCCACGAATACCAAAATACTCGAAGGTCGTCCCCTTCGATCAATCACGTGTTAAGCTCGAACCTTAACAAAAGAAATAGCATAGAATTCATCTCATGCCGTACGAACGTCTAATAATTCAAAAATTACGGTAGAAAGTCCTTAAAATGCAATCTGTCTGGATCGCTTAACGCACGCTACGCATCCTATGTAGCGTACGTTAATGATACTCGTTAGCGCACGCAGTACACACAGCCTAGCGTACGCTAACCATGCACGGTCAGTGCCTCACTGATCAGCCGATTGACTCGCCTGATGACTTAACGCACACTGAGTTCCAAATGTGGCGTACGCTAAACATACTCGATAGCGCACGTTAATTCTTGTAGCTTAGCACACGCTAAGTGTGCATGTCAGTTCACTGAGGGCAGCAGGTTGTACAAATGGTGATGAAGTAAGCGAATTCCTCAGTGATTAATGTTTGTTCTCCGACTACATGTTATGTTCATAAACTTTATGAATGATCTCACGGATAATAACAACTTCGAGATACGAGTATACGCATAATCATTACAACACCATAATCCATCTTGATTACAATTCTCATGCGAAGTTCGGTGATCTCCGGTTGGTGCATTAGATTTTACTATCATTATACACATTCAGACTTCATCTTGAGGTGATTTAACAACTCCAACTTATATGAAAGAATATTTCCTAAGATAATTCTTCCCTTAAGTCCTTATGACCGAAAATAATACCACCTCCGATTTATGGTCACTAAGCTAACATAAATCATACGGATAGCCAACTTCAGAATGTTTCTCACATCAATTAAAGTATTAGAATTCCAACTACAAGGTTCCAACGATAATATCTTAAGCATAGACGTTCCCAACTTCTAAACATGATGTTTGTTTAATAATTCACTAATGAAATTCAATATCTCGTTAGCATGATCATCTAATTCCATAGAATCCAAATCTAAGGCTGGAGATAGATTGAGCATACCTTAATATGACGAAATTACTGAACCGCAAGGTAGAATCAGACTTTGGTTGGTTATATGCCACTCCAAGGTGTTACTTCTCTTCAATGATTACTCATAAGTGGTATCCAATATTCAAGGATCACGTAGATGTGTTCTAAGTGTGTTAGGAGGATAATTATTGCTCTCTGGCCTCTCAAGAATGAAGAATGGACGAAGGAAATGTAAGCCAAAATGGGTTGTTGTCTCATTTATAATATTCTGCACTTTAGCTAATTAGCGCACGCTACAATACATACTTAGCGCACGCTAATAAGTGTTGACTCCAAATCTGTCCAGGTTCATCCGCGGGAATCTTATCCGGATCCATGTCCCGGCTGGCGCATGTGCTAGCCGCCTAGCTCAATAATTCAGTGTCTAGCACACGCAACCCCTACATACGTAGCATGCGCTAGTAGTAGCCGATAGCGCGCGTTAAACTACATTCTTAGCATGCGCTATCACGAGTTTGCATGAGAAAATTTGCATGTTGCTATACTTATGTACAAAGATACCAATGCAAGAAATATCATACTCCAATAATCAAGACCACAAATCCGAATAATACAGGGTTCGAATACAGATGAAATACACAGTAATAAATCCGGATATTACATACTCTCCTACTAAAAAGGAGCTTCGTCCCGAAACTCAAGACGAAAATAACTCGGGATATCTGGACTTCATGCCATCTTCCGTTTCCCATGTGGCTTCTTCCACTCCGTGACGTGACCATTGAACTTTGACCAAAACGATTGGTTTGTTCCTCAACTGCTTAACTCGACTCTCGAGTATCTTGACCGGTTTTTCTTCAAACATCCCATCATGAGCGACTTCGATCTCGCCGAAATTAATGACATGACTAGGATCGGGTATATACTTATGTAACTGGGATACGTGGAACACGTTATGAACATGGCACAATGACGGAGGCAATGCCAATCTGTATGCCAACTCTCCAACTCTGTCAAGGATTTCAAATGGTCCAATATATCTCGGACTCAGTTTTCCTTTCCTTCCGAAACAAAAAATTCCCCGAGTAGGAGAAACCTTCAAAAGTATGTGGTCTCCTGTACTAAACTCCAGAGGGCGACATCGTACGTCTGCATAAGATTTCTGTCGACTCTGGGCGGTCAACAGTCTTTCACGAATTAAGGCTATCTTTTCTCGAGTCTGTACGATTTGCTCTGGTTCCGTCCCGATCAAGTCTGGTGAATCGTCCCAACATAGAGGCGATCTTCATCTTCTCCCATATAATGCCTCAAACGGTGCCATCTTAATGGAGGCATGCCAACTATTGTTATATGTAAATTCAATCAATGGTAGATGAATTTCCCAATCAGTTGTCCAATGTAAGGCACAAGCCCTTAGCATGTCTTCCACCGTTTGAATGGCCCTCTCGGATTGTCCGTCAGTCTGCGGGTGATAAGCTATACTGAAGTTCAATTCGGTCCCCAAGGCCTTATGAACTGCTTTCCAAAAGTGAGACATAAAACGGCCGTCTCGATCAGAAATAATGGTCTTCGGCGTACCATGCATTCGAACTATCTCTGAAATAAATACTCGCGCCAACCTCTCTGGTCCCCACGTATCCTTAATGTTCAGGAAATGAGCTGATTTGGTTAGACGATCAACTATCACCCAAATCATGTTCATTCCCGTCTTGCTTCTTGGCATGCCAGTGATAAAGTCCATCGATATGTCCTCCCACTTCCATTCAGGAATCGGGAGCGGCTTCAACATTCCGGTAGGTCGTTGATGCTCGATCTTAACCTGCTGACAAGTCAAGCATTTCGATACATAGTCCGCTACATCTTTCTTCATGTTGCCCCACCAGAAATTCTGTTTCAAGTCCTTATACATCTTACTGGTGCCCGGGTGGATAGAATAGGGCGAGTTGTGAGCTTCTTTCATAATCGTCTGTTTCAGAACATCGATATCAGGAACGCAGAGTCGGTTCTGAAATCTCAAAACTCCATCATCATGAATTAGGAATCCGGGGGCCTTTCCCTTGATCACTTCATCACGTAACCGAATCATCAGAGGATCATCTGCCTGTCAAGATTTGATTTCTTCGGTTAATGACGAAGTTAATTCCATCACGCACAATTGTCCTTGGACTCTTTGTAACCATACTTCAATTCCTTCTCTAATCATCTCTCGTTGAAGGTTAAGTTGGGAGGTCAGAGTCTCCAGCATCTGAATAGAAACAGGCTTGCGGCTAAGTGCATCGGCCACCACATTTGCTTTGCCTGGATGATACAAAATCTTCAAGTCATAGTCCTTAATCAGCTCTAACCATCTTCTTTGCCGCATGTTCAGCTCTTTCTGACTGAAGATGTATTTGAGACTCTTGTGATCAGTAAAGATCTGACAGTGAGTCCCGTACAGGTAATGTCTCCAGATTTTCAGAGCAAAAACTACTGCTGCTAGCTCTAAATCATGTGTTGGATAATTCACTTCATAGGGTTTCAGCTGTCGCGACGCATAAGCGATCACCTTGTCATTCTGCATCAATACGCATCCGAGTCTTTGGTTCGAAGCATCACTGTAAACTATGAATCCTCCAGTCCCCTGTGGAAGTGATAAAATTGGTGCTGTCGTCAATCTCCTCTTCAATTCATCAAAACTAGTCTGACACGACTCGTTCCACTCAAACTTTTGAGTCTTCTGCAGGAGTCGAGTAAGTGTGCGGGAGATTTTAGAAAACCCTTCCATGAATCGAAGATAATATCCAGCAAGTCCTAAGAAGCTTCGGACTTCTTTCACGTTCTTTAGAGGCTTCCAATCCATAATTGCTTCGATCTTCTGAGGATCCACTCGGACTCCTTTAGCTGATACCACATGGCCGAGGAACATTACTTCATTTAGCCAGAATTCACACTTCGAAAGTTTGGTGTACAATTGTTCGCTTCTCAAAAGTTCTAATACAATCCACAAATGCTGTGCATGCTCCCCCGGGCTCTTAGAATACACTAGAATGTCATCAATGAACACGACCACAATTTATCTAAATATTCGATGAACACTCGGTTCATCAACTGCATGAATACAGAAGGTGCATTAGTGAGACCGAACGGCATCACTACAAACTCATAGTGTCCGTAGCGAGTTCTGAATGCTGACTTTGGAACATCATATTCCTTAATCCTCAGCCGATGGTATCCTGATCTCAGATCGATTTTAGAAAATACTGTTGCTCCTTGCAACTGGTTAAATAAATCATCAATCCGTGGCAACGGATATTTGTTCTTAATCGTCATCTTGTTCAACTCTCGATAGTCGATACACATTCGAAGCGATCCATCCTTCTTTCGGACAAAAAGAACTGGCGCTCCCCAGGGCGAAACGCTTAGCTGAATATAGCCTTTGTCCAGTAACTCCTCCAGCTGCTTTTTCAGTTCATACATCTCAGTAGGTGCCATATGATACGGCGCCTTAGAAATTGGTGTAGCTCCGGGTTCCAGCTCAATGGTAAATTCTACATCCCTTCGTGGAGGTAGTCCAGGTAACTCATCAGGAAATACATCTGGAAATTCGTTAACAACAGGAATGGATGAAAGTTCCACAATTTTGTCTTCTCTCTTCATTGCATAACACCAGTATCCGGTACATCCCTGTTTCAACAATTTGACAGCTTTCATTGCTTTGATCAACTTTCCTGAGCTTCCTGGTTTACATCCTTCAAACAGTACTTCGGAGCCATCGTCAGCGATCAGCGAAATGTTCCTCCTTCGGTAGTTTACAATAGCTCCATAACGATTAAGCCAATCATCTCCGAGTATCAGGTCGTCTCCTTGCATTTCTATTACAATTAGATTTGAGAGCCACTCTCTGCCCCCAAATGATACACGAAAATCTCTAGTCTCTAAGTTCCCAACAATCCTCTCTCCACTCGGTAAACCAACAACATAAGGTTCACTAATATGAAAACCAGAAACATTCAAACGATTTACACAAGACAAGGATATAAAAGAATGCGTAGCTCCTGAATCGAATAAAACGCTAACTGGCTGGGAAAGGATCTGGACAGTACCTGATGCAACAGCAGCATCCTGATCGTCTGTCCTTCTCATCTCGTACAGACGTGGGGGAACAGATCTGGCACTCGATGTCCCCTTTCGGTACCATTGTCCTCTGCCTCGTCCGCGGCCAAAATTCTGAGGCATCTGAACACTTTGCTGCGTCTGTTGGATACTAGCTTCCTTCTGAACTGGCTGTGATGCACGGGTTCCATTGTACTTGGTGGCATCCTTGCAGAACGTCGCACGATGCCCTTCCTGTCCGCAATCAAAACATGTAATTGGAGTGCGCAAACAATCACGCCAAATGTGACCTGGGCGACCACAGTTAAAGCACCTCCTAGCTGAATCCGTCGTGGCTGACATTGTTCCGAAATTCTTTCCGCTCTTAGATGGATGCGGAGGTTTCTTGAAAGAATAAAAGGATGACTGAGCTTTGCGAGGCCCGCCGTTCTTGTGCTCTGTGAAAGTACCAGAGACTTTGTGCTTCTTCGACTCCGTAAATTTTTCCATTGCTGCTTCCTTGATTTCGTATCCCAAGGCCTTATCTTGGTATTGACGGAGAGTGGTACATTCAAAACCGGACATGTACCTCTGGATTTCTGGTTTCATCCTCATTTCAAAATGAATCATCATCTCTGCATCTGTTATGACCACATGTCGAACAAATGCTAGCTGCTGGTTAAACGTCTTAATTATCTGAGATACGGGTTCGTCTGATGGTTGAGCGGAGAAAAACTCCCGAACTTTGGCTTCCCTCACAGGACGAGGGCAGTACTGAGCTTCCATCATCATTTTAAATTCTGTCCAATCAGCATCATGATCTGCAGGTCGGATAGCTTCCCACCACTCGGATGCTTCCCCTATCAGAAAGTACTGAGCAATAGGAGCTCTCCTGTCATCTGGGCAGTTAATTCCGGCAAAGATTTTCTCCAATTCCTTCAACCAATGGTCCCATGTGGGTGTTTCGAAAAAGCCGTCAAATTTGGGTGGTTGCATCTTCGCCACCTTTTGTAACCATCGGTCACCTCGGTTTCCCATTTCTGGGATCCTTTGTTGTCCATCTCCCTGTTGAAATCCCACCGCCACCTGCATTCGGTCCACGACCTGAGCGAACTGAGTCATCTGGTTCACCACTTGACGAAGGATTTCTGGTACAGCAGGTTCCGGTTCGTTATTGGTAGATCGTTGCGGCTCGCCTGAGCTATGACTGGCCTGATTAGAAGGCGACGCTTCCCTTTCAGCATTCCTTCGTCCGCGTCCACGACCGCGACCACGTCCGCCTCTCAACATACTGTAAGCATAAATACTCAATATACAGGAAACAACATCGTTCTAATGTTCAAGTTTAAAGAGATACAACGTGTAAAGAACGAGATAGAGTTTAGGAACTTACAACCACCGTTCGCATGAAGACGTAGGCAGTACAGTGATGTCATTCACGGCCGGTTACCTCAAAAGACGTAAATGACCCCTATTTTAACCCAATGGCCAAGATATCCATAATCTTAGCTCCGATACCATATTCTGTAACACCCCCGATATATTCAGGAATATTACAGCGCCGTAAATCCTTTACATAAGAATTTACAAGGCTGAAGAAATGAAATGACAATAACAGATACCAACTTATGAAATCATTGAAATAAAATACAATGGTCTGGTTCAGTACCGAGAATACAAATATCCAATGAAAGGTTATTAATACATCACTAAAATCCAAACATCATAAACTGACGACGTGCTCGAGTACTTATTTAAATAACCAACAAACAACAGACATTAAACCCGGCCGGAACATCACTCTGCACCCTCGTCGTCATGCAACTCCAGTGGTTGTTTCCCCGCTCTCCTGGATCCTGAACATAAACAAATGTTCACCCCCGAAGGGGTTAGCATAACGATGCTAGTACAAGTACAATAATCATACAACAGTGATATAATCAACCATTATATCATAACAAGTTTCTCCAACGCGAAATATCAACAACACATATCATATCATAACAGTTTCGACATACTGATGGTATTCCAACGATCCAGCGCACACAGCTATAGATTCCCATGATGATCCCATCGGACCAACACATGGTGGAACTACCTGTCCAACGATCCAGCGCACACAGCTATAGATTCCCATGATGATTCCCGTCGGATCAACGCATGGTGGACATATAATCACAACACATTTACACAGTACGATCACATCATAACGGTCATAATATAAACAATTCTAATTAGAGTACTTGCCTCGGTTTGTTGACAAGAATAAAACTTCCACGAATATCAAAATACTCGAAGGTCGTCCCCTTCGATCAATCACATGTTAAGCTCGAACCTTAACAAAATAAATAGCATAGAATTCATCTCATGCCGTACGAACGTCTAACAATTCAAAAATTACGGTAGAAAGTCCTTAAAATGCAATCTGTCTGGATCGCTTAACGCACGCTACGCATCCTATGTAGCGTACGTTAATGATACTCGTTAGCGCACGCAGTACACACAGCCTAGCGTACGCTAACCATGCACGGTCAGTGCCTCACTGATCAGCCGACTGACTCGCCTGATGACTTAACGCACGCTAAGTTCCAAACGTGGCGTACGCTAAACGTACTCGATAGCGCACGTTAATTCTTGTAGCTTAGCGCACGCTAAGCGTGCATGGCAGTTCACTGGAGGGCAGCAGGTTGTACAAATGGTGATGAAGTAAGCGAATTCCTCAGTGATTAATGTTTGTTATCCGACTACATGTTATGTTCATAAACTTTATGAATGATCTCACGGATAATAACAACTTCGAGATACGAGTATACGTATAATCATCACAACACCATAATCCATCTTGATTACAATTCTCATGCGAAGTTCGGTGATCTCCGGTTGGTGCATTAGATTTTACTATCATTATACACATTCAGACTTCATCTTGAGGTGATTTAACAACTCCAACTTATATGAAAGAATATTTCCTAAGATGATTCTTCCCTTAAGTCCTTATGACCGAAAATAATACCACCTCCAATTTATGGTAACTAAGCTAACATAAATCATACGGATAGCCAACTTCAGAATGTTTCTCACATCAATTAAAGTATTAGGATTCCAACTACAAGGTTCCAACAATAATATCTTAAGCATAGACGTTCCCAACTTCTAAACATGATGTTTGTTGTATAATTCACTAATGAAATTCAATATCTCATTAGCATGATCATCTAATTCCTTAGAATCCAAATCTAAGGCTGGAGATAGATTGAGCATACCTTAATATGACGAAATTACTGAACCGCAAGGTAGAATCCAACTCCGGTTGGTTATATGCCACTCCAAGGTGTTACTTCTCTTTAATGATTACTCATAAGTGATATCCAATATTCAAGGATCATGTAGATGAGTTCTAAGTGTGTTAGGAGGATAATTATTGCTCTCTGGCCTCTCAAGAATGAAAAATGGATGAAGGAAATGTAAGCGAAAACGGGTAGTTGTCTCATTTATAATATTCTGCACTTTAGCTAATTAGCGCACGCTACAATACATACTTAGCGCACGCTAATAAGCGTTGACTCCAAATCTGTCCAAGTTCATCCGCGGGAATCTTATCCGGACCCATGTCCCGGCTGGCGTGCGCTATCACGAGTTTGCATGAGAAAATTTGCATGTTGTTATACTTATGTACAAGGATACCAATGCAAGAAATATCATACTCCAATAATCAAGACCACAAATCCGAATAATACAGGGTTCGAATACAAATGAAATACAGAGTAATAAATCCGGATATTACACATTTGCCATTAACCGCATAGGACATTTACCTGCTCACTTACAAAAGAAAGAATTCTATCTTGGTATTCAGTAGAGACTGCTACTTGCCCACTAATTTTCATTTCGAGGTTGACCCCACCAAATGGCGATTGGATCGAACTATTTTAATGACTAACTTAATGTCACAAGCACATCTCCTATTGAAACCTCAAGTCAAAGGTCCACGTATACCTATCACAACCTTTCGATTCAGGCATTGACAATCCCAGAGTGATATCTATGTGACCGAATCGAGGTGAGTTGTGTTCGAGTATTCTAATCCTATTAGGATACCTATAATGTGTGCTCCCACTAACCCTTAGTGAATACAGGCACTCCACATGTCAAAGTACAAGTTATACAAGTATTGTCTAAACTTACTGCCCAGTTAAGTTTTATCGACTTGCGAACCAGTTAAGCATTCGAGCCCTAAACACTTCGAGTACCTATCTCCTTATCTCCATGAGGAGTGGAATGTTTGCTCTCAAATGCAAGAACTATTATTTTATATACCAAATCACAATGCCTGTGATATACAATAATATAGAAATAATAAATGCCTTATTTAATATTCATAATAACAATACAATGCTCTCACTCTCTCATCCTCTGAGTGGCAGCCGAGGGCATATTCCTAACAATCTCCCACTTGCACTCAATGCCACAAACTATGGTATCTAATACTCATACTCTCCAGATGTCTCTCTAAGACCTTCTAAGATAGTGGCTTGGTTAGCAGATCAATAACGTTATTTGTTGTGTCTACTCTCTACAGTGTAACATTCCCGACCTGAACCATTTCTATAACAAAATGATATTTTCTCACAATATGTTTGGTGTTGTGGTGAGCCCTAGGCTCCTTAGCATATGCAACAGCTCCGTCGTTGTCACAAAACAGCATCACGAGCTTCTCTGCATTAGGAATCACTTGAAGTTCCTCAGTGAACTTCTTAATCCAAAAAGCTTCTTTAGCAGCCTCCGTGGCTGCCTGATATTCGGCTTGACATATAGAGATAGCAGTCGAACTTTACTTGGCACTTCTCCAAGAAACTGACCCACCATTCAGAGTAAAGATATATCCTGATGTGGACATCTGAGCATCCATGTCCCCCCAAAAATCTGAGTTTGTATAACCCATCACTTTAAGTTCTCCACTGCCGTATGTAAGAACCAAGTCTTTAGTCCTCCTTAGGCACTTAAGAATGTTTTTTTACAGCAGTCCAATGTTTCTGCCCTAGATTTTACTGAACCGGCTTACTACACTCACACCATAGGCAATGTACGGTCTAGTGCAAATCATAGCGTACATGAGACTACCTACTGCCGAAGCATAGGGCACCTTACTCATTTCCTTTCTATCTTACTCACTTTGAGGACACATCTCTAAGGAAAGTTTTGCACCATGTTGCATAGGAAGGAACCCTCTTTTAGAATCTTCCATCCTAAATCACTTCAGCATCTTTTCTATATAGAGGGCTTGGGAAAGACCTAACATTCTTTTTGCTCTATCCCGGTAGAGGCGAATACACAGAATATAGGTTGCTTCTCCCAAGTCTTTCATTGAGAACTCTTTGGAAAGGCAAGCTTTTACAGAACTGAGAATTCCTACATCGTTTCCTATAAGTAGAATGTCATCTACATATAGTACTAAGAATGCAATTTTGCTCTCACTAACCTTCTTGTAAATACAGGGCTCATCTTCATTTTGGACAAAATCAAACTCTTTGACTGTCTCGTTAAAATGAAGATTCGAACTTCGCGAAGCTTGCTTCAGTCCATAAATGGCATGTTGAAGTTTGCATACTTTATGAATATTGGTTTCAGATATGAATCCTTTAGGTTGTTCCATGTAAATCCCCTCCTCGAGGAATCCATTTAGAAATTCCGTTTTCACATCCATTTGCCATATTTCGTAATCTAAGTGGGCTGCTATGGCAAGCATCATAGGAATAGACTTAATCAGAGCTACAGGCGAGACAGTCTCGAAATAATCGATTCCTTCTCTTTGGGAATAACCCTTTGCCACAAGCCTGGCCTTATAGGTATCAACCTTGCCATCTCCATCAATCTTTATTTTATAGATCCATTTGTTTCCAATAGGCACCATGCCTTTAGGACGATCTACTAAAGTCCAGACCTATTTAGCATGCATTGAGTCTATCTCAGCTTCCATAGCTTCTTGCCACTTGGTGGAGTCAACATCTACCATCGCTTGGTCGTATGTAGAAGGATCATTCTCATGACTACTTTCTGTCATCTCATGGACACCTAGTTCCTCTTGATGCAGATAGCCATACCTCTCAGGTAATTGAGAAATTCTACTAGACTTGCGAGGTTGTGTTTGTATTTCAGAATGTTTGGTTCTAATATCTTGCACAGGTGTCTCATTTGGTGTTTGTTTTATTTCTTCCAAAGAAATATTTCTACCTGCGCCTCCTTCCTGAATAAACTCATCTTCGAAGAAGTGTGCTTGTAAAGCAACAATAATCCTATGATCTTCGTGCATGTAGAATAGATATCCCTTGAAATCCCCTGGATATCATATAAAATGACCTTTCACAGACCTAGCTTCCAATTTCTCTACTTTAGTATTCTTGACATAAGCAGGGCATACCCAAATCCTAATGTGATTAAGACTTGGTTTTCTACCTCTACACATATCATGTGGAGTCTTAGGAATGGATTTAGAAGGATATTTGTTCAAGATATGCAAAGCAGTAAGGAGCGCGTGACTCCATAGATAAATCGGTAGATCAGTATAGTTAATCATGGAGCGAACCACGTCCAACAAGGTTTGGTTCCTTCTTTCTGATACACCATTTAATTGTGGAGTAGCTGAAGGAGTAAATTGTGACACTATTCCTAGTTTCTTCAAGAACTCATCAAACTCGATACTCATGTACTCACAACCTCGGTCTGACCGAAGAGTCTTAGCACGATTACCTGTTTGATTTTCAACAAGGGCTTTAAATTCCTTGAATTTATCAAAAGCTTCAGACGTATGTTTCATTAAGTACACGAACCCATACCTAGTATAGTCATCAGTGAATGTAATAAAATATTGAAAGCCATCTCGTGTCACTTCAAAAGTTCCACAGACGTCGGTATGGATCAATCCAAATTTTTCAGCAGCTCTTTCAAATGTCCCCGCAAAGGGTAACATAGTCATTTTGCCTTGAAGGCAATATTCACTAGTTGTATAGGGATCCGATCCCAATGGACCCGTAAATCCATCTTTCTCCATTTTATGAACCTTGGTATGACCAATATGACCAAGTCTAATATGCCACTTAAGTGCTTGGTTTGTTTCATCCCTACCACGTTTCCTAGTTACATTGTTCACAGTAGTTTTATTCTTTAGATTTAAATGGTATAAACCATTCAATAATATAGCAGTACCAACCAATTTATTTCTAAAATAAATGCAGTATAATCCATCTCTAATAAAGAAGTGAAATCCTTTTCGGTCCACGACCGAAATTGATATAATATTTTTATGCCCATTGGGAAATACAAGTACATCTTCCAAAGTAAGAATAAAACAAGATTCTAAATCTAATAATAGTGATCCAATGTCAGTAGCCTCGACACTATGCCCGCTGCCAACTGTCACCATCATTTTTCCAGCTCCAAGCTTTCTATTTTGTTCCAGATCCTGATTCATTGTACATATGTGAGAACTCGCACCAGAATCAAGTATCCAACAAGTAAAATATACAGTTACAGGACAATTTGTTTCCAAAACCTGTAGTTTCGTACCTGAAGGCACATTTCGGTCAAGTTTTGGACAGTACCTTCTCCAGTGGCCTAGCTTACCGCAGTTGAGGCATTTGTCCGTTTTCTTGGCCCCCTTACTCTTTTGAACCATTGGGTCCTTGCCTTAATCTTTCTGTACCCCCTCTTTGAGCTTGAACTATTTCTTGCCCTTTTTCTTATTATTATATGACCTCTGAGGCCCAGAAGAAATGACAAGTGCAGCCTCATTCGGCCAAGTCTTCATCTGAGACTGTGCCGTACTCAGTTTTTTCATTAGCCTAGCTAAGTTGCAAGAAATCTCGTTGTAGTTGAAGTTCATCACAAACTGAGAGGAGTCAGGAAGTGACTATAGGATGAGGTCAGTCTGGAGAGACATTCATCCTGAAATCAAAAGCCTCCAATCTCTCGATCATGGATATCATTTTGAGGACATGATTCCCAACTTTCTCACCTTCCTTCATCCGAGCACCAAAAAAATGCTTCGTTATCTCATACCGAGCAGTTGACTGTGCTCCTCGCATAGTTCCGTAAGATGTGCCAGAATCGCCCTTGAAGAGGGCATGTTTTCATGGGCCCTCTGAAGCTCATTGTTCGTAGAGGCCATCATGAAAGCACGAACCCTGACATCATCCTTAACCCATTCTCATGGGCATCAAATTCTTCCTGATTAGCCCTGGTCCTTGCAGGAGCCGGTGGGATGTCCGCCTCTAATACGTATCCCAACGTTTCCATACAGAGGACTATCCTCAGATTCCGGAGCCAGTCCACAAAGTTGGGTCCAGTTAGAGTGTTCTTTTCAAGTAAAATTGCGAGTGGGTTTATTGTCATTTTGAGAGATAGTTGTTAACTGCAGAGAATAATTTAAGATTCATTAGTGATTATTTAATTATGATCCGAGTAAAGAATTTAAGGACTTTCTTTATTCATAACTCAGCTCCCACTATTTTATCGTCATTTTCACACTCCCATGTAAAATCCGGAAGTCACGGTTGACTTCTTAGTGGTGATCGAGTTCTTTACAAAGTTTAATAGAGGGCAACCCATATGGTTTCTATTCTATCATTCCTTATAAAGTGGTGTGTAACACCAACCCATCTAATGAATGATTCTATCTTCTTTTACCCCTAGTTCACTTGCCCTCAACCCGTTCGGTTTCTATGGCTCGCTGAACTATCTAAGTTTAAATCGTCAACTCCTATTAGTCTGACAATTGAATCTTACCCGGCAACCCATACAGTTTCTAGGGGTTTGATTTGCCACAACCAAAGTTATCTAATGCACTCTAGGAATTTATCAACCTTCCCCAAAAATATTACCCCGACATACTCGGAAGAATAATATTCCTGTTTAGATTTCAATTTTCCATGAGTTTGACGGAGGGTAGGAAACCTCGTAACCTTCATAACTTAGTGTTTGTAAGTGGGAGTATTAACGCGATTATATGTTACACTTTGCACATTAATCCATTTATAAGCGCGGCTTGTCGGTTTGTTTGTTTGTCATACAATAAAAACATACACAATCTAAAGTAACAACATGTAGTTCATGGACCGTTCCTAGAACAAAAACATGGTAATTTAATTACATGTTCTCGGTCTTGAATCTTCGTCTTCTCGAGCGGATCTTCCTCCGGTCTTCGTCGTTACACATAAATTTTACATTTGAAAAATTGCATCATATACAAATTTTTTCTAGTAAAATAAATAGGCTCAAAACGGTCTTTACAATCCAATCGAACAAAACAAATGATTCAAAACTAAGTCCATGAACTACATCCCCATTCAAAATTAATGCAACAATCACATTAAAATAAATGGCGATAATAATTAATCTAAATATTGATCCAATGAATATAAAATTAATACATCTAATAGAATTAATCCAATTAATTCACACAACCATTAATATTAATTTGTTCCGGGCAAAATAAATATTTCATTAAATTAATTCCCTTAAAAATAAAATTACCATAATTATACTTTAGTCAAATTAAATTCAATTTAATTTGCGAAAAATTAATTTACCGAATAAAATATAAAAAACGGAGTCGGAAAACACAAGGCCTGGGCCAAGCCCGCGGCTGATGGGTCGCCCAAGCCCAGCCCAGCTTGACTTCTTGGCGACCAGTGACCCTAAGCTGCCGGTGCAGCTATTTTCGGCTCGTCTTTTTGTCCCAAATCGAAAATAATATTTTATTAATTTTTATATTACGCATTTAAATCGGTTTTTCAAAAGAACAATAGATTTATATTGTAACATAAAATCATGAAAAAATAATTTTTAGATGAACAATTAAACATTAACAATTAAAACAATTATGATTCTAAATCATAAAAAAATAACCAAGCATTCCAAATGCAAATATCGAATATACAATCGCATAGACCTCGCTCTGATACCACTGTTGGGATTCAGTGATTAAAATCAAGTTACGCAGTGGAAAATAAACCGGTCCAACTGGATAAAATCAAACCCCCAAAACGGACCGATCAAGCATCATATAAACGAATATAATGACGAGGATGAGAATCAAAGAATACTTACCCTCATAGTCCTTTGATAATTTAATCTTCGAAGGAAAAACCCAAACAAACTTTCTCCGGTTACCGACACGAACACGAATACAATTCGTTGTAGCTTGTTGAATGATCCAATACCGAAATTGCGAGTGTCTCTACGTTATTACGCATCGGATATTGATCGAAAAATACAATATCAATTCGTTCTCAAAGAACATGGCTAGGAATTGATACGGCATTTTCTTCTCTTCTCTTCTTCCTTTTCTTTCTCTCAAAGATGAACCAAGAAATTGAAGAAATTATTTCTCCTTCTCACCAATATAGCTCACGGCCAAGTTGTATGTGTGTGTGTGTTTATTTCACAAGTCTTGTCAAAACAAAGACCAACACATTTATTATATAACAAAATGAGATGACATTATGAGATATGGAATCAAATCACAAGTCTTCATCATTTTCTATATATAAAATACACCTCACATGTTATGAAGTAACATGGAAGGTGAGGAGAAGGTGAGGGGAAGGTGAGAAAACGAGCTGAGCCACTCGGTTCGTGTACCGGATGTTCACGTGTCTAGTCCGTTAAGTACACCTCGTTTTATCTCAAATGTATTTATACTTAATTAATTAATTCAATTAATTTATTTTATTAAATACAAAATTATAATAATATATTTCAAGAATAATTATTTATGAATTAAATTAATCACCCGATAATTAATTTCAATTCACTAAACCGCATGATTTATCAAATAAATCAAATTAGATATCTAATATCCAATATTAATGAAGAGATACTAAATACATATTTATCCATCAAATATCCTTGTGCACGACTCCATAGGTCCGTCTTAGTCGGCAATGGGAGTAACCAAGGAGTACGGGTGACACTTAGCCAGTCTAGTACTCCGTACCGTAACCCAACTAAGAACGAATGATAGGGTCATTTCAAAACTATTATGTCGTGAATACCGTATACGTATAAACCCTTCAATCATATGTCCCGGTCAAGTATGAGGGTCACGGTAAAGTCAAACCCTATTGTAACTTGACTCTATGCGCTTCAACAACAACATTACCCCAATGCCTCAACGGCTCCCGCAAAAAGCGGGGTAAGGGGGGATCGGATGTACGCATCCTTACCCCTGTCTTAACACAAAGAGGCTGTTTCCGGATGATCCAAAATAAAAATTGCATCGAGAATTGCATGGAATGACTAGTACTTCATGAAAAAAAGAAGTGCAGCGAGTTTAGTTAGTCATTTTGTTTTATTCCATTATAATCCAGAACCAAAGAATAAGGAGTCTTTGACTCTATGCACTTGTTTAGTGTAAACCGAGGTCATCAAGCTCTTGGGTATCAAATACAACTAGCTCTAACTACTTTGGCCAAAGACTTATGATCTCATTTGCCACTAACCGCATAAGACATTTACCTGCTCACTTACAGGAGAAAGAATTATATCTTGGTATTCAGTTGAGACTGCTTGCCCACTAAGTTGCATTTCGAGGTTGACCCCACCAAATGGCGATTGGATCGAACTACTCTAATTACTAACTTAATGTCACAAGCACATTTCCTACTGAAACCTCAAGTCAAAAGTCCACGTATACCTATCACAACCTTCCGATTCAGTCATTGACAATCCCAGAGTGATATCCATGTGACCGAATCAAGGTGAGTCGTGTTCGAGTATTCTAATCCCATTAGGATACCTATAATGTATGCTCCCACTGACCCTTAGTGAAAACAGGCACTCCACATGTCAAAGTACACGTTATACAAGTATTGTCTAAACTTACTGTCCAGTTAAGTTTTATCGACTTGCGAACCAGTTAAGCATTCGAGCCCTAAACACTTCCAGTGCCTATCTCCTTATTCCATAAGGAGTGGAATGTTTGCTCTCAAATGCAAGGACTATTATTTTATATACTAAATCACAATGCCTGTGATATACAATAATATAGAAATAATAAATGCCTTATTTAATATTCATAATAACAATACAATGCTCTCACTCTCTCATCCTCTAAGTGGAATTCGAGGGCATATTCCTAACAATGTGAATGAATAAAAAGGACTATCCTTTTTCTTTTGTAGCTTTCATTCTTTTGGGTTTTTCCGCCATGATGATTAAGCACCTACAAATATTCATAAACTAAGCTGGTGGAGAAATTGTTGGTACCGAATCCACCACCTTCACCACTAAGGAATGTGAATGACCCATGCAACTTTGGGGTGATACTCACTACACCGAGCAATTAGAGAGATGGAATAGCCTAGTAAAAAGTCCGAATTAAAATCATCGAGGTACACCGATGATGTTTGCACGAAATTTCTGGAAATCGACGAGGACGTGTGGACTTTACATCATCAAGGTGGAATAAAATGCTATATTAGGGGGAGGTCCTTCATACAGAAGGATGACTCTTGAGTTCCTATCCACTTTGATGGTGACAAATAAACGAGACCGATACGATTCGAGAGTATCTAATTCTAGTTGGATAACCGTCACTACACTCCATCTATTGACAAACTGAACCCTGTCTACGGTGGGATAATGGGAATCTATAAGGGTATTGTCGTAATTGTACTTGGGAGAAAGTGAGCATTTCAGTATCTTTGTTAGATCAAAAAGAGATTGACCCTAAAACCACCACGGCAACCATGATTAGAAATCCTATTTTGTTATATATTTAACGAGTACTTGCACATTCGGATTTTGCTCGGGACGATGCAGGAAGTGTGATTGTTCACGATATTTTCATACTATGGTGTATGCTCAAGGGAGAGTCAATCGATCTAACATCTTTATTAGTCAAGAATTGGTCAAGGTTAGCTAACTACGCGAAATCAGGGGTACTTATGTCTGGTGGATTCACTACCCGATAGCAAGCCATTGCGGGGAAAGTCTTACCGAGTGGGAACAAGTCAAAGGAAATATAAAAATTGATATACAGACCTTACTCCACATGGATTTCATCCGTTTCGATGAGCGAGAGAGCAAGTTTCTTAAGCAAAAGCTTGATGACTACTTCCCAATGCCACATAGAGACCTCGCTATTTGCAAAAGTTGGAATGGCTTGTTAATATCACCTTGAGTGCATCTGCTCACCTTTCATGGACACGAGCAAATGATCCGATGGAGATGTTTTTAAAAGTGGTGCATCTGGATGTAGTTCAAAGATTGAATCTTGAAGAAGTCAATACCAAACAAAGAGAAGAGGAAGAAGAAATAGAATGAGTAATTGATGATTTTGGTCAAATGGGACACCTAAGGGACGAATAAATACAAGATGTGGTCAGTCCATCGCAAGTGACCAGCAAAGGAGAATGAGGACGATTAGAGAGGAACGTGTTTGAGGAACTCATGAGGCTATAGTGGAATTGGAAATGGAGGTGCAAGGGTTGAGGTCGGACATGACGGAGATGCATTGATGTTGCCATAATTTGAGGTGATGTTATGTCCATTTTGACATTATTGCAAGAATGGGCACCCATCCAACCTCCGCTGCCGTAATTGACAAGGTACCCCTTAAAAAATACCACTTTTCTTCATTTATCAAACTTGTACTTCCCTTTGGTTGCAGAACAAGTTTGGGGGTAGAGAAAAGTGCGAGTTATTTGAGGGTTTTTAATATTTTTTTGCATTTTCATGGAGTTGAATGTACTTTGTTTTACTTATTTTTGTTTTTATTCTAGTTTCTATTTCTAAGATTTATCTTTATTGCTTTTAGTTGTTTATTTTTGTGTTTTATTGTAAAATTGATAAAATATTTTAAGAAGTTTGATGTGGTATATGTAGGTCGAGGAGAAATTAGTAGTTGTCAATGAGGATTTTGTTGGGATTCGGTGCCTAAAACGAAGGCCCATCGGAAGCGGTAAAACGAAAATTAATTCGATCTGAATCCCTACGAGGATCGATCGAGCTACGTATATACGAATATATAAACGAAAAGCAAGAGTTGTAAGAAACTAACCCGTGAAGTCCGTTGATTAAATGGTAACCTTCTCTTGAGCTATTCCCCAAGCTTTGCTTGATCTCTACGAATCCAATCCGCTACAAGCCCTTGAACGATCCAACGCCGAAAGCACCGCGTCTCTACTTTCCATGCGCCAGAAAAATGACCGAAATGACAACACTCGATTAACCTCTAAGGTTACGGCTAGAATCAAGTGATGAAGCTTTTTTTTATTATTATTACACTATAAGTGTATAATATATATCTCTCAATCAATGTCTTGATCTTTCTCCAAGAGAATTCAAGAAGAAGTAAAAGACTTGGAAAAACTATTTTTCCTTCTCAGTCTATCTCAATCTCACGTATGGAAAGCTTTCCAACAAGTGAAGTGAGAGTCTTCATTTTATTCTCCATAAAATCCTCCCAAATCAAGACCAAATAATTAAAATGAATTAATTAAAAGATCTTGTTCCCTTGACACATCAAGTCATCCATCAATTTAGGTGGTGACAATGACCAAAGGAAAGGGGAGGGAAAATGGGCGGCCATCTAGAAGGAGCCGGGATGAGTTCGGTCCGTTTCGGACTCCCGTGAGTCCAAACAGATAAACTCCTATTCCGTTCCGATGTATTTATGTCGATTAATTAATCCAATCAATTAATCACATTAAATACATAATAAAATAATTAATTTATCCAAGAAATAATTATATGTATGAATTAAATTAATTACCCAGTAATTTATTTAATTCATTAGGCTGTAAATCAATTTATCCAATAAATCGATTTAAACATCTAATGTCCCAAATTAGATATCCAATATCTAATATTGATAATGAGATAATAAGCTTGATACATTCCGTCGTCAATCCTATTGCGCGACTCGGTAGGTCCGTCTCAGTCAGCAATGGGAGGAACCAAAGAGTAGTAGCACCACCTAGCCAGCCTGGCGGCCTATATTGTACCCCAACTGAGAAAGAATGATGGGATCATTCAAGAACCATTCTATCGTGAATACCAGTAAACGTATCAACCCTTCTTTCAAATGTCCCGATCAAATTATAGGGTCACGGTCAGTCAAACCCTATCTGCCCTTAACGTTATGCATGTGTTAATGCAAATCGAGATCATCGAGCTCTCGTGTATCCAATACAACTAGCTCCAATGCTTTTGCCAAAGACTTATGATCTCATCTGCCAATAACCGCATAGGACATATAACCCGCTCACTAACGGGAGAAAGAATTCTATCTTGGTATTCAGTAGGACCTGCTACTTACCCGTCAAGATGCATAGCGAGGTTGACCCCCACCTCCCGGTTTATAGGGTCGAACTTCTCTAATGAAAATCTTGACGTCACAAGTACATCCCTACTACATCTTCAAGTCGAAGGTTCACGAATACCTATCACAACCTTTCGATTCCGTCATTGACTATCCCGGAGTGAAAACTGTGTGACGAATCGTGGGTGAGTCGGTTCGAGTATACTAATCCAACTAGCATACCTATAACGTGTGCTCCCACTAACCATTAGTGTTCGACAGGCACTCTCCATGTCAAAGAACACATCATACAAGTCTTCACATAAACTTAACGCCCAGTCAAGTTTCATCGACTTGCGAACGATTAAGTATTTGAGCTATAAACCTTTCCAGTGCCGACCCCCTTATCCAATAAGGAGTGGAACAGTTTGCTCTCAAATACACGGACTAGTTTCTATATGTATATTTACGAGTTAGGAATGCCAGTAACTACCAGTAAATAAAGAAACATTCATTGGCTTATATAAATGATTTACATAATTACAAGTACAATGCCCTCACTCAACATCCTCTGAGTGGCATTCGAGGGCATACTCCTAAGAATCTCCCACTTGCACTCAATGCCACACACTATGGTATCTAATACCCATGTTCTCCAGATGACGCTCCAAGCTAGTCTTAGAAAGTATCTTGGTTAGTGGATCAGCGACGTTGTCGGCTGAGTCTACTCTATGCAGCACAATATATCCCTTGCAAACAAATTCTCTTACGAGATGATACTTCCTCTCAATATGTTTGGTGCTGTTGTGAAACCTCGGCTCCTTGGCATGCGCTACAGCTCCGTCGTTGTCGCGATGCAATGAACAGCAACAAAGACATGGTATCACTTGAAGTTCTCCCAGAAACTTCTTAATCCAATTGGAAGCCTCCGAGGCAGCTTGATACTCAGCCTGACAGGTGGAATCAGCAGTCGCGCTTTGCTTGGCGCTATGCCAAGATACTGCTCCTCTATTAAGAGTAAATATATAGCCAAAAGTAGACATCGAATCGTCCTTCAGTCCTTGGAAGTCCGAATCAGTGAATCCCACAACATCCAATTCTCCACCGCCATACATCAGAACCACATCTCTAGTCCTTCTCAAGTACTTAAGAATGTTCTTTATGGCAGTCCAAGGTTCCCTACCTGGGTTTGCCTGAAACCTACTCACCACGCTTACAGCATGCGCAATGTCAGGTCTCGTACACAACATAGCATACATAAGGCTACCCATGGCCGAAGCATATGGTATATTACTCATTTCCTTTCGTTCTTCCTCACCTTGAGGACACATCTTCAAGGAGAGTTTTATTCCATGTCGCATCGGTAGGAACCCTCTTTTAGAATCATCCATCATAAATCGCTTTAAGATTTTATCTATATAGATGGCTTGGGAAAGACCTATTATTCTCTTTGCTCTATCTCGGTAGAGTCGAATACCAAGAATATAGGTAGCTTCTCCCAAGTCTTTCATGGAGAAATTACTCGAAAGCCAAGCTTTCACAGAACTGAGCATTCCCACATCATTTCCTATTAGTAGAATGTTATCTACATATAGTACTAAGAATGTGATCTTGCTCCCACTAACCCTCTTGTATACACAAGGTTCCTCTTCATTTCGCATGAAGTCAAACTCTTTGACCGCCTCGTCAAAACGAAGGCTCCAACTACGCGACGCTTGCTTCAGTCCATAAATGGAACGCTGAAGCTTGCACACTTTCTGAATATCGACTTCGGACACAAAGCCTTTAGGCTGCTCCATATAGATTTCCTCCTCGAGGAATCCATTAAGGAAAGCCGTCTTTACGTCCATTTGCCATATCTCATAATCGTGGTAGGCAGCTATAGAAAGCATCATGCGAATAGACTTGATCATAGCTACGGGCGAGAAGGTATCGTGGTAGTCGATCCCTTCTTTCTGGGTATAACCCTTTTCCATAAGCCTGGCCTTATAGGCGTCAACCTTGCCATCACCATCGATCTTTCTCTTGTAGATCCACTTGTTCCCAATAGGCACTATGCCTTTGGGGCGGTCTACTAGAGTCCAGACTTGATTGACATGCATCGAGTCTATCTCAGCTTAGCTTCACGCCATTTTGCGGAGTCTACATCCACCATCGCTTGGTCATAGGTCGTTGGGTCAGTCTCTTGGCTATCACTTGGAACCTCAGGGAGACCTAGTTCCTCCAAGTGCACAAGCCCATACCTCTCAGGTAAATGAGATACCCTACTAGACCTATGAGGTGGTTGTACTTGTGTTTCAAAAGGTTCGGTTCCAATTTCTTGCACAGGTGTCTCCTTAGGAGTTTCATTGTATTCTTCCAAAGAAATACTTCTACCAGCTCCGCCTTCCTGGATGAACTCATCTTCCAGGAAGTGTGCTTGTAAAGCAACAACGATCTTTCGATCTTCGGGCATGTAGAATAGATAACCCATCATCCCAGATTGGAATCCAATGAAACGTCCCTTCGCGGACCTAGCTTCCAACTTTTCCACCTTAGTCTTCTTGACATAGGCGGGACATCCCCAAATCCTAATGTGAATAAGATTTGGTTTCCTTCCCTCCCACATCTCATGTGGAGTTTTAGGAACGGATTTAGAAGGACATCTTTTCAAGATATAAGCGGCAGTGAGGAGTGAATACCCCCACAGGTAAATCGGTAAGTCAGTATAGCCTAGCATGGAATGGACCATGTTCAACAGGGTCCGATTCCTTCTTTCTGACACACCATTTAATTGAGGAGTACCTGGAGGTGTTAGTTGTGAAACTATTCCATGTTCCTTAAGGAACTCGTCAAACTCCATACTTATATACTCGCCACCTCGGTCCAACCTAAGTGCTTTGATATGATTACCAGTCTGTTCTCGACTAGGGCCTTGAATTCCTGGAATTTCTCAAAGGCCTCGGATTTATATTTCATTAAGTATACATAACCATACCTAGTATGATCATCTGTAAACGTAATGAAATATTGATATCCGTCACGTGCTACTTCTAAAGCACCACATACGTCGGTATAGATTAATCCTAGTTTATCAGTGGCTCTTTCAAAAGTCCCTGTGAAGGGGGACTTAGTCATTTTGCCTTTAAGGCAAGATTCAAAAGTAGGAAAGGGATCCGATCCCAATGGACCCATAAGACCATCTTTTTCCATCTTGTAAACCTTGGTCTGACCAACATGACCAAGTCTAAGATGCCATTTCAAAACTTGATTGGTTTCATCCCTACCACGTTTCTAGTCATAGTATTCACAACTACTTTGTTGCTGAGTTTTAGATGATACAATCCATTTAACAATGTAGCAGTACCCACTAGTTTATTTCTGAAATAAATTTTGCAGGAACCATCACCAATAAAAAATGAAAAGCCTTTTCGGTCCATGACCTGAATGGATACAATATTTTTGTGCCCCTTGGGCAAAACAAGTACATCTTCTAAAGTCAAAAAAAATCCGGATTCTAAAACCAAAAGAAGTGATCCTATGTCGATCGCCTCGACACTATGCCCGCTTCCGACTGTGATCATAACTTCTCCAGCTCCAAGCTTCCTATTTTGTTCTAGATCCTGATTCATGGTACAAATATGAGAACTAGCACCAGAATCCAGTATCTAGGAAGTAGAAAATACAGTAGCAGAACAATTTGTTTCCAAAACTAAAAGTTCTGTACCTGAAGCGCCATGAAGAATCGGACAGTCTCTTGCCCAGTGGCCCAGCTCACCGCACTTGAGACAAGCGTCCTTCTTCTTGCTCTTCGAAACCATTGGGTCCTTGCCCTTTCCCTTAAAGTCCTTGACATGTGGTCCAGTCTGATTCTTGGTCTTTTTCTTCTTGTTCTTAGACCTCCGAGGTCCAAAAGAAATCACAAGGGCAGACTCCTTCATCCGCGGAGTCTTCATCTGAGACTGTGTGGTCACCAGTTTGTTCATTAGCCCAGCTAAATTACATGCAATCTCATTGCAGTTAAAGTTCATAACAAACTATGAGAAGGAATCAGGGAGAGACTGAAGGATAAGGTCGGTTTGGAGAGAAATATCCATTTTAAAATCAAGAGCCTCCTATCTCTCGATCATTGATATCATTTTGAGGACGTGTTCCCTAACCTTCTCACCTTCCTTCATCCTTGTACCGAACAGTTGCTTGGATATCTCATATCTAGCAGTTCTGCTGTGCTCACCATAAAGCTCGGTTAAGTGAGATAGAATCTGCTTAGCAGAAGTTATTTTCTCATGAGCTCTCTGAAGCTCATTAGACATGGAAGCCATCATATAAGCACGGACTTTCACGTCATCCTTAACCCACTTTTCATGGTTTTCAATCTCTTCCTGATTGGCTCGGGTCCGCACAGGAGGCGCTGGAATGTCCGTCTCCAAGACGTATCCCAGTGCCTCTATACTGAGGACAATCATCAGATTGCGGAGCCAATCCACAAAGTTAGGTCCCATCAAGTTGTTCTTTTCGAGTAGAATTGCGAGTGGATTCATTGTCATATTGAGAGTTATGTATGCATTAAGTACGACAGATTAATTAGTAACTCGTTCAATTATGATCTGAGTATAGAATTAAGGTCTTTTCTATTCTTGTTACCCAGCTCCCACTATTTTTATCGGAATAACACACTCCTATGTGAAATCCGGAAGTATCGTCGCTTTACTTCATAGTGGTGATTGAGTTCTTTATAAATCTTAATAGAGGGCAACCAAACAGGTTTCTAGTCTATTAATTTTTATAAAGTGGTGTCCAACACCAATCCATCTAATGGATGATTCGATCTTCTTTTTCCCCTTGTTCACTCCCCTCAACCTATACGATTTCTATGGTTCGTGAAAAAGTTAAGTTTACACCATCGACGCAAATCATTTTCACAATTGAATCTTATCCGGCAACCTATCAGGTTTCTAGGGATAAAATTTGCTCCAACCAAAGGCATCCAATGTGCTCCCGGTAATTTATCCGTCCTCCCCGAACGACTACCCCGATAACTCGGAAGCATAACACATCCGGTTTGGATTTCAATTTCTCGAAAACTTGATGGAGGGAAGGAAAACCTTGAAACCTTATAAACTTAATAATTTGTTGTGGGAAAATTTTCGCGATTAACGTTACACTTTGCACATTAATCATTTAAGCGCGTTTGTGGCATTCATACAATATGAAAAAACCATTCACAACCTAGTTGCTACCAATATGTGGTTCATGGACCGTTCCTAGAAATCAAAAACTCCGTAATCTAATTACAAGTCTTCATCTTGAATCTTCGTCTTCTCGAAACGGATCTTCCTCTGGTCTTCATCATTTCATATAAATTTTACATTAAAAATTGCATTCTAGATACAAATATTTCTAGCAAGATAAATAGGCTCAAAACGGCCTTTACAACCCAATCGAATAAAACAAATGATTCAAAACTAAGTCCATGAACCACATACCCATTCAAAAGCATTCATCCAATAAATACTATATAAACGGAAAGCGTAGAGATATATTGATCCAATCAACAATTTGAATCGATCCAATCGATTCACATAACCGGTAATATGAAAAACGTTCAAATAATTCGGTCGATCACAAGTATTCCAATAAATCAATTTTTCCTTATAAAATGAAATACCATATATTATTTTAATCATATTAAATCCAATTTAAAATGTGGGAAATCAATTTTAGGAATACACGAAGAAAACAAGCCCGAAACGGGTTCGAAATGGGCTGAACCGCGCCCGAAAAATACCATTTGGCTACAGTAGGGCTGCCCAGCAGCCCTGGGCCGCGGCCCACAGTACAGAAACTACTCTGCCGGGCTGCAGCAACCCTGGGCCGCGGCCCCCGAGCCTTGGGCTGCGGCCCCCTGCTTTCGGACCACTACCGGACCGTCCAACGGCAATTCGGGGCTAGTTTTTCAACCAGATATCCAATATCTATATTTTCCAAGATTCATATCATCAATATAAATCATATTTCCAAGAAATAGAAGATTTATATTTAGACATAACTTACGAAAAATACAAATATAACGAACGAAAAACATATACCACGATTATGATGAAAACGATTCTAAATCATTCACCATCTAATCGAGCATTCCAAATGCCAATATCGTATATACGATCGCAAGACCTACGCTCTGATATCACTGTTGGGATTCGGTGCCTAAAACAAAGGCCCAGCGGAAGCGGTAAAACGAAAATTAATTCGATCTGAATCCCTACGAGGATCGATCGAGCTATGTATATACGAATATATAAACGAAAAGCAAGAGTTGTAAGAAACTGACCCTTGAAGTCCGTTGATTAAATGGTAACCTTCTCTTGAGCTATTCCCCAAGCTTTGCTTGATCTCTACGAATCCAATCCGCTACAAGCCCTTGAACGATCCAACACCGAAAGCACCGCGTCTCTACTTGCCACACGCCAGAAAAACGACCGGAATGACAACACTCGATTAACCTCTAAGGTTACGGCTAGAATCATGTGATGAATCTTTTTTATTATTATTACACTCTAAGTGTATAATATATATATCTCTCAATCAATGTCTTGATCTTTCTCCAAGAGAATTCAAGAAAAATGAAGAAGAAGTAAAAGACTTAGAAAAACTATTTTTCCTTCTCACTCTATCTCAATCTCACGTATGGAAAGCTTACCAACAAATGAAGTGAGAGTCTTCATTTTATTCTCCATAAAATCCTCCCAAATCAAGATCAAATAATTAAAATGAATTAATTAAAAGATCTTGTTCCCTTGACACATCAAGTCATCCACCAATTTAGGTGGTGACAATGACCAAAGGAAAGGGGAGGGGAAATGGGCGGCCATCTAGAAGGAGCTGGGACGAGTTCGGTCCGTTTCGGACTCCCGTGAGTCCAAACAGATAAACTCCTATTCGGTTCCGATCAATTAATCCAATCAATTAATCACATTAAATACATAATAATATAATCAATTTCTCCAAGAAATAATTATATGTATGAATTAAATTAATCATCCAGTAATTTATTTAATTCATTAGGCCGTAAATCAATTTATTCAATAAATCGATTTAAACATCTAATGTCCCAAATTAGATATCCAATATCTAATATTGATAATGAGATAATAAGCTTGATACATTCCGTCGTCAATCCTATTGCGCGACTCGGTAGGTCCGTCTCAGTCAGCAAAGGGAGGAACCAAAGAGTATTAGCACCACCTAGCCAGCCTAGCGGCCTATACTGTACCCCAACTGAGAACGAATGATGGGATCATTCAAGAACCATTTTGTCGTGAATACCAGTAAACGTATAAACCCTTATTTCAAATGTCCCGATCAAGTTATTGTAATATCTGGAATTTCTACTACTGTTGTTTGATATTATTTTATCCGAGTTATATTGTACAGCGTGGAATCTGTACAGTAGGAATAAAATAAATAAAGGACTGAGATGTCAGTATCGGTATAATTGTCGTATCTGGTCGACAGTTACATTTGAGGATATCGTGTATCAGGTTATCGTACTTTCGATATAGAGTATATCGTATAAGAATGTTATTGGATTCAGTATATGTATTCAGTAAGTGTATATGTGTTTTCGGTATGTCGAGACAGGCGGTAACAGTTGAAAATGGCTAAGTGTAACATTATTAGCGCACGCTAATAATCATGAGTAGCGCACGCTATCGTGCAGGATTAGCGCACGCTACGGATATAAGATAACGCACGCTAATACAGTCCGATCGGAAGGAATCTACGCGTGGACCAGGCCACTTTCGGCGCACGTTCTGATAAGTCAACGGATGTTGTAATGTAGTGTTAGCGCACGCTAATGCATGTTGATTAGCGCACGCTAACTATATATCGGTCAACAGGGAATCTTGGCTTTATTGGTTGATTTCGGATTGTGGGGTCACAAGCATCTTCGTGGTAGGTGTAGACTGTAGCAAGTCAACTGGTATTAGCGCACGCTAAGGTAAATGACTTGCGTACGCTAGGCAGGATGTTTTACGTACGTTAATGCATGGGCATTATGTACGTAAGCTAGTTTACGAAGCAAGGCAGTAGCCTCTGGGCTTCGATAGCGCACGCTAACAAAGTCAGTTAGCGCACGCTAAGGCGGTAGCGCACGCTAAACATGAGATGTTAGCGCACGCTAATAATGAATATTATAAAAGGGGACAGAAGGGTGCTGAGAAGCATTTCGTCATTCTTTCTTCTTTCAGCCGAGAGAGAGAGAGAGAGAGTTGGGATATATTTGAGGTTCCAAACACTGGATTAAGGTGGAGTTAATCATCCATAACAACATTTGAAGCTTGAAATCATTGGTGATTCTTGGAAATGGATTCAACCTTGGAAATCAATCCATTCCTTCAAAAAGGTAATTACTCTTCACTTTGAGATTTCGTTTTGGATTGTATATGATGTTCTTGAGCTGATGATTATCATATAAACAAGTTGATAAGTATGATTATGAGTTGGATTACCGGATCATGATAATGTTATTGTTGATATGAATATATTGATATGAATTGGATGGTTTCGAATGCGTTATTTATCTTCAAAGAGATATGTTGGCTAATGTCTTCCTTCAATTCGGATCTGTGATGTTGTTGTTGTTGGTTCCTTCATATGATGGTGAACATGGCATGATTATGAGTTCTTGGTGTTTAGGTTGTCGATGTTAAGGAAGATGAAATATGAATATATGACTTGAATTAGGAGTCGGATGATTACCTGTATGGTAAAGGATATTGGGTTTTGTTGTTTAATAGCTATGAACATGGTTCAGAATCACTTAGAGTTTTGATAATCACCATATGTTGATCGGTATCCGAAATGCATGCAACTGCACGTTATTAGCGCACGCTAAGCCTACTGGCTAGCGCACGCTATCGGGAACAACTTAGCGCACGCTACGGTAAAAGATTAACGTGCGCTAAGTCAACAGGCAGGGTAATATATTCTGTTTCGGTTATGAATTCGTGATCGTTTAAGTTGGTTTGATCAGACTTGTGGTTAACTGAGATATTGTTGAGCCGTTGGGTTTGTGAATTGGTTTTAGCGGTTGTTGATTATTATCGGATTGTTGTTTAATCGATTATTGTTATAGGTCAAGTTTATTGATCGGTGTTTATAACCATATGCTGCGGTCGTGTTCGAGGATGTTCGTGAATTGCTTTGGTCGGGACCGAGGGACTTGTAGATGATGACAATGGAATTGGTAACGACTTCATCATCGTCGTATCGGTATCGAGGCAAGTTATTACTTGCTCAGTTATAATATTTAATGAATGGTTTCAGTTTCATTTCGTTTATAATGCATATAGCGATGATTATTATTGTGAACTCTGGATATTCGGATCGCATATCGATCTTTCGATTCTGGGAGGTAAATCATAATGTATATGCTTTATCTCAGTTATTGGTATGTTCGAGTATCGAGGTTACATTATGGTAAAGACGAGGATATGAGTATCTATAGTTCATTGTACGTTTGGATCGCCGAGCATTGAGGATAATCGTTGGTGATGATTGGACATCGAGGTTGCTCCCGAAGGACTCGGGGCAAGTATTCCATATTGATTATGGTTTAATGTTATTTATTTTGGTCTATTACATTTTCTTTCATGTTGTGGAACATGGAGTCGTCCTAGTAGATTGTCATGTTGTCGTTCATGTTATGTTGTTCATGTTGATGAACGTGTTGATTTGCATATGTGTATGCATATTGTGTTGTTCATGTTGTGTAAATAATCCGATGGGATTATGAGGATCTATGCTGAGGGCGCTGGATCGAATGTCCACCATGCGTTGGTTCGACGGGATCATAATGGGATCTATGCTGAGGGCGCTGGATCGCTGGACAGGTTTTCCACCATGCGTTGGTCCGATGGGATCATCATGGGGATCTATGCTGAGGGCGCTGGATCGTTGGATTACCCAGTATTGTGTTATTGTTGTGCATATGTATATTGTTGGTTATCCACCTCGTGTTGATCTTGTAGGATCATCTTGGGATCTATGCTGAGGGCGCTGGATCATGGGATTTCCATTGAGTATACATAGTTGTTATTGTTTTGAGCATATTGACGTTGTCATATGAGTATGCATTTGTAGGTCTTGTGTTAGGACCTTGTCCGCATTGCATTGTTCTGATATTGGATTAGACTGATATGATTATCGTGGCACATCATATCTCGAGGTATGTTCCATATTTTTCTTTGGTCTTGTCTTTGGTGGACAATCAGTTATTGTCTTGGGATTTAATGATATTATTCGATGGATCGTATTGGTCAGAAATGGTAGATTTCCGTATCGTGAGTTGGTTATGATAGTTTGAGGATCTTGAGTATTGTTTGAGGTACAATACAGATATTACGTTCGAGTTTATTGGTTAATCGAGTACAGGATGTGAAACATGATAATGGTTATTCTGATGAGAATTACTTGAGTAAGTAAAGTCATGGAGGCAAGATTACATTGGTCGTATTCTTATTCTGTATTCTCATTGGTATGTATTATTAATGTGATGTGACGGTTATCATTGTTGGATATTATGGCTGACCCCATCGTGTGATTTCTTTTAGGTTCTTGGAGTATCGAGCTTGTAGCGGTCGTGAAGAGATGAGATTCCCGGAGAATACTGGCTAGGACATGTTGTGTGCATTGAGTTTCTTGATTGGTTCTCGTATTCCGCTGCTAGAGTATCTTTATGGTTGGTCTTTTTCCGCTGCGTGAGTATTTTGAAATGACCTTTTGGTATCTGGTAACTGTGGTTGCTTTGGAAATCATTTTCTAAACTTTTGAGTGTCGGCCGTTTGGCCTTACGATTTCAAATGAGTTTTTACGACGGTTTTTGATAAATGGATTTTATGTCTTTATGCATTTTTAAAGATATACCGTCGTTGGCCTCTTGGGCATTTGTAAATAATTGTAAAAATTTCCTTTAGCATTATGGGTTCCATCTCGGGGCCCACGGCGCTGTAATATTTCCGGTTAAATCTGGGGGTGTTACAGAATATGGTATCGGAGCTTAGGTTGAGAAAACCTAGGCATTTGGGTCGAGTTGGGTCGTGTTTTTGTTGCGTCATTCGAGTTGTCGATTGACAAATATTAGAGCCGTGAGTCTTTGTTGTTCACTCAGGCTTGTGCGTTATCGGATTTGCCAAGATCGCATCGGGCTTGTTATAACTTTTCCAAATGGTGTTAACGAGATTCTCTGGAATGAGATGTATTGTGTTCTTGAGTCGAACTGATTTGGCAAACGTGTGTTTTGAAAATATCCATGTCGAGTATTTTCTAGAGTCGAGACATGTGCCAGTATCACGGGGAATCGTCGGCTTCACGATCTGTAAGTATTTGGATTTTCGAATTTCGTTGAGATTTATTTCCGTTCTAAGTTGATATGTTTTGAGATTCAGCAGATATCATGCGTTACAATATGAGATGTCAGAGTGGGACAGGATTGATGATCTTGAAGAACTATGATTTTGGAAATCAGTATGTTGGTTAGATTTTGGAACGGAATTGTGCATTTGAGGAGAAATATTGTGCATGGTTGAGAAGAACATGTAGCATGTTAATTCATTTTAAGATATATGAACTGCTTTTGAGCATTTGAAAATGATACTTTTCAAAATATATGTTTTACGGATGTTTTACGGAAAATGATTTTTGGGTCGAGACCCAATTGATTTTGAAATGGTTTTATAACTCAGGACTTAGAGTCCTAAAAGAGTTTTCTACTTTTTAAACTTCTTGTAATGCGGAACGAGATACGGGCTGAGACCCTAATGTTCAAAAGAAGCTTTTCTGTTTTCTAAAACTCCCAAGAATTGTAAAACACTTTATCAATATTTATCTATTTCGTTTCTGCCTTTCAGAGTTTTGGTTTACTTGTTCAAATGGAACCTCTCGGGAAGTCTTTCACTGTGTTTGATTTGTTGATTTGTTTCAATGTTTTGTCATATCATATTTGAGGTGATCCAGGATGGATTAAGGATTGACGTTGCGAGTAGTATGTGGAGGATTTTTTATCAAAGTCTATATATTGAGATTTTGGAATTTCATCGTCTGGTTTTCCGATGGAATATCAGTGAATTTGGTGACGAGCCGAATTGGTATACAGGAGTATGGATATGGACAAGCATTTGCATAAATTCCATTTTATTTAATCATGTGTATTCGAAAGAATTTTTATCGAGAACTTGGCACCAGCGATCCGATTTAATTTTTAAATTGATTTCGTGATCTTACGAAAAATTTATGTTTTGAGTTTTGAAAGAACTTTCAAAAATTTGTCTTTTGACAAGACTATATGATTTCAAACTGGTTTTGAAAATGCGATTGATATACAAACGCATTAGTGCATAGTGCATAACATTGTGGAGTTATAAACGTGACTCACGAATTGGATAATACATCAGTATGGAACGATGAATAGAGAATCGAACTTTAGTATGGCAGTTTGGTTACCCAGGAATGATCGGCTGATCTATCGGATGAGAGGAATATGCTGCGTGTTGTAGATCCATGCACAGGATGTAATTTTAGGACTTTGTATTTCGTGAGATCAAGACATATATGCTATGTGATTCCATTGATATGGTGGTAGTGTGATTCTTACCATAGTGATCTTTGAATGATTTCTTTGTAAGTGTAAATTTGGGGATGGCGACGCCATGCTGGTTGTTTTGGATATTGAGTGGTCGTTCCCACTCCTTGTATGAATTGGTATGTTCGTCGATTTGCGATTTGTTGTTCGTATGCCGAGGGAAATGTTCGCCAGTTGGGTATGCTTATTGAGATCTACTGTGCGTGATTGATTTGTCGTTTTGAGAATGTTATTCTTTCGTATATCTGTTTCTGTGGTTCTGTGTTGATCGTGTTGGAGTTTACCGTGTGAAGGTATTCTCGATTTTCGTTGATCATTCGTTGGTAATATTGGAGTTTATCACGTTGATGATATTCTCGATTGTGTTTTGACCTCTGGTTGATCATATTGGAATTTATCATGTCGATGATAAATTCGGTTGATTGTTGATCATTGTTGGTGATCATCTGAGCGTTCGGATTTTGTGTTGATGTTTCGGTATTCGTGTCGTTGTTTTGGGCAGTTGTTTTGTAGATGTATTGTGTATTATTCGTCTTATCGGAATTGGGACTTGATTATGTAATCAGGCAGACAGGGTTTGATTCGGGCAGATTGTTTCATCTGAAGATGATATTTTGTTGAGACTCAGGGAATTGTGATCGTAAGCGTATTGAGACTGTACAGTGAGACCGCTTGCTAGTATTTCAGGAGATCGTCGACCTGCGTATTTGTAAGTATGCTCTTTTGGTTATTCGGTGATGACGATAATTGATCGTTGTCGTGATGGTTTTGGGGATATTTTGGGTTGGAAGGTATGTTTGTTTGTTTTATGACGGATTGCAAGTTTCGAGGACGAAACTTATTTTAAGTGGTGTAGAATGTAATATCCGGAATTTCTACTACTGTTGTTTGATTTTATTTTATCCGAGTTATATTGCACAGCGTGGAATCTGTACAGTAGGAATAAAATAAATAAAGGACTGAGATGTCAGTATCGGTATAATTGTCGTATCTGGTCGACAGTTACATTTGAGGATATCGTGTATCAGGTTATCGTACTTTCGATATAGAGTATATCGTATAAGAATGTTATTGGATTCAGTATATGTATTCAGTAAGTGTATATGTGTTTTCGGTATGTCGAGACAGGCGGTAATAGTTGAAAATGGCTAAGTGTAACATTATTAGCGCACGCTAATAATCATGAGTAGCGCACGCTATCGTGCAGGATTAGCGCACGCTACGGATATAAGATAACACACGCTAATACAGTCCGATCGGAAGGAATCTACGCGTGGACCAGGCCACTTTCGGCGCACGTTCTGATAAGTCAACGGATGTTGTAATGTAGTGTTAGCGCACGATAATGCATGTTGATTAGCGCACGCTAACTATATATCGGTCAGCAGGGAATCTTGGCTTTATTGGTTGATTTCGGATTGTGGGGTCACAAGCATCTTCGTGGTAGGTGTAGACTGTAGCAAGTCAACTGGTATTAGCGCACGCTAAGGTAAATGACTTGCGTACGCTAGGCAGGAGGTTTTACGTACGTTAATGCATGGGCATTACGTACGTAAGCTAGTTTACGAAGCAAGGCAGTAGCCTCTGGGCTTCGATAGCGCACGCTAACAAAGTCAGTTAGCGCACGCTAAGGCGGTAGCGCACGCTAAACATGAGATGTTAGCGCACGCTAATAATGAATATTATAAAAGGGGACAGAAGGGTGCTGAGAAGCATTTCGTCATTCTTTCTTCTTTCAGCCGAGAGAGAGAGAGAGAGAGTTGGGATATATTTGAGGTTCCAAACACTGGATTAAGGTGGAGTTAATCATCCATAACAACATTTGAAGCTTGAAATCATTGGTGATTCTTGGAAATGGATTCAACCTTGGAAATCAATCCATTCCTTCAAAAAGGTAATTACTCTTCACTTTGAGATTTCGTTTTGGATTGTATATGATGTTCTTGGTGATGATTATCATATAAACAAGTTGATAAGTATGATTATGAGTTGGATTACCGGATCATGATAATGTTATTGTTGATATGAATATATTGATATGAATTGGATGGTTTCGAATGCGTTATTTATCTTCAAAGAGATATGTTGGCTAATGTCTTCCTTCAGTTCGGATCTGTGATGTTGTTGTTGTTGGTTCCTTCATATGATGGTGAACATGGCATGATTATGAGTTCTTGGTGTTTAGGTTGTCGATGTTAAGGAAGATGAAATATGAATATATGACTTGAATTAGGAGTCGGATGATTACCTGTATGGTAAAGGATATTGGATTTTGTTGTTTAATAGCTATGAACATGGTTCAGAATCACTTAGAGTTTTGATAATCGCCATATGTTGATCGGTATCCGAAATGCATGCAACTGCACGTTATTAGCGCACGCTAAGCCTACTGGCTAGCGCACGCTATCGGGAACAACTTAGCGCACGCTACGGTAAAAGATTAACGTGCGCTAAGTCAACAGGCAGGGTAATATATTACATTTGATTATGAATTCGTGATCGTTTAAGTTGGTTTGATCAGACTTGTGGTTAACTGAGATATTGTTGAGCCGTTGGGTTTGTGAATTGGTTTTAGCGGTTGTTGATTATTATCGGATTGTTGTTTAATCGATTATTGTTATAGGTCAAGTTTATTGATCGGTGTTTATAACCGTATGCTGCGGTCGTGTTCGAGGATGTTCGTGAATTGCTTTGATCGGGACCGAGGGACTTGTAGATGATGACAATGGAATTGGTAACGACTTCATCATCGTCGTATCGGTATCGAGGCAAGTTATTACTTGCTCAGTTATAATATTTAATGAATGGTTTCAGTTTCATTTCGTTTATAATGCATATAGCGATGATTATTATTGTGAACTCTGGATATTCGGATCGCATATCGTTCTTTCGATTCTGGGAGGTAAATCATAATGTATATGCTTTATCTCAGTTATTGGTATGTTCGAGTATCGAGGTTACATTATGGTAAAGACGAGGATATGAGTATCTATAGTTCATCAGACGTTTGGATCGCCGAGCATTGAGGATAATCGTTGGTGATGATTGGACATCGAGGTTGCTCCCGAAGGACTCGGGGCAAGTATTCCATATTGATTATGGTTTAATGTTATTTATTTTGGTCTCTTACATTTTCTTTCATGTTGTTGAACATGGAGTCATCCTAGTAGATTGTCATGTTGTCGTGCATGTTATGTTGTTCATGTTGATGAACGTGTTGATTTGCATATGTGTATGCATATTGTGTTGTTCATGTTGTGTAAATAATCCGATGGGATTATGAGGATCTATGCTGAGGGCGCTGGATCGAATGTCCACCATGCGTTGGTTCGACGGGATCATCATGGGATCTATCCGAGGCTGGATCGGCTGGACGGAGTTTTCCACCATGCGTTGGTCCGACGGGATCATCATGGGGATCTATCTTGAGAACCTTTGGATCGTTGGATTACCGGTATTGTGTTATTGTTGTGCATATGTATATTGTTGGTTATCCACCTCGTGTTGATCTTGTAGGATCATCTTGGGATCTATCTTTGAGGCGCTGGATCATGGGATTTCCATTGAGTATACATAGTTGTTATTGTTTTGAGCATATTGACGTTGTCATATGAGTATGCATTTGTAGGTCTTGTGTTAGGACCTTGTCCGCATTGCATTGTTCTGATATCGGATTAGACTGATATGATTATCGTGGCACATCATATCTCGAGGTATGTTCCATATTTTTCTTTGGTCTTGTCTTTGGTGGACAATCGGTTATTGTCTTGGGATTTGATGATATTATTCGATGGATCGTATTGGTCAGAAATGGTAGATTTCCGTATCGTGAGTTGGTTATGATAGTTTGAGGATCTTGAGTATTGTTTGAGGTACAATACAGATATTACGTTCGAGTTTATTGGTTAATCGAGTACAGGATGTGAAACATGATAATGGTTATTCTGATGAGAATTACTTGAGTAAGTAAAGTCATGGCGGCAAGATTACATTGGTCGTATTCTTATTATGTATTCTCATTGGTATGTATTATTAATGTGATGTGACGGTTATCATTGTTGGATACTATGGCTGACCCCGTCGTGGGATTTCTTTTAGGTTCTTGGAGTATCGAGCTTGTAGCGGTCGTGAAGAGATGAGATTCCCGGCGAATACTGGCTAGGACATGTTGTGTGCATTGAGTTTCTTGATTGGTTCTCGTATTCCGCTGCTAGAGTATCTTTATGGTTGGTCTTTTTCCGCTGCGTGAGTATTTTGAAATGACCTTTTGGTATCTGGTAACTGTGGTTGCTTTGGAAATCATTTTCTAAACTTTTGAGTGTCGGCCGTTTGGCCTTACGATTTCAAATGAGTTTTTACGACGGTTTTTGATAAATGGATTTTATGTCCTTATGCATTTTTAAAGATATACCGTCGTTGGCCTCTTGGGCATTTGTAAATGATTGTGAAAATTTCCTTTAGCCTTGTGGGTTCCATCTCGGGGTCCACGGCGCTGTAATATTTCCGGTTAAATCTGGGGGTGTTACAGTTATAGGGTCACGGCTAGTCAAACCCTATCTGTCCTTGACGCTATGCATGCGTTAATGCAAATCGAGATCATCGAGCTCTCGTGTATCCAATACAACTAGCTCCAATGCTTTGGCCAAAGACTTATGATCTCATCTGCCAATAACCGCACAGGACATATAACCCGCTCACTAACGGGAGAAAGAATTCTATCTTGGTATTCAGTAGGACCTGCTACTTGCCCGTCAAGATACATGTCGAGGTTGACCCCCACCTCCCGGTTTATAGGGTCGAACTACTCTAATGAAAATCTTGATGTCACAAGCACATCCCTACTAAATCCTCAAGTCGAAGGTTCACGAAAACCTATCACAACCTTTCGATTTCGTCATTGACTGTCCCAGAGTGAAAATCGTGTGATGAATCGAGGGTGAGTGGGTTCGAGTATAGTAATCCAATTAGCATACCTATAACGTGTGCTCCCAGTAACCATTAGTGTTCGACATGTACTCTCCATGTCAAAGAACACGTCCTACAAGTCTTCACATAAACTTAACGCCCAATCAAGTTTCATCGACTTGCGAACGATTAAGTATTTGAGCTATAAACCTTTTCAGTGCCGACCCCCTTATCCAATAAGGAGTGGAACGTTTTGCTCTCATATACACGGACTAGTTTCTATATGTATATTTATGAGTTAGGAATGCCAGTAACTATCAGTAAATAAATAAACATCCATTGCTTTATATAAATGATTTACATAATTACAAGTACAATGTCCTCACTCAACATCCTTTGAGTGGCATTCGAGGGCATACTCCTAACAGATTTTAGTGTTGAGTGGTTTTTTGAAGGCAAGTTGCTTATTAAAAAAATCGAGAGAATAAAATATACACTTGAACGAATCGCATGTAGGCTTTGATAATGTTTTTACCTCTTGCTTTGGCTATCTTAATCTTTCCTCAACTTTAGTGAAAAACTTTTTGGTGTCTAGAACTTGCCTTGGGTGGTTTTGAATATGCATGATAATATATGAGCCGAGAAGACGATACTTAACATTTTTGAAACTTGTGAGCTTTTGAGCCTTATTTGCTATTATGCAAAGGTTTCATTGGTTGAATGTATTATTCGTGTTGTGGAACTCTAGAACTTGCATTGGTATCTTTGTCGAAACCGCAAGTGTATGATAATGAGTGTAGATGGTCTTAGTCGCTTTTTATTTAGCCTTTCAAATCTTTTGGCCTTACCCAAAAATCATTAATTCTCTAGTTAGCCTCATTGTGCCTTTAAGCCTATATTTTTTTAACCATATAATGAGCCTTTCATTCCCTTTACATCATTTTTTTCATATACTCGAGACCTTAGAATTATCTATAAAGAACGGTACTTAAAGAGGTGGTGAGTTAAAGGGGTTATAAAGCATATTATGGGTTAAGGAATTATTTTAGGAGTAAAAGTTGATAATCGGAGAAATATATTAGAAAAATTAAGACACTCCTATGATTGGGAACCTAGTAACCGGGTATATTCACGTTGCGTATAGTTTATATTCATGTAAAATGGTATCCTTTGAATAGAGGTGTATAGAAGAAAAAAGCTGAAAAAATAAGGTAGAATAAGGTTGATGATTTTTCAATTCAAAGATGTGTTCTTATTATTATTAGAGGGTGGCTGAGAGAAGCTAGTTTTAATATTGAAAGCTTCTAAATTATATGAGATTGGTGGAAGTGATTATGTATTCTTATCTGCTCAAGTCAAGTCACTTTAGCCATAATGATCCTACCCCGACCAAAGAGCCTATATTACAACCAATAAAAAAGCTTTTCCATACATAAAGTTGCATACGCAACGCGTGCTAATATGAGACAATTTACAAGCTTATGGTAGTTTCACATCATTGAACGAGTTTGAGTGCAAAAGCGTCCCATATACACTTGAGAGTGAGCGACACTTATCCGGTGAGGTTTATATAATCTTCGTTGATTCTTGGCTCCCATATGTTGGCTGTATAGAATAATGAAATGATCTACAAGGTTATAGTAAATATTGAGTTTGATCTTTATTGATGAATTGCAAGATGCCTTTTCTCATGGAAATCTCATTGATTCTTAGTGATATCAAGTTAGTGAAGGTGAAATTTTTAGGATTGCTCAAGATTTTAATCATTAATCGTCCCTGCTTGCGAAAGCACTATATCACATGGCCCCGACTGAAATGCAGGAGCTGAAGAATTAGCTAGAGAATTAACTGTTAAGGGTTATATTTGACTGAATGCATCCTCGTGGTGGCCACTAGTTGCGTCTGTGTACTATTTACCATGAGTTGAACATGGAATCAATCAAGAACATGCATCCTTTACCCCATGAGTTGGATCAGTTTGAGGGCACCGTATTTTCCAAGATTGATTTGATATCTGGCTATCTTTGGTTGAGGATCTGAGAGTCAAATATTTTGAGGATGGACTTTCATACTAGACACTGCGAGATTGTGGTGATGCTATTTGGGTTGATGAATGCGCTGATAATGTTTATGGAATTAATGAACCGAGTGTTACTTGATTATCTAGATTGTTTCATGGTGATTTTTATCAACGACATTTTGATTTACTCTCGCGACCTTGAGGAGCATGAGCATCATCTCATTCAGGTTCTCTACGTGTTTAGATGAGAATAGCTTAAAGGAAAGTTTTTCAAATGTGAGTTCTGGATGTCCGAGATGGCTTTTCTCGAGCATGTGATACCAGCTGATGGGGTTAGTGTTGACCCACCAAACACGGAGGCTACACGAGATTGGCTACGTTTGAAGAATGTGAAGGAAATTCGGCATTTTCTTGGTTTGGCGGGCTACTAAAGACGATTTATTGAAGGTTTTTCCAAGATTGCTCAGCCACATATGAGTCTTTTGAGGAAACATAAGCAATACATGTGGTCAGAGGCATGTCAACAGAGCTTTCACGAGCTCAAGAGTCGATTAATTTTGGCACCTGTTTTGGTATTGTCACATAGAACCGAAGGATTCATGTACATTGTGACACATCGGGGTAAGGCATTTGATGTGTGTTGATGAAAAATGGGAAGGTGATTTCCTATGCATCGTCACAGTTGAGGCCTTATGAGATCAATTACCCAACCCACGACTTGGAGTTAGCAGCTGTGGTGTTTGCTTTGAAAATCTGGCGTCATTACTTGTACGGAGTCACTTGTCAGACTTTCACTGATCATAAGAGCCTGAAGTACATATTAAAGTAGTTCAATATGCAACAGATATGGTGGTTAGAGATGATCAAAGATTATGACATCGGGATCTTATACCACTCGGGTAACACAAATGAGGTTGTCAATGCCTTGAGTCGCAAAACCGTGCAGGAGCAAATGCTTGCTCATTTGATAGTTTAAAAGGAACTACAACAAGAGTTTGTAAGACCAGAGATCGAGTTTTGGCTACAGCGTGTGCAAGGGCATCTTTGTACACTTGAGATTTCGTATTCTCTAGATGATACAGGAAAAAATAGGGTACAGACTCGTTCTTATCACAGAACCGTGATACTTTTTAAAGGGAGGTAGGGTGTAATTTAATATTTTTTCTATTGTTCTGTACGTATACTTAAATTTCAGAATTATTCTTCGATATTGTTTTGTTTTGATGTTGTCGATACTCGTATTTATTTTTTGAAGTTGAGCAGTTGGAGTTTTAGATTTTTTTCACCGCATACCAGTTATGGTCATAAGGGCAACTTGTTGCAGCAGAAATGTCGAAAGATACGATCGTGTGCATGTGCATGTACAGCCGTATATGTCAATGTCCGTTCGAAGGGTTTTCTGATGAGAACTTGTTATGGCCGTAAGGTACTACTTGTTACAGTCATAAGTTGTTTTTGGATGTCTTGGTGACATTTGACGTGGGCAGGTTACACACATAAACTTGGTAAGTTATGGCCGTACTTTTGGATGTTATGGCCGTATTGGTTTACGACCATAAGGGAGCTGACCTTCGAGTTAGGGTTGGTGAGATGAGTAGATTACGGACGTATTTATGGTATCCTACAACCATATATTTGGTGGTTACGAGCGTAAGACTCATTGTTACCACCGTAACTTGTGCCAGTATATAACAATGCAGCTCGAGTTTTACACTTATTTCTTCATTTCTTCTTCATTTGTCAGAGAGAGACTTCTTGGAGAGTTTGTCAGTTCCGAACACTTGAATATTCATGAAATTGATCGTCTCTAATGATTTGCGAACTTGGGAAGATTATTGAAGCGGATTAAACTGAGGCTTTTACCTGTATCTTCAAGAGGTGATTGTGCTGCAACTTGAATTTTATTTTTGAAGGAATTATGATGTGTATGAGGTTATAATCATGGTGCTTATGGGTTTATATGTATGATTATAAGATAGATATGTTTATTCCTTTGGATTATTGAAGTTGTTGTGAAGAACACGTTGATGTTGAGTCATAAACTTGAAGGCTTCAATTATGTGTTGATATAATCGTAGATGATGCTGTTGTTCTCAATTATGAGTTGAAGTAGTCGAATGAGATGATGTTAGAACCTATTATCATGATTTAGAAGGAAGATGATAAATTATTCTTGGCGTTCTTGTTCTTCGTAATATCGGTGTTCTTGAAGAAACTAATTATTTTTGTGGATTGTTGATACTGAACAAAATAAATTTTGTCCAAGGTTGTTCGAGAGGTTATTGATTTCACGGAAGGACGTTCATGGAAGGACATTTCATCTTTGGAATTGATGTAAGTTAGTTCTTGCATGTTTATGAATATTTTGATGCTTATGAATATTGTACATATTGTTGTACATTGTTTTGTGTTTTATGAATTTCGATTCATATTGAGGTACTACGGTTGGTCATGTTGATCGTTCTTTATAGGGTGGTGATCCCAAGACTTCTGTTTTGATACTGTTGATCATATTGATCGTTTTGTTATTGATATATTGTTTATTTCAGTGAGTTTGTTGTGATCCTTATTGGATATGTTGATTTATTGTGTTTTGCTGTTATATGTCGATATTGTGAATTTTTTGAGTCATGTTTGCATGCCGGTTGGTATGTGTAGGATTTATAGGGCATCTATCATGTGTTGATAGTTTGTCTCTCAGGACTTTGCACACCGGATGGTTACTTAATGCGACTAATTAGGTACAAGACCACACATGTACTCGATTGATATGCATTGTTGGCTTGTGCAAGAACACATTTCCATACCAGACGTGATGTGATGTCCTTCTTTCGAGTTGTGTTTGGTCGTTCACACACCATGAGTGATTGGGTGTGTTCAATAGTTGTGATTATCATTTGTTCATATTCCTGCAGTATTCCGTATGTTCAACATCTTGAGGATTGTTATTGTACATATATGATCATGTGATTTTGGGAGAAATATGTGTTTTATATCATATTTTAGGTCGAGGCAAGGCAAGGACACATGATGAAAATGGCGACAGCAAAGAGTCCCAAATATACTAGTCTGGGGCCCCGAGTTGTCTTGACTTCTACTGCGTTGTTGTATTTATATTCCGCTATATTTAACTCCTTGTACTTAATGATTTGTATTAATTTGGTATATTCCTTCTTCATATAGATAATACATGTATTTTTGTATCATCATGTTGATAGTTTGGCATAGTTGGCCAAAATCCTTATCGGAGTATTTTATAATATAACGTCGTCCGGTATTATGAGTTGATTATTGTATTTATATTTTGCATGGTGGGTCCTAATTGGGGGTACATGACACTGTAACAGTCGCCTAGTTTGGGATGTTACATAATTGGCAACCTACATCAGCATCCGCCGTGCGCGGCTTCATCTCTTTTGGGCCATCGCCCTCTCTGCCACGACCCGAGCAGATGTTGTCTCATCTCAAGTGTGGTCTTCATTATTAGCCACGTCCAACATCATCCGGATTGGTTCTATCTTCATCTATGTTGCACTTCTAGTGGGAGTGTTTTTTGTTCACGAGAGAACGAATACGGACTCAAAAAAGTATTTGATGCATCGTTGACCCCAATAACGAAGGCTTTTTTATTAAAATGGGTAGTTGGGCCTAATTGGTCCAACTAAAATTAAAACCAAACCAAACCAAACATACCCAGTATATTCCGCTCAGAGAAGGGTCTGGGGAGGGTAAGATGTACGCAGACCATGCCTCTACTTATTACGGTAGGGAGGCTGTTTCTGTGAAGACCCCCAGCTTAGTGCACAGCAAAATCTTGTGTTATAAATACAAAGGAAAACATATGATTCGAAAAAGCTCAAGACCATACCTGATCCCATGGCTTAATCCACATGGGACTTACCTAAGCGCGATTTGGCTACTTCACTCCCGATGAACGCTACTCTAACAAAAGAGAGGTTGACTATGTGCACAGCTCCCTGTCAAAAATACACCACACACAAAGACAATATAATAAAATATACAATAAAAGTAAAAATGCAATGCTCTAGGTCAAAGCTAACCGAGACAACCCAACCCTGAGGCTCTCAACTACAGCACCGCTCCCTACAAAAGAATCCACAACTCTGATCTGGCGCCTCCAAGCGAACCTATCAACAGTCATGGTCTCGGAAAGGTTTAAGGCCTTCAAATCTAATCTCAGTTGCTCCTCCCACGTCCTCCTCGGTCTACCTCTCCTCCTCTCCCCGTCAACCAATAGACTCTCGACCCTCCTCACCGGAGCAGATGCCTGCCTCCTGCGGGCGTGGCCAAACCATCTCAATCTCCCTTCCCTAACTTTCGCTGAAATGGGCGCCACTTCCAGCGCGTTCCTGAAAACCCCGTTGGTGATTCTATCTAACATTATGCGACCACACGACCAACGTAACATTCTCATTTCAGCCACTTCCAACTTTCTCTCAAGCGACTTCTTCATCGCCCAACATTCGGAGCCATACAACAGTGCAGGTCGGATTGCCGCTCTATAGAATTTACCCTTGAACTTAAGAGGGACTTTCTTGTCGCACAGGACCCCTGTCGCTGCTCTACACCTTAGCCACCCCGCCTTGATGCGATGTGTGACATCATCTTCACACTCACCTTCCTTCTGAATGATCGAACCCAAATACTTGAACTTATCCATACGGGGTACGATCTAATTCGCAATCATTACCTCTACATCTTCCTCGTTGGCCTCACCACTAAAGTTACACCAGAGATACTCGATCTTAGACCGACTCACACGCAAGCCCTGGGATTCTAACTTATCCCTCCAAAGGTCCAACTTCGAGTTCACCTCCCTCCTCGACTCCGCCACTAACACAATGTCGTCAGCAAAAAGCATGCACCACGGGATGCCATCTTGAATCCCACGCGAAATGACGTCAAGGATTAGAGCGAAGAGAAGAGGGCTTAGCGCCGACCCCTGGTGTAGCCCTATCTGAACCGGAAAATACTGGGTGTAACCAACTGGGGTCCTAATGCACGTCCTAGCTTGGGAGTACATGTCTTGGATCGCCCTAACGAACGGAAACGACACCCTCCTCTCTACTAGGCTCCTCCAAATAACATCGCGCGGAATGCTATCATAAGCCTTCTCTAGATCTATGAACACCATATGGAGGTCCTTACGCCGCTCTCTAAACTTCTCCATAAGGCGTCTAACGAGATGAATGGCCTCAGTCGTGGACCTCACCGGCTCTGAGATCTCAACTTCTCTTCTGACCCTGCATTCCACCACTCTTTCCCAAAGTTTCATAGTATGACTAAGGAGTTTAATACCCTTATAGTTACTACAACTCTGAGCATCGCCTTTGTTCTTGAAAAATGGCACGACAATACTATGCCTCCACTCTGTCGGCATCTTAGAACCTCTGAGGAGGATGTTGAACAGCTCTGCTAGCCACTGAACTCCGACTTCCCCCAGACAAAGCCACACCTCAATAGGGATCTGATCCGGACCTACAACCTTAGCTCTACCCATTTTCAATAGGTCACCCTTTACTTCCTCCTTGATGATGCTCTCACAGGAACTAAACGAACGAGCAGAAGATAGACTAACTCCTTGCACCACCGAGTCACTACCTCTAGCCTCATTGAAAAGTTCGAAAAATACCTATTCCACCACTCCTTAATAGCCATATCGTTCACTAACACTCGGCCTAAATCATCCTTAATAAACTTAACGGGACCCAGGTCGCGCCGCCCTCTTTCCCTAGCTCTCGCTAGTTTAAAAATAGCCTTCGCTCCTTCTTTGGTGTCTAGGCGCTTGTACATCTCCTCGTAAGCCTCACCTTTAGCCTTAGCCACTGCCTTCTTAGCCTCTCTTTTCGCCACCTTGTACGCTACAATCTTCAAGATTCTCTCCTCCCCAGCACTAACCGAAAAAAGCTCCTTAAATAGCGCTTGTTTTGCCTTAATCTTTGGTGTCCAACTACAATTGTGTTTGGTAAAAAATCCCTATGAGGCCCAATTAGATATTACTTGTATAAAATGTATAACAGCAGAATATCACGATGAGAAAAGTGATAACAAAACACAACAATGACCAAAGAATCCAACAAGGATAAAAAAAAAAACTCATCAAAGTGAAGCACAAATCGAATAATGATCAAATCAACTCACATAAGTGAAATGAATGTAACATAAAGAACCCAAAAAAAACTGTTCCTAAAGAATGAACGATCGACACGATCAACAATATAATCTCAATATGAATCAACATTCATAAATTATAGCAACATACGTCGAACGTAAAACATTAAAAAGATACATTATCCTCATAATCAGACAAGAATTAACTTGCCTTAATACCGAAAACATAAATGTCCAACCACAAGCAATATGTATTCCAAGAACAAACGTACGAACGAACTCAAAAATCACACGAACAACCTTGGATGAAACTTAATTCATTCAATATCGACGATTCCACAATACCAATATCAAAATCAACACGGTAGATATCATTGATTCAACAAGAATTGATCAAAACACTATTCCGAATATCATAGTTCTAAATTATGAATTCCAACATCATCAATCCATATTAATGATCATAGCAGCATGTTGATAATGCTCTTATCACCTAATCAATCGAACTTTTCAAAAAACTCAAAAACAATAATCATCCTTCCTTCAAAACATCATGGTACAACCATTCTCCAATTCATAATCATGTCAAATATGATGTCTATGTTCAATATTAATCATCTCCATCAAGAATTTGAATTCATCAATCATCACAACTATAATCATCACAATATTATGTTAATCACTCGACAAGCTTAAGATGATCCTTCTTTAATGTGATTATAACATCTAAGAGTTCTTGAATAACATGAATCTTTCAAAAATATGCAACTATCATCATCCTCTTCATCATATACTCATAGAACATCAAGAATCATAACAATCTTCCAATGATCCATCAATACACGAATTAATCATGAACAACAACATAAAAATATAGAAGAGAACATAAGATTAGCTAACATACCTCTTGAAGATGAAGAATAACCTCAACTACTTCATGAATACACAAAACCATCAAGTCCCTGAGCTCCAAACCAAGCTATGATACTCCAAATCAAGTTGAAAGAGGCTAAATATCACTTAGGGTGAAGGGAGACGAATTTAGAGGGCAAAAATGCAAAATGGTTCATAAACAAATGAAAGACCAATCATGTATTAATAACCTGTGCAACTCAGCGGCTGCTAGCCACCATTTATAACGTACGTTAGCTCAACTTACATACTCCAGCCCTCCTTGGTAGCTTATGCTATCGCAGTTCGTGGACTATTGCCTCACTTCATAAGTTGCATTATGTATGAAGCAACATTTAGCGTATGTTAACCATCTTCATTACGTATAGTACGATGTCATGCTAGCATATGTAGAACCCAGTTGACTCGTATGTCGAATTCATGCCGAAAATGCTCGCCCTTACATGCTAAAATTTTCAGCAACTAAATTTAACGCACGTGGCCCGAAAGTTATAGCGTACGCTAGCTACTGCATGTAGTGTAGTATACAATACTAAGCCAAAAATCCACAACCTCGATATGCAAAAACCAATTGATAAAAATGATATCAATGATTCTCAATACAATTATAAACAAAGCAGTACAATATTCACTATGCAATATCGGTTCCAATACAACATCGTGTGTACATTTTAAAAATAAATACATATAGTACAACAATATAAAAATAAAAAATTACAGCCGGATATTACAATAACCTCCTCAATGTAAGGAGTGAAAACCATGGGCCTTTAGTCCACCTAAAATATCCACTACGACAAATAAGATGCGTACACCAGTCTTATAATATGTCAAACCATTATTCGACCATAAATATATCAAGAAAATTAAATCTTAACAGCAAACGAGGAAATATCTCACTAGAATAGGTACTCTATCTACAACTGCTCCCGACACTCGAAATATCAAAACTTGATCTTCACCGTTCAGATTGTCTCTCGGCAAGTTTTGAACATGTTACCCAAACTTTAGCTCGATCTGACAGTTGAATCTCCATAAAAACGCATTTGCAAATTTACTGGTCTAGGTGATTTTTCCAAAATTGACTCTCTTTCCCCATTCTCTTTATATCTCTATTGCTTTCTTGTGCTATGTTCTTGCACACTTTAAGAGATCTATTTATAGAGCATCTCCTTGCCACTTCTACCCTTGCTTTATCTTCACCGAAAGTTGCTGCAACATTGGCAAAGACAAATCTGCACCATTTTCTTGTTTGAAGGTTGGGTGCACAAAATTTCCAATGTCCATATTCCATTATCGAGTTATGTTCAATGATGCACATATTGCTTTTTATATTGTCAGTCATGTAATATGACATGACTATAATAATTATCTCAATTTATTACCGTCTCATGATATCTTCTATGTGACTGGAAAAACCTATAATGTTGGCAGTTTTGGAATTTCATATGAAGGTTGTGACAGGAAGGACATCCAACGCAAAATATGCCACTTTACTTATTGCATGAATTTATAGCGTTAGCTAATTTAGATCATTAATTGAGACTATAATATTCAAATCACAGACACCAACATAATTGAGGTTAAGGTGCCGTTATTGATGATGATTTTCACATTCCATTATCAAGAGTGGTGGGTAGAGGATGGGCTTCTCGTCAAATAAGATGTGCATCTAGAATGTTAGAAACACGTGGGGTGGACTAAACTTAAAAGAGCAAAAACGACCCTCTATAACAAATTTCAATACGCATTTGCTATCTTCATTTCTAATGGCACTTTTAAATTACAATTTCTAAAAACGGCACAAATTCAAATTGAAAAAAGTGCAAAATACAAATACTCCAGTAGTATCTTGGGTAATGGAAAAAAAACATTATTCTTTAAATTTAAATATGCTTTATATTCTACAAAGGGTACTCTTTAAATTTAGTGTCTTTCTGAATTGCTCTTGTATAAAGAATGTTTGTTGGTTCTATATCTTTACAATAATATAATTACAATAAAATTACAAATAGAGAGAACCTACTAAAATTCTAATAAAATCAAAATTGGATTGAAATTTAAATAAGTAGAGACGAGTAGAACTCTTTCTATAAGACAATTTTTCCTTTGTTAGGAGCAGACGGATTAGTCAACATGTCCTCAAATACAACTGCTACACTTCTGAGTTAGGCGCTCTTCAAAACTCAGAACTCCGGTGAACTTTTGAATGTTAGACACTAAACATAAAAAGTAAGAAGGAATATGCTGCAATATGTTGATGTATGTTGTTGTTGTAAATGAAATGCACAGGACCCCCTTTAATCGGGTCCAAAACTACTCTACCAGGCGGGGGTGACTGCATATTAAAGTGCCTTTAATTCTCTGTAACCCTTCAGCTGAAAGGTCACCTCCATAAGTAGTCTCCTTAAATTCGTAGGTTACACTACGGAGTGTGAAGAGTCATGTTCCAAAAGGTGGGTTAGTTCATATCTGGTTCAGCTCAGTCGTCCTAACTGATTCATTTCGTGGACTTGGATGCAAAATTATTTTAGTCTCAGCCCAAGCATACAAGCCACAAGCCCCAAGTCGCCAAGCCTAACCCAAAGTCCTATTGCCAAGAACCAAGTACCAAGTACCAAGTATCAAGGCTCAAGTCTCATGGCCCATGGCCCGAGCCTATTCTCGTGTAGAGCCGAGCCGGTGGGCGGCGGCGGCGCAAATCTTGAGGCGACGGCCTATATTACTAGGAGTAATAAGGAGAGTTTAGAATCCAAAGTCCACATCGGCAGGATTCGAAACTAGATTGACTGATAGACTGATTGACTCGCTGCTTGACTTGACATCCATCCACGGGGACAGGATTATTGCTTTATAAAATTCCGACGTAATTATTATTGTTCCCACTTTTTCATAATTGATAAAATCATGCATCACTTAAAAATTTTCAAAGGAAAGAGCCACACCGCACACGATCACCCACTCACTGAGACCTTTTGTCTCACCCCACCGTTTTCCCTTTTAAACCAGAGAATGAGCAAACAACAGAGGACGAAGAAGGCTTTGGGGAAGAGACCGAATAGAAGACTGCCTTCAAGATTTAGGACTTCTGTTCTTAAAATTTCTGTTGTTATCCTAATTTGTAATAGTTAATTATGCTTCGTACGTATTTCATTTGGTATTTTTCCGCTACAAACTTTGAAATGTGTAATTTCAATTATCAGCTTTGTCATAATGAATCTTAGAACATCGGGCTAAGATTGTTGTTTTGAAATATTATCCAATCGTTATGTTGCTTCCGCGATTTATTGTTGGATTTTGATTGATTGATCGACCGATGCGTCGCGCCCTCGTCCTTCCCAATGTTGGGGACGTGACAATCAGCCAATCCAGAATCTGATTCAATAGGCCCGAAATTAAGCCCGAACCCCTTCACCCCATTCATGTTCATCGATCCCAGTTAAAACCCTTAACTGAGTCGCGACCGCCGCCGCTTTGTTGTCCATCGTTCGTGGGTTTGGTTGTGTTTTCTCGAACACCATGTTCAGTCTCCAATTCGGCCTTTTATTTGCCAACCCGCCGTCGAGTCAAACCCATCCCTACTCCGACCGCGACCCGCCATTTCCTTTCCTTTCTTTTGTCCGCGACGGCCTTATGTATCGGTGTAGGGTGTGTATCTGTACATATATGTGAGTGCGTGTGTGTGCTTTTTTGGGGGGAGCGATGATGTACAATAGAGAGGGAGGATTTATCTGTGAGAGAGAAGAGGAGAGTTGACCGATTGGGACTGTGAGAGAAGTAGATAATTTCGGCCGACTGGTGTGTTAGAAGGGTTTTATACCCAGTTTTTTTTAGGGTAATACAATTAAACCCCCAGGTTTTAGAATACTCAATTTAGTCCCAGTCTGATTTATAATTATTTTCAGTTAGCCCCAATCAGATTTATAATTTCTTCAATTTCAGTCCCCAGATAGTTAATTCTTACGAATTAACCCCAGTTAGCTTTATAACTCCTTCGATTTCAGTCCATAAATATTTATTCCCTTCAATTTTACTTCAATCACCTTTTCAATAATTAAAATCAGCCTTATTTATTTGAGCCATTAAAATATTAATTGTATTCATTAATAGTAATAATTCAATTTTAATCTTTGCCTCGTACTTTATTCCCAGTTATTATATATTTACAAATTATAATAATAATAGATTATTATATGTAGATAATAACAAGAATTACGGGCCTAAAATTGTTGAGTCAAGCATCTTCATCACATTCAAGTCAAGAACTGCATTTTATCCAGGTGTGGGGATTTATTACGCTTTTGTTTATTTTAATTGCTTTATATATTGTCTTGTATGTGCACGTGAAATCAGTCAGAAACACTTATGTGCAACCAGTCAGAAGCACTTAAATGTGCAAATCAGTCAGAAGCACTTAATTGTGCATAAAGCCTTCGGGCTAGCCGACGAGCTTCAGAATTTATCAGTCATATTGTTTATACTTGTAATATATTTAGTAATTAACGTAGACATATTGCGTACTCTCCACACTGAGCGAGTTGGAAGCTCACCCACTATTTACCCCCTTTCAGGTTGAGGAGCTCGATGTGGCATGCGCTTGAGTGCGGGATGATCAAGCTTCATGATTAAATGTTTATTTACTTAATGTTATTTCTCTCAAACTATGTTTTATGAACAAATGTTCGATTCGTTTTAATTTCACGTCAAAGTATGTTTTTATTTAATGGTGACTCGAGAATATTAATTGCGATTATTAAGTTTGTCTTTTTGAAAATGTATTTCCGCTGCAAATTTTTTTATTTATTATTCTTAAAATTAGAAGAACTATTATTTTAGAAAAGTGGTCGCTACATAAAGTCACCACAAATATGGGTACCTAAATCTACTAAAATTTGTTTACTGGATATCAAGTAGGATGACATTTGGTATTTCGACGGCAGATGTCCTCGGCACATGTTATTAATAAGTTAGTCAAGAAAGATTCATTTTTTCAATATATGATGACCTTTCATTTCCAACTTAAACTCTTCAACTTTTGATTAAATACAAATTGAATGGCAAACTTTAATCATTTTTTCTCACTCACCGAAAATCAGTTTGAGAAAAATGAAATCCTATGTTTATCTCCTCGAGGCGTAGATTTACAATTTAACATTTAATTTCGCAAGAACTAAATATATTATTATTATTATTATTATTATTAGACTGGTTCAAATTGAGTCAAAACTCATTTTCAACAATCCCACATGAGTGGAAATAAATGCATGCATGAATGCAGACTCACATACCCAGTCTCCATGAAATGCTGCTGTATGGAGAAAGATAGTTTGTGGCTTTGAACCTTTCTTAGTAAGATATCATCGGATATACCAACGGCTTAGTGGACATGGTGCCTTGAACTAATCCTCTTTCATGTTTACGTAGTCAATGACATTTGCACAACTAATGTCTCAATAGCTGTTTCCGTTTTCGCCATGGACAATATCTTGATTTCCTAAGTGTTTATTTGAGGAGGCCCATCCTCACACTTAGATATATAGGTGCTCTCATTTTATAAAGTACCTTGTAATACTTATCATTTTCTAGGACAATGAACCATTAAAAGTGTAGAGACTTAACCTCACCACAATCTCAGCACTCAGCATACTGCTCTGTAGGGATAGATTTATAATAAATGCTTTCAATAGAACTTTCATAATTTTATTTTCCCGTTGAAACATATTTTTGGGATCTCCAGTCATCAAGGTTGGGTTACCACTATGATCGTTCTTTCAAGATATGGATTTTAATCCCACTTCCTCTAATAATTTAAAAAATTAATCTCTATTCAGACCTTTTTGTGAGTGGATCTGCCAAATTAACCTTTGACCTCACAGAGTCAATATATACTTTTGATCAATTATCTCGTGGTATTATGTCTCCAACGAATCTATCGATTTACCCTTATACGTAAGGCTCCATGTGTTGGGCTACGGTCTAGCATCCTGCTTGCATGGGCTTAAGACGTGCGGCGGCGCCTGCGATTCGACCCGTGAGATATCTACTAGGAAGTGGTCATATGAATTGATTTGGACTACTCATACTAATAAGATGCATCTTCTTTTCTGGTAGCCATCTCATAGAAACTCCAAAGTTAAGCATGTTTGGCTTGGAGTAGTTATGGGATGGGTGACCCCCTGGGAAGTTTCTCAGGGTGCCCGTGAGTGAGGACAAAGCGCGCTAGAAAAGACCCGTGTTGGTACAGTGAGGACAGTCCTCATCATTCCGCCAGAGCTGGAACCGCGGACAAGTGTCACTTCCAGAGGGGACCAACAACTGGTATCGGAGCAGATCACGGGTTCGAATTCCCTTGGGAGTATGCTGCAGCAAAAGTTGCCAGGAGTGTGGAACTAAGAGTCTTGGCGTATGGTGTAGGTGTCCATATAGCCGGAACTGAGATGCTGGGGCAGTGTAAGTAAACGGGGATGTAACCAAAATTGGCGTGAGCGGATATTTCCAAGTACTGGAGCGGATGCTGGCAGGTGCTGGGGGGGATTGTTGGGCTACGGCAAGGCATCCTGCCTGCATGGGCTTAAGACGTGCGGCCGCCTGTGATTCCACCCGTGAGATCTCTACTATGAAGTGGTTATATGAATTGATTTGGACTACTCATACCAACAAGATGCATCTTCTTTTCTGGTAGCCATCTCATAGAAACTCCAAAGTTAAGCGTGCTTGGCTTGGAGTAGTTATGGGATGGGTGATCCCTTGGGAAGTTTCTCAGGGTGCGCGTGAGTAAGGACAAAGCGCGCTAGAAAAGACCCGTGTTGGTATAGTGAGGACAATCCTCATCGTTCTGCCAGAGCTGGAACCGGGGACAAGTTCACTTCCAGAGGGGACCAACAACTAGGGGGTGTTCCGAGAATCTCAAGCTGGTGAAGGATAAAATTATCTTTAGCATTGTTGTCGACTTTGACGGATTGTTGGCAACCAACGACACGGATGAGATGGCATATGTAATCCGAATGATGAAGAAGAATGGCATCTACCATTTTCTAGACATAAATCCTTCGCGGCTGTTCAAGAAAGTTGTGATATGTTTCTTTAAGGAAGCACATGTCACAGAGCACCGCATCGTGAGCTCGATTTTTGGAGAACAAATTACCATCACACCGCAAGCCATCTCCGATGCTTTTGAGTTGGAGGATCGGGGCATAGTAGTCGAGGCCCTAAAGCAAAGCCTTACTAATGTCTGGTATGAGATCAAGTTACCAGAGCAGACAACTAAGGTCAAACTTACGGTGAAGAAAGGTGACCTAAAGAAAGAATACAAATATGTCTTGGACATCAATAATAAAATTGTCATGGGCATGACAGGCATCTATGATCAACTATCATCTGCCAAATATTTTGTGATGGGAGCGATGATACAGTAGGAGAGGATTAACTGGCCTCATTATATCTACAGGCAGTTGGTCTGGGAGGTCAACAAGGCAAGTTGGGATGATGAAGAGAAGAAATTTAAACAAAAACCGGCATATGGAACTCAGATCAGTTGGATCTTGGAGTTCCTTGGAAAGGCTAAGGGAAGGCCATACTCCTTTCACCTCAGCAAAAGACTTGGTCACCTGGACCAAGAAACCCTAAGGAATATCAGGGATAAAAAGCAAAGGCCAGCTGAGAATCTCAAGAAAATGACCTCTGGAACGTCCGAGTATATAGGACCCTCAGACTCTGAAGCAGCGCAGTCAGATGCAGCTACAGCTGAAGTACCACCTGCACCCAAAACCTCACCTGCAGATGACATTATCCCATCTGCACCTGAAATCTTACCTGCACCTATCATCACACCCATAAAAGATTCAGACAGTGATGACATTCCCATCTCCAAGTACTTCAAGAGAAAATCATCTGAACCTGTTAGTTACACTGTACCCTCACCTGAATCATCTCATAAATGACAAAGAGGACTGTTGGACTATCCCTCAGACAGAGAGGAAGGAATGTAGATAATAGTATCACCTACACCTGAAGTGTCTGATAAACAACCTGAGCATGCATCTGAGCTGGTACCTGATGTGATTCCCCTCTTAACACTTGAAAGTGTTACTGAAGAAGAGGAGACTGAAGAAACCATTGAAATCCAAGGTGCTGATTACTCATTCAATCTGAAGGAAAACAATCACTTAGGACTTACCAGAGATTAGTTATAGCTGGTAAGAAAAGAAGTTCTTCTATACTCTTTTATTAACCTTTATGAAGAATGGGCAGAGATGAAAACACTTACCTTCTCTCAACTGAGAAGATATGTTGAGAGAAGTACTTGGGATCACCCCCACTGCCATCGAACAACTTCTTATGTACTTCTGTCAAGTGACCGATGTAAAGATGTTACTGAAGGAGAACTGGTTCATGTCTCATTTTAAACATAACATAGACTGGTTCATCCTTCAGGTAATGAAAGATGTTTTGAAGGTAAAAACTTTGGAGAAGAAGTTGAAACAGAAATAATAGATGTTAAAAAGGAGGACATATAAGGAGTTAAAAAGAAGGAGGATGAAAAAGAGAAAATAGAAGAGGTTGAAAAGGAAGTAGTGGAGGAGAAATAAAGACTTGAAAATGAAGTTGAAGAAAGAGTAGATGAAGAAAATAAGGAATAAGAGAGAAGAAAAGATGATAAAGAGGATCATGATCAATAGTCACCTGATCATGCTCCTGGTTCAGAAAATCCTGAAGCTGCTGAAGCAGATAATCAGGGGGAACAGCCTGAAGAAACCCCCTCTAAAAACAAAAAGTCATCTACAAAGAGAAAGTCCTCTGCAGAGAAGAAGAGAAAGTCCCCTACAGATGAGGACTTATCAGATGATAAATCAGGAACTCCTGAAAAGACCCCATCTGATCAAGAAGTAGCTGATAGAAGCCTACCTTCAGAGAAATTAACAGCCAGGAAGTCAACTGCATAGGAAGGATCAGCAGAGAATGTTGTTCAAACAGAGGCACCAACATACCATCTGCCCCCAAACATCACTGACCTGATCAGAGGAATTGTGGAAGAGTCAGTTGTTAGGCTTTTGGCAATTGATGTCCAACCATAGTTGAGGTCTCTTAATGAAAAAATGGACACTCTGATCAACCGAAAGGAACCCTCCCCACCACCCTCAAACTTCAGAATGCCTCTTGGCATGTCTGACTTTATGATCAGGATGGAGGATCAGCTAGCCAAGATTCTTGATGCTGGCAAAAAGGGGGAAATGAGTAAGGGGGAAGCAAGGGAAGAACTTATATCAATAAAAAAACAAGATCTCCCATTGATTTAGGTAGGCTCTTCAAGCCTGAAGAGGAAAGAACCAACTGCACCTACTGAAGAACAACCTGCAGCCAAGAGAAAAAGAACTAGGCAAGAACCTGTTGTATCATTACAATGGGAAGGAAAAGAGTTATACTATGGGGAAGAATCCCTTGCTGCATAGGCTGAACACATGTGGGCATCAGCTAGGAATCAATTTATTGAGAAGTACTACTTGTGGGAAATCATTGAAGATAAGGACTATTCCCCACAAGAAATCTTCATCAATTTCATGGAGATGAATTTCCCCAACCTTTGGGAAATCTTGAAGAAATATGCTGAGAAGAACTTCAATGCATACCCCGAGATTCCAGAGTTCAGACCTGAAGAAGCATCTACTCTCATGAATGGAGAATTAGATGAGAATGCTCTTCAGAAAGATATTAAAGAGGTATGCATTGAAAATAATTTTAATTCTCCAGAACAACAGGAATTTGCCTCATCAATAGTGAAGAATAATTATGGGCTGATGATACCAGTCAGGAAAAGACCCATTGAAGCTAAACCCTTGAGATCACTCCCTCCAGCCATATTCAGAGGAAGAGGAAGAGGAATGGGGGATATAACATCTTGTAATTTCAGTTTACTTGTAATTTCTGTTTTACTTGCACTTTGTTTCATTCAATAACTACACTGTAATGTAACTCTGAAAAATTTATAACAGTCACCTTGAATGACAATCTCTAGTTATCTCAAAAAGACTGAGTTTGATTTATGTCTTGCACTTTACTTTTGTGCAGACTTATTTACATTTGAATGCTTTAGTTTTGCCATCATCAAAATATGGGGAATTTGTTAGGAATATTGATTTTTATGATGTCATCCATGTATTCATGATTAATTCAAATGTATGCTCTAAAGTACTTGGTACTGTAAAGAAGAACCAAATGAGTATCTTCTATAGAACTTCAAATTTAGGCTAAGTCTTGATCAAGTGTTGATAAGTTAGAAAATCGGCTAAGTATAGAAATGTCTAGATATCAGATAAGTTAATTATCAGCCGAGTTTTGGTCAACGGAAATTATCAGCGAAATCTAGGTAAAAAAAGTTATTTGCTCATTTACGTTTGACCAAAACACTATTGCAGTCGGGGATTATACAAGTTATCATCAGGAAACATATCAGGCGAGTTGACCAAGTCAAAGTACAGACGAGCTTTCTGAAGTCAAGAAATGGATAAGTATAAAAAAGCCAAAATATCAGACGAGGTCTGGTCAACACAAAGTATCAGCTGAAGTTTGACCATCATATCAGAGAACTTCATCAGATCAGAGAATACCATTAGATCAGAGAGGAGTTAACCATCAGATCAGAGAACTTTAATCAGACCAGATCAGATTACTTTATCTCATCATATCAGAGAACTTCGACAAAGTTATATCAGAGAAGTTTTACATCAGAGAGGGTTGACCGCATATCTGGTAGGTTTGACCAAGAGATATCAGATGAGCTTTCAGACAAGATATCAGCCGAGTTCTGAACTAAGTCCACGTCAACAATGAAAAGTCAATAATAACAGAAAGACACGTGCAGACTTAATCTCAAGAAGACAAAGTAATTGATTCCTGAGAAGCAAGGAATTGTTTATTCCTAAAGATGCGTGCCATGAAGACTTATGATTATACATATCAAGAAAAGCGGCGCAGATAGAAGAATTCTTTCAAACAGTCGGAATTGAAAAGGGAATCAAGCCACGCAATGGAATGATAAGATAAACAAATAAGTCCACTCTCCAATGGACGGATTTGTTACAGGAGATGCAACGGCTATGAAGGAAGTCCAAAGAATCGTACTATAAATATTTGAAGATCAGAATTGAGCAAAGTACGATGCGAACTATACTTGCAAGTAATCTAAGCAAATAAATCAATCAAGGCAAAATATAGCATCGTGAAGAGCAAGCATTCAAGTTCATATTCTGAAGAAGCTCTTGAGTTGGAGAAGACAAACACTCTTGTCTTTAAAGTTTGAGTACGGGGTACTTTTTTGAACAAGGTTCTTAGAAGTTTCGAGGCTGATAAGGCATCCACGGGATCTTGATTGGAAGGTGATAGACAGCTTGAGAGTTGTTGAGGCATCCACGGGTTTTCAGTCAAGAGGTGCTAGGCAGTCAAGAGAGTTGCAACGGCCATGGGTTTCCACTGGTTGGAAGCTGTTGTAACTGTGTGAATCATTGTAACATTTATCATGGGTTGAAAGTTATAGTGAATTCATCTGTAATTGGTTTGGAGAAAAATGGACTAGTAGATGATTACCCCACCTCTGAAACCACTATAAGTGCTTGTGTGATTTACTATTTTAATCATCATACATAACTGTTGCATACATATTTACTGTTCCATTTAGCAGTCAGCTGTGTTCCGCATAACTTACTTTTAAAGTTGACATAAGTCACCTGCAGTCGACATAGTCACCTGCACTATTACCAGTTGTGCTTCTGCACTACTCATCTGCAGCTAAGGTTTGTTAGCTGCAACAGCTGAAGAAACTCACCTGATTCAGGAAAAGAGTTGAAGAAGTCTATTCACCCCCCTCTAGACTTATTCCTGATGACTTGTGACCTACACCATGCTCTTCCGATTACAGCTAGGCTATCACAATAGATCATAACACGTGGCACAGGCTTTTTACAGCATGGAATATCCTCAATAAAGTTACGAAGCCATTCAGCTTCTTCTCCAGCTTTATCTAGAGCTATAAATTCTGACTTGATGGTGAATCGAGCTATGCAAGTTTGCTTACTTGATTTTCAATACACTGCTCTACCCCCAATGGTAAATACATACTCACTTGTAGAGTAAGAATTTTTCGTGTCTAAAACCCAATTCACATCAGTATATCCTTCCAACATTGCAGGATAATTACTATAAAATAGCCCATAATTTAGAGTGTACTTTAGGGATCTTAAATCCTTAGTCAGTGCATTTCAGTGCTCTTTACTCAGGTTACTTGTGAACTTGCTCAATTTGTTCACAGCAAATGTCAAATCTGGCCTTGTACAATTGGTAATACATATTTGGCTTCTGATTACTCTTGAATATTCAACTTGAGCAACTGGGTCACTTATATTCTTACTTAAGTGAATATTGATGTCAATGGTTGTTTTTACATGTGTCAATAACGTTGAATTTCTTGAGCACTTTCTCAATATAATGAGATTGTGACAAGGAAGTACTTTCCGCGGTCTGCTAATTTAACTCCATGAATTAAATCAGTTAAACCCAAATCCTTCATGTCGAAGTTTCGACTCAACATTATTTTTATATTCACAATTACTTCATTTCTACTACTCATGATCAGCATATCATTTACATATAGACAAACTATGATAAATGATTCAGTTGTGCCTTTGATATATATAAACGGTTTGCACATTCATTAATCTTTAAGCCGTTTGCCAACATATTTTGTCAAACTTCATCTGTAATTGTTTAGGAGCTTGTTTTAGCCCATACAATGATTTTAAAAGTTTATAGACTTTCTTTTCCTGAATTGGAGCAATGAAATCTTCAAGTTGTTCCATATAAATTTCTTCTTCTAATTCACCATTCAAATCGTAGTTTTCACATCCATTTGATGAATCTCGAGACTATGCAATACAGCAATAGCAATAAGCACTCGGATGAAAGTTATTCTGGTTACTGGTGAATATGCATCAAACAAATCATAATCTTCTTTCTGTTTAAACCCTTTGGCAACAAATTGGGCCTTAAACTTATCTATTAACCGATCATCCTTATATTTCCTCTTTAGAATCCATTTACATCCTAAAGGCTTGCATCCTGTTGGGAGATCAACCAGTTCCCAAGTATAATTTTGCATGATAGAATTCATTTCGCTATAAATAGATTCTTTCCAGAAAGGGGCATCAGTACTAGTATAAGCTTCTTGTATCGTCTTTGGATCATCATTAATTTCATAAGTCACAAAATCATGACCAAATGACTCAACTTTTCGAGCTCTCTTAATTTGTCTTGGCTCTTCACTCATAGTATTTGAAATGCTTACATTTTCAAGAGTTCTTTTGTTCGAGCTTGTCACAGTCCTCTCTCTGTAAGGATAAATATTTTCAAACAAAACAAAATTTCTAGGCTCAATGATAGTTCCCTCATGCATATCAGGAATTTCAGATATATGAATCATAAATCGATATACACTTTTGTTGTATGCCTATGAATATGCAGTCAACTATCCTTGGACCAATTCTGACTTATTTTGGTTAAGATATATCAACCTTAGACAAACACCCCCAAACTTTAAGATACTTGAAAGAAAGCTTGCTCCTTTTCTAAAACTCATAATGAGTTTTATCATTTTCATTGTGTTAAACTTTATTTAGAATGTGGTTAGCTGTCAGAATAGCTTCGTCCACATACTTTGCGGCAATTCTGAACTTATTAAGAATGCATTCATCATCTCTTTCAGGGTCAGATTTTTCTGCTTAGCAACTCCATTTGACTGAGGATATAAGGACCAGTAGTTTGATGAATTATACCTGAATCAACGCATAATTGTTCAAATGGTGTTATGTACTCACCACCTTGGTCACTTAGGATTGCCTTTATTTTATAGTTCAGTTGATTTGCAACCTCATTTTTTTACATTTTAATGTGATGTTTGCATTGAGGACTGTATATTTCTTCACTTGATGATGTTGTATGCTCAGGAAATATACTGCTCTTTGTTAGCTTGATATTCAGATTGTCAGAGCTAATTGTCAAATGTATTGCGCGAGATAAAGTCTCTTTTTTTATGTACAATGTCCTCTTGCTTGGGGCTATTTATAATCTTGGAATCCATTATAAATGTAGCTGTTGGCCAGTTGGTGAGATTGAGAGAACTCTGATTGGCGGCTGCAGAATGTTTGAATAAAAGGCGATTCACATTTAATGCTTCAGACATTCTCTTTGACTTAGCATTAAATGCTCTTCAGCGTGTTAAGATTGTATTCTCTTTCTGCCGCATTAAATGGTGTCCTATCAGCATTAAATGCTACTTTAACCATGAATATTTTATGAATAAACAATATTTATTTCACAACGGTTTAAAACTTTTCTTCAGTCATGTTGGATATGTGTTTTACTTTTCCCAGGTAAAACACCTACAGCAAGACTGTTGTATCCAACTTTCTTCATCTCTGCTGTATAGTAGTGTAAGGGAGCGGACTATGCAGGAAGATCTCTTGCTGTATGGGCAGGCTTTATGAAGTTTCCTAACAACTTCCATACTTACAGCGAAATGCTGACTTTGAAGACTTTATGTTGTATGGTGGCAATTATCAAAACAAAATTGTAAGGTCATTCATTCAGCACCGATTTCATGCATAATTAATTGAAACTGTTGGACTTGTTCAATAATGATTTTGAAGTCCCTCATCTGAAAGTCCAGGTAACATCCAGTCACGAAGTTTTTGGTTCCAATATCTCTGAGTTTGTAATTTTTCTCCAAAGAATTCCAAATCTCCTTGGAGGTCTTGATTTGATTGTACACGTTGTAAAGGGAATCAATCAGCACATTCATGATCGTATTACGACACATGAAGTCTCCGTTACACCACTGATCGTACGCAAAGCACTTCGTACGATCAATTTCCTTCTCACTCGCCACAGGAGGATCATCCTTGAGATAAACAGCAAGCCCAGGTAGTGAGATAAAACAACATTTTTTGCTGCCATATCTTGAAATCAACACCTGAGAATTTCTCGGGTTTCTTGCCCTGCACTACAATAATAGGTGTAGCACTGAACATTGGCAGCATCTTTGGCAGTGCCAGCATCGGTAGTCATTAAAAATTAAAGAAAATAAAAATTAATTTAAGATTTTTGGTTTTATATATTTCCAACAATGTAATTACACTAAAAACTACAAATGGAGGTAACCTACTATAATTTTGGTAAAATTAAAACTGGATTGAAATACACATAAGCAGAGGCGAGTAGACTCTTTTTGTAAGACAATTTTGGCCCCATATAAGAGCAGGCGGCTCAGGCAAGATGTCCTCAAGATATAACTGCTATGTTTCTGAGTTAGGTGCTCTCCAAAACTCAGAACTCTGGCGAACGTCCGAGTGCTGGAAACTGGGCACAAAGAGCAAGAAGGAATATTCTGCAATAGATTGATGTATGTTGTTGTTGTAGACAAACTTATACGGTCCAAAACCACTCTATTAGGTTGGGGTTAATGCAGATTAAGTGCATTTAATTCTCTTTAACCCTTTAGCTGAAAGGCCACCTCGATAAGTAGTCTCCTGAAATCTGTAGGTTACAGTATGGAGTGTGAAGAGTCATATTCCAGAAGTTGGGTTAGTTCATGTCTGGTTCAGCTCAGTAGTCAAAACTGATTTATTTTGTTGGACTTAGCTGCAAAATTAGTTTAGTCTGAGCCCAAACTCACAAGCCACAAGCCCTAAGTCGTCAAAGTCCAGTCCAAAGTCCAATCGCAAAGAACAAAAGTACCAAGTACTAAGACTCAAGGCTCATGGCCCACAGCCCGAGCCCGTAGTGATCGTACCTGTAACACCCCCAATCCACTCGGGAAAATTACAGCGCCGCAGACCCTCTCTGAGAGGATCAACCAGGCTAATTGCATAAACAATATATCACATTACATGCCGATATGACCAAATAACGAACCATTAGACCGATTTGGTCTTTCACCACAATATACAAATAAGACACACATAACTCTGATACCACTTAAAACCCAAACCAGGTTCAAATACACGAACCATACTCTTACAACCAGAAAATACAACAGTGTAAAAGACTTCACAACATGCCTTGACCAAAATACTCAGCAGTGGTCTTCATGTGATTAGTATCGTCGTCTTCCATCATCCTTCATACCGACCCTGTGATTAGCTCCCCAAGAACCTGCAAGTACCTGGACGCAATACAGACATCCACCCCCGATTACTCGGGGGTTTAGCAAAACTCCATTGTTTTGCTAGTGCAAGTATAAAATGCAAATACGAGTCATACACAACGTACTCCAAGAACATAATAATCGTGAGCATACTTCCCGAGATAATTCATTCGATTAAAACAGTTCAAATCTTGAAAGGTAGGAATAAAATCAATATACATCTTACAAAACATTTTACGATCTCGGGAGTTTTGAAAACATTTGGGATTTAAGGATTCTCAACTTTTCGAAACCACTTAGGGACACAGCCCAAATATCTTTTTCTAGAATGCAAATCTGTTAACAAAACACGGGGTCCACGACCTGATCATACAATTCCAATTACAAAATATGGGGTCCATGACCCAATCATCCACATCCAACATATTCCCAAGGATTATTCCCGTCCCGTGCTAACAAGCCATGAACCTCAGAGCCTCCTCGAGACATACCCAAGTTAATAACCCAATGGGAAACCACACAGTATCACACATTACCATGACAACAGTCACATAACCATAACCATGACATACGTTCATAGTCATCCCGGCATCGGGCTAGGAAGCCACAAATCTCGGAGTCTCCGCATCGACATACCCAGTTTGGATAACCACAAAAGTTATCCCGGCATCGTGCTAACAAGCCACGAACCTCGGAGCCTCCACAAGACATACCCGATTGGATAAACCCATTACACGTACGTCACAGAACCAAACCACAACCATAAGTTATCCCAGTATAGGGCTACCAATCCACGAACCTCGGAGCCTCCACGAGACATACCCGATTGGATAACCCTACGGTAACGCTCGACCCGTACTAGCAAGGACGGATCCCGGAGGTTCAACAAACCCTACCCGGTGGCACATCACTTTACAATCATCACACAACAACAAGGAAGTACAATTTCCAAACAACAGCAAACATCACAACCTCCTCACAACAGAGTCACAATCAATATCACACGATAAAAATACTCACCAAACGAATACACGTACTATCACACAGTCCTTGACAAGTGAAAGGAAAGACATACTATAATCACGTAATATGATCACAACACCCTCCACATGCAACACTAATGCACATATTCATAAAAGTATAATTGTTCACAAAACATAAGAATTATCTATGAAGGAAAACCTTTATCGAGAATATACCGATCCTTTTTGAAAGTTCATTAAAAACAGTCAAATTGCACATAAAATCAATTACCAACTATTACGTCTATGAAACACGAAGAGTATGGGCAAGATACTTGCCTCGAAACCATAGGCAGTGGAACAACGAACAGATGGGGTCAAGCAGCCCTGAACTTTCAAGAACAACCAAGAATCCGACAGCCCCATGAACACTACGAGAATAATACTATCATTAATCAACAACAATAACCGGAGTCCGATTCGACACCAAGAACAACAAGGGTTCAAGGGTTACTCAAAGAAATCGAAAATCATGTTCCGGATGAAATAAAATCGATAATCGAGTTCCCAATCTGAAGATCACAAACAAGACAACAAAAATTACTTATCCAATTTATCACTTCCGGATGAAATCGAGAATCAATAAAAATCTCCAAAAAATTACTCAACTAGGGTTCTAGGAAGGAAATACTTCGATCCGAATGAAAGCAAGTGAAATGATGTTATTAACGTGAAGAAGACTCACCTAAATGATGCTTGATGATGAAGATTGCTCCAGATCGCCCCAGATCGCCCTAGAAACTTCTCCCGATGAATAGAAATGAAAGGGGAAGAACATGAAAGAAAAACGGGAAAGAAAGGCCTGCTCTCCAGTATTTATACTGGACAATTATTAGCGTGCGCTAACTATGCTCCTTAGCGCGCGCTAACGAGGTCAACTCTCTAGCACCTTCTGCCCGAAACACTATTAGCGTGCGCTAGCCAATATACGTAGCATACACTAACGAGTCATGTGTCCAGTCCAGTGGCTTCTGGACAATTCTGCACCTTCCAGGTAGCGTGGGCTATAGTAGCAAATAGCGTGCGCTTAGACGGACGATAGCGTGCGCTAACTATAAGGGTTAGCATGTGCTATCGAGACTCCAATGCTAGTCCAGCAGCTTCTGGACTGCCTCCGAACTATAAGTTAGCTTGCGCTACCCTCGCCGTAGCATGCACTAACTGCGGCACAGAAGCACACGCTACAACACCTAGTAGCATGCGCTACACATATATCGAACCAAAACTCACCCAACGATCTGAATCGAAATCAAACACGTGTCCACTCAAGACACATGATTCCAAAGATATGAATGACAGCAGTCCGCTAAACCATAGAAAAATTCAACAAAACCGAAGCGAAAATCTCGGGTATTACACTCTATCCCCCTAAAAATAAGTTTCGTCCCGAAACTTAAAACACGGAACGATCAAGGCAGGGTAACTCTAGATAACACCCGTTATCTATTGCTAACAGCACACAACAAACCTCATACAGTACAGAATTGCTGCAGTCTGATTCGCTACGCCAGAGCGATAACAAAATGCAACGAGCAACATCACTAAGGTAGATTGATCCGAACAACACAACAACTAAAACATGAGTCTAACGCGGAACAAGTACGAAATTCCGATAACCCGAAGGTTAGGGAGACCACATACGAAGATAATTTCCCGAACTAAGAAAATTACAAAGTGGCCTAGATGCTCAAAAATCACGATATGAGATCGAATAACAACAATCAGACAATAATGATTGAACAACCATGATCTAATTGTAACACCCCAAATTAGGATGATATTACAGTGCCGTGGACCCCCAACTGGGACCCACCAGGCGAATGAAAATTAATGAATTAAATAATATAATTACAGTATCGAACCACATTATATCATCAATTACTCCGATGAGGAGTCTCAAGTACAACACACCCAAGAAATACAGAATACATGTATATTTTATATGAAGATAAAATATACAACAGTGAACAAAATGAATGTCCAAACAGAAATCTGCAGTGGAAATAAAAATGAAGAAGCATGAATGACTAAAAAGGACTGGGAGCCCCTACTAGTATCACTGGGACTCCTCGCCGTCAACGTTCTCTTCCCATGCTTTTTTCTTGCCATGACCTAAAAATAATATCCCCAACGGGGTCAGTTACACAGAACAACAATCCTCAAGAGTTGAACAAGCACAATCATTAAATATATATGACATGAAATCAAGCTGAAGAGGGCCACCATAGTACGCCCGTAATGGGACGTGCAAGTGCACAAGATGAGTGTCCGGACACACCCGTCCTTATACCTAATTAGTCTCACGGAGGCACGTTACCGTGTGCACAGTCCATTGTGTCGGTGAACCCTTCACATGACTATCGTGTGCCCGACTAAAAATTCCACACATAACTACCCGGCCATGCAATATAAACCCAGAAGGTCACAAGAATGAAAATGACCATGATGAATAACATGATTTCCAACAAACGCTCAATATACATATCAAGCACAATTATAACCAACTCAAAAGTCGATACAATAATAATCAAACTCATTGGGGCATTCTAACGAATACGTTGTAAACATTCTTCCCTTTGGTTACAACCAACCCCAATAATATCGATACCAAACCTCCAAGTAATGATTCAACCCAACAAAACTTCATTATGACATCAATAATCCAATAGGAACCACAATTCAAGGTTACGACAACAACAATCGGAAACCTCCAAAATAACCAAAGTCAAACATCAAGGGTTATTGAATAATTCCCCAAATATTCATCAAATACGAAATATACACCAATAAATCCATAGGAATACCTGTGTCCAAGGAAAATAATCTATATCTAACATATTCCAATATAATAGCAAGCTTACACGAAGAGATCGGGAGGAAAAACATTCAAAATACGAAATTCTAGATCCAAGAAATGTTTACCTTGATTTGATGTATTGGAGAGGATGATATGATGATTAATCCGAATAACAAACTTGAAGATGTTGATAGATGGATGCAACTCGAAGAGATCTCTCCAAAACGTCCAAGTTCACCCGGAATCGCCCAAAAACGAAGTGAGAAGTGAAAATGACGAAACTGGACTGGACTGTCCAATTTATACTGATCCAGTTTAGCGCACGCTATATCCTAATATGTAGCGTGCGCTAGCGGGTTAACCGGACAGTCCAGTGAGCTCTGACTGCCACGTCAGCGTACGCTACGAACTTGGTAGCGTGCGCTAATGTCTTCCCAATAGCGTGCGTTAATCCAAAATGTTAGCGTGCGCTAACTGATGTCTGATGCCCAGTAACTGAAGTCCAGGACCTCCTGTCCTCTGACCTGCTCGTGATAGCATGCGCTACACCCAAAACTCAGCGTGCGCTACACTTACCACTAGCGCACGTTATGATCCGCTCGTAGCGTGCGCTATGAATTATTCCATTTCAGTCTAGTACCCACTAGACTCTGCCTGTTTGAACTTATCGCGCGCTACACTGACTGCTTAGTGTGTGCTATCCAAGCAGCTAGCGTGCGCTACTTACCATTCGTAGCGTGCGCTACTACAACCCAATTTCAGTCCAATGCCTTCTGGACTGTCTGCCTCCATGCGCCAGTGCGCGCTGACACACGACGATAGCATGCACTGGAAAACACCATTAGCGTACGCTATACTCCGAGAGTAACGTGCGCTATGTATCACAGTTGCCCAGTCCAGTGCCTTCTGGACTGTCTGCCTGAACTACATTAGCGTGCGCTAATGCTTAGAGGTAGCGTGTGCTACCCGTACACAATTAGCACGCGCTAAATAGAGTACGTAGCGTGCGCTAATACACTCACAACCCACTACAAAGATGACAAAGATGATATTCTCGGCCCGATTTTCTAACCAGGTTGAATGACGAATAATAACTGATGCACGATACAAATTACTCCGAACATTGAATACAGTGAATGAATATGATTGATGAATGACTAATACTGAGTGAAAATTACTGAGTGACAATATACTGAATGACAATGAATGAATTTACAACCGGGCATTACATAGTCCCCCCTTAAAAAGAGTTTCGTCCTCGAAACTAAGGGTCAAACAAATAGGGATAACTCTTCCACATACTATCCTCGGTTTCCCAAGTAACCTCTTCGACTCCATGTCTAGACCACTGAATCTTAACCAAAGGAATCGTCTTGTTCCTCAACTATTTGATACGCCGCGCTAAGACTCGTACAGGACGCTCCTCATATGAATGATCATCCGCGATCTCGATTTCATCGAACTGAAGTATGTGACTCGGGTCGGCAACATACTTCCTCAGCTGAGAGACGTGAAAAACATTATGAATTCTGCTCAACGCCGGAGGTAGGGCCAATCGATAAGCCAGACTTCCTACTCGATCCAAAATCTCGAACGGTCCAATGAATCTCGGACTCAACTTCCCCCTCTTCCCGAAACGGAAGATACCTCGACTCGGGGATACCTTGACCAAAACGTGGTCACCTGCCACGAACTCTAGTGGTCGACGACGATTATCTGCATATGATTTTTGTCGACTCTGAGCAGTCAACAAATGACTCCTGATCAAAGCTACCTTCTCGCGAGCGGCTATAAGCATATCGGGCTCGGTGCCGATTGATTCTGATAAGTCATCCCAACAGAAGGGAGATCGACAACGACGACCGTACAAGGCCTCGTAGGGTGCCATCTTAATCTAAGCATGCCAACTATTATTGTACGTGAACTCGATCAATGGTAGTTGGGCTTCCCAATCGTCCTTCCAAAACACATGCCCTCAACATGTCCTCCAACGCCTGAATAGTCCTCTCTGATTGTCCGTCGGACTGAGGATGAAAAGTTGTGCTGAGATTAAGCTGAGTTCCCATGGCACGATGAACTGATTTCCAAAAATGAGACACAAACCGTCCGTCACGATCGGAAACGATACTTTTAGGAGTACCGTGAAGTCTCACTATCTCTTTGATGAACAGCTGGGCAAGTCTCTCGGGACCCCATGAATCCTTGATCTCAAGAAAATGAGCTGATTTAGTTAAGCGGTCCACAATCACCCAGATCGTATTCATGCCACGATGACTCGTCGGCAAACTCGTGATGAAATACATAGAAATGTCTTCCCACTTCCACTCTGGAATAGGGAGAGGTTTCAGCATACCCGCCGGTCGCTGATGTTCAATCTTAACTTGTTGACAGGTTAAGCATCTCGAAACAAATTCTGCGACTTCTCGCTTCATATTACTCCACCAGTAATTTTGTTTCAAGTCTTTGTACATCTTGCTAGACCCCGAATGAATGGAATAAGGGGTAGCATGAGCCTCTCTCAAAATCGAGTTTTTCAACTCATCATTCGCCGGTACGCATAACTGATTTTTAAACCGCGAAATTCCATCCTCGTGGACCACAAATCCAGGGGCTTTCTCCTGAGTCACATCATCTCGAATGCGCAACAAAGATGGGTATGAACCCTGATTCACTCTGATCGCCTCCTCAAGTGGCGATGAAATCTCTAACATGAAAAGTTGCCCTTGTACTCGCTGTAACCAGACCTCGATATTGGGTCTCAGAAATTCCTGTTGAAGTTTCTTCTGAACTGTTAAACGAGCAAGCATTTGCTCTTGAACAGATTTACGACTCAAGGCATCGGCGACAACGTTCGCCTTACCTGGGTGGTATTTGTAACACCCCCGATATATTCGGAAATATTACAGCGCCGTAAATCCTTTACATAAGGATTTACAAGGCTAAAGAATTGAACAAGCATAAAAAGGTACTAACGAATGGAAATAACGGAATTACAGTACATCAGTTCTGACCAAATACAGAAATAGTACAATTTTTCAACAGAACTCAATAATACATCACCGAATTCAAATCCATCACAAATGACTTCGTACTCGAGTACTTATTGAAATAACGAATAAACAACAGATAAATAAACCCGGTCGGGACATCACTCTGCACCCTCGTCGTCATACAGTTCCAGTGGTTGTTTCCCCGCTCTCCTGGATCCTGAACACAAACAAAATGTTCACCCCCGAAGGGGTTAGCACAACGATGCTAGTACAAGTACCACAACATATTATTCATATCTCACGAAGAATAATAATAACGTAAACGACAAAATACCAACGAGTCTTCTCCTACGAGAAACTCAAACATAACATACACAACTGATAATCACAACATGATATCAATACATACACATGGTAATTCCATCGATCCAGCGTTCACTGCCTAGAACCCACGATGATCGTCGGACCAACCCGTGGTGGAAAAACCCGTCCGATGATCCGGTATGCGCTAGCATAGATCCCCCGATGATCCCGTCGGACCAACACGAGGTGGACATACAATAACGACATACATGCACGACAATATGTATAACAACAATACATAAAACAATTAAGGTACTTGCCTCGATTTTGAAGACAATAACAACACTTCCACGAAAATGACCACTCGAAGATCGTCCTCCTCAATCAATCACGTAACGAGACCAAACCTTAACAAAAGAAATGATATAGGATTTATCTCACGTCGTATGAATGTTTAACAATTCGATTCACGGCCAAAAGTTCATAAAATACAATCTGCCCGAACTTCTTAGCGCACGCTAAGTACTCTGTGTAGCGTGCGTTAAGTCTGCCCGATAGCGCACGCAAACAACAAAGCCTAGCGCACGCTAACGATGCATGGTCGATTTCACCGACCCCAATCGACTTCGTCGATGGTCTAGCGTACGTTACTTACCAAACGTAGCGCACGCTAACTCGTGCTCGATAGCGCACGTTAATATTCATAACATAGCGTGCGCTATCTATGCATGGCAGTTTACTGCTGAGCAGTAAACTGTTCTCGCCATGATCGAGACAATGAAATCTTGCGTGATAATTCATGTTACTTCCATGAATACCATGTTCATACCCTTATGAATGATTTTACGGATAAAGACAACTTCGGATTCAAGGATATGCATACCAATATAAAACCATATTCCATTCCGACTTCAAATCTTCATACGACAATTCGAAAAGCTTAACAGTTGATATCAACACCTCTATATCAATCCATATTATCATACTGAAGTTGATAAACGTCCTATATATACTAGATAAATCCTTCCATGATCAAACCTTTAGATTTATCTAACAATAAGGATGTTAACGTCTAGTCCAAGATTACTATGAAATCATCTATTAGATTCGATTTACCAATGATAGAAGCTTCTCTTCACATATTCGGGCAATAAGATTCGAATCATGATGATTATAATCAAGGTACTTAAGGCTTATTCATCTCAATATTCCAAACATGATATACTTGGATAATTCATCTATGAAAATCCATATCTTGTTAACATGATCATCCAAATCGTTAGAATCCAACTCTAAGTCTGGAGATAGATTGAACATACCTTAAAATGACGAAAATCACTGAACCGTAAGGTAGAATCCCACTCCGGTTGGTTGTATGCCACTCCAAGGTGCTATTCCACTTCCATGAACATTCCCAAGTGATAACCAATGTATAACACCAACAATATGTGTTCTAAGTGTATAGGAGTATTACTACAGCTCTCTGAACTCTCAAGGATTAAGAAAGGGCGAAAGAAATGAAAGCCAAAACGGTTGTTGTCCCATTTGTAATATTCTGCATTATTAACAAGTTAGCGCACGCTACTAAGCATCCCTTAGCGTGCGCTAATAATGGTTGACTTCAGAATTTGTCCGGGTGCGTCAGCGGGAATCTTATCCGGAGCCATGTCATTTGGCGCATGTGTTAGCCGTCCCGCTCAATAATTGAGTTCTTAGCGCACGCAACTCCTATCTTCATAGCGTGCGCTAATAATGGCCCGATAGCGCGCGTTAAGATACATTCTTAGCGTGCGCTATCACGAGGTTGCTTGAGCAATTTTTGCAAGTTTCTATACTTATGCATAATGATATCAATGCACGAAATATCATACTCCAATAATCAAAATCACCAATCCGAAATAATACATGGTTTGAATACAGATGAAATACACTGTAATAAATCCGGATATTACATACTCTCCTACTAAAAAGGAGTTTCGTCCCGAAACTCAAGACGAAAATAACTCGGGATATCTAGACTTCATATCAGCTTCCGTTTCCCAGGTGGCTTCTTCCATTCCGTGACGTGACCACTGAACTTTGACCAAAACGATTGACTTGTTCCTCAGTTGCTTAACTCGACTCTCGAGTATCTTAACTGGTCTTTCTTCAAACGTCCCATCCTGCTCGACTTCGACCTCGCCGAAATCAATGATATGACTGGGATCTGGTACATACCTCCGTAACTGGGATACGTGGAACACGTTATGAACATGGCACAATGACGGCGGCAATGCTAATCTGTATGCCAACTCCCCAACTCTCTCGAGGATCTCAAATGGTCCGATATATCTCGGACTCAGCTTTCCTTTCCTTCCGAAACGAAAGATTCCCCGAGTAGGAGAAACCTTCAAAAGTACGTGATCTCCATCATCAACTCCAATGGGCGGCGGCGTACGTCCGCATAGGATTTCGGCGACTGCAGGCGGTCAATGACCTCTCACGAATTAAGGCTATCTTCTCTCGAGTCCGCTCGATCAACTGCAGTTACATTCGATCAAGTCCGATGAATCGTCCCAGCATAGGGGCGATCTGCATCTCCTTCTGTATAATGCCTCAAACGGTGCCATCTTAATAGAAGCATGCCAACTATTATTGTAGGTAAATTCAATCAACGGTAGATGAACTTCCAAATCGTTTGACCAATCTAAGGCACATGCCCTTAGCATGTCTTCCACCGTTTGTATAGTTCTCTCAGATTGTCCGTCAGTCTGCGGGTGATAAGCAGATCAAGTTCAATTCGGTCCCCAAGGCCTTATGAACTGCTTTCCAAAAGTGAGACACAAAACGGCCGTCTCGATCAGAAACAATGGTCTTCGGCGTACCATGCAATCGAACTATCTCCGAAATAAATACTCGTGCCAACCTCTCTGGTCCCCACGTATCCTTAATGCCTAGAAAATGAGCCGATTTGGTTAAGCGATCAACTATCACCCAAATCATGTTCATTCCTGTCCTGGTTTTCGGCATATTAGTGATAAAGTCCATCGATATGTCCTCCCACTTCCATTCAGGAATCGGGAGCGGCTTCAACATTCCGGCAGGCCGTTGATGTTCGATCTTAACCTGTTGACAAGTCAATCATTTCGAAACATAGTCCGCTACGTCTTTCTTCATGTTGCCCCACCAGAAGTTCTGCTTCAAGTCCTTATACATTATACTGGTGCCCGGGTGGATAGAATAGGGCGAACTATGAGCTTCCTTCATAATTGTCTGTTTCAGAACATCAACATCGGGAACGCAGAGTCGGTTCTGAAATCTCAAAACTCCATCATCATGAATTATGAATCCGGGGGCCTTTCCTTTGATCACTTCATCATGTAACCGAATCATCAGAGGATCATCTGCCTGTCTAGATTTGATTTCTTCGGTTAATGATGAAGTTATCTCCATCACGCACAGCTGTCCCTGGACTCTTTGTAACCATACTTCAATTCCTTCACGAATCATCTCTCATGAAGGCTAAGTTGGGAGGTCGGCGTCTCAAGATCTCGAATAGAGACGGGCTTGCGGCTAAGTGCATCGGCCACTACATTCGCTTTGCTGGATGATATAAAATCTCCAAGTCATAGTCCTTAATCGGTTCTAACCATCTTCTTTGCCGCATGTTCAACTCTTTACATTGAATATGTACTTGAGACTCTTATGATCCGTAAAGATCGACAATGAGTCCCGAATAGATAGTGCCTCCGGATCTTCAAGGCAAAACCACCGCCGCTAGCTCTAAATCATGTGTTGGGTAATTCACTTCATAAGGTTTCGATTGTCGCGACGCATAAGCGATCACCTTATCATTACGCATCAACACGCACCCAAGTCCTTGGTTCAAGCATCATCAGTAAACTATGAATCCTTCAGTTCCTGCGGAAGTGATAGAATCGATGCCGTCGTCAATCTCTTCTTCAATTCATCAAAGCTCATCGACATAATTCATTCCACTCAAACTTTTGAGTTTTAGAGTCGAGTAAGTGGGCGGGAGATTTTAGAAAACCCTTCCACGAATCGACGATAGTATCCAGCAAGTCCTAAGAAGCTTCGGACCTCTTTCACGTTCTTTGGAGGCTTCCAATCCAATATTGCTTCGATCTTCTGAGGATCTACTCGGACTCCTCTAGCTGACACCACATGGCCGAGGAACATTACTTCCTTTACCCAGAATTCACACTTAGAAAGTTTGGCGTACAATTGCTTGTTTCTCAAAAGCTCCAATACAATCCGCAAATGCTGCGCATGTTCTTCCGGACTCTTAGAATACACCAGAATGTCATCAATAAATACGACCACAAATTTGTCCAAAAATTCAATGAACACTCTGTTCATCAATTGCATAAATACAGCAGGTGCGTTAGTGAGACCAAACGGCATCACTACAAACTCATAATGCCCGTAGCGAGTCCTGAACGCTGATTTCGGAACATCAGATTCCTTAATCCTCAGCTGATGGTATCCTGATCTCAGATCGATCTTAGAAAATACTGTTGCCCCTTGCAACTGGTCAAACAAATCATCAATCCGTGGCAACGGATACTTGTTCTTAATCGTCATCTTGTTCAGCTCTCGATAGTCAATACACAGTCGGAGCGATCCATCCTTCTTTCGGACAAAAAGAACTGGCGCTCCCCAGGGTGAAACGCTTGGCTGAATATAGCCCTTATCCAGTAACTCCTCTAGCTGTTTCTTCAGTTCGTACATCTCAGTAGGTGCCATACGATACGGCGCCTTGGAAATTGGTGTAGCTCCGGGTTCCAGCTCAATGGTAAATTCTACATCCCTTCGTGGAGGTAGCCCAGGTAACTCGTCAGGAAATACATCTGGAAATTCGTTCACAAAAGGAATGGATGAAAGTTCCACAATTTCGTCTTCTTTCTTCATCGCGTAACACCCGATCTGCAGTGACCTGTTTCAACAATTTGTGACTTTCATCGCCTTGATCAACTTTCCCGAGCTTCCGGTTTCCATCCCTCAAACGAATCTCGGAACCATCGTCGGCGATCGTGAGATATTCCTCCTTCGGTAGTTCACAATTGATCCATATCGATTAATCCAATCGTCTCCGAGTATCAGTCGTCTCCTTGCATTTCTATCACGATCGATTTGAGAGCCACTCTCGCCTCCAAATGATACAGGAAATTTCTAGTTTCTAAATTTCCGACAATCCTTTCTCCACTCGGTAAACCAACAACATAAGGTTCACAAGTATGAAAACCGGAAATATTCAAACGATTTACACAAGATAAAGATATGAAAGAATGTGTAGCTCTGTATCGAATAAAACGCTAGCTCGGTGGGAAAGGATGCGGGCAAGCACGATGCGGCAGTAGCATCTTGATCGCTGTCCTCCTCATCTCGTGCATGACGTGGGGAGCAGATCCGGCACTCGATGTCCCCTTTCGGTCCCATTGTCCTCTGCCTGCCCGCGGCCAAAATTCGAGGCATCCGAACACTTTCTGCGTCTGTGGAATCCGGCCTCCTTACGGGTATTTGTGGTGTACGGGCTCTAAAGACTTTGCGGCCTCTTCACAAAACACCGCCCGATGTCCCTCTCGTCCACAATCAAAACAAGTCACGGCGGGAAGGGGCAATTGTCGATAGTGCCCCGTCCGGGCGCAGTTAAAGCATTTCTGGTAACATCGGTAATAGTTGATGTCGCTCCGAAGTTCTTTCCGCTCCTAGTCGGGTGCGGAGGTTTCTTGAAAGAGTGAAAGGATGATTGGGCCTTACGGGCCCCACTGTTCTTGTGCTCTGTAAAAGTACCAGAGACTTTCTGTTTCTTGGTTTCGCAAATTTCTCCATGGCCGCTTCCTTGATCTCATATGCCAACGCCTTATCCTGGTATTGGCGGAGTGTGGTACATTCGAATCCGGACATGTACCTATGAACTTCGGTTTCATTCTCATATCGAAATGGATCATCATTTACGCATCTGCTCGACCGGATGTCGAACAAATGCCACTGTTGGTTAAACATCTTGATCGCACAGGATACGGCACATCGGAAGGCCGAGCGGAGAAAAACTCCCGAACTTTGGCTTCCCTCACGGGACGAGGGCAATACCGAGCTTCCATCATCAATCTAAACTCTGTCCAATCGGCATCATGGTCTACAGTAGGATGGCTTCCCACCATTCGGACGCTTCCCTATCGAGAAAATATTGAGCGATAGAGGCTCTCAGGTCTGCAGGCAGTTGATTCCGGCAAAGATTTTCTCCAGCTCCTTTAACCAATGATCCCAGGTGGGAGTCTCAGAAATACCGTCGAATTTGGGTGGTTGCATCTTCGCCACCTCTTGCAGCCACCGGTCACCTCGATTTCCCATGTCTGGGATCCCTTGCTGTCTCTCTCCCTGCTGTAGTCCCACCGATTGCATTCGGTCCACGACACAGGCGAACCGAGTCATCCGTTCACCACTTGACGAAGGATCTACGGTACATCGGGATCTGGTTCATTATTAATAGATTGTTGCGGCTACTTTGAGCTATGGGCTTTGGTTAGAAGGCGATGCTTCCCTTTCGGCATTTCTCCGTCCGCGTCCACGACCGCGACCACGTCCACGTCCGCCTCTCAACATACTGTAAGCATAAATACTCAATATACAGGAAACAACATCGTTCTAATATTCGAGTATAAAGAGACACAACATGTAAAGAACAAGATAGAGTTTAGGAACTTACAACCACTGTCCGCATGAAGACGTAGGCAGTGCAGTGATGTCATTCACGGCCGGTTACCCCAAAAGACATAAATGACCCCTATTTTAACCCAACGGCCAAGATATCCATAATCTTATCTCTGATACCATATTCTGTAACACCCCCAATATATTCGGAAATATTACAGCGCCGTAAATCCTTTACATAAGGATTTACAAGGCTAAAGAATTGAACAAGCATAAAAAGGTACTAACGAATGGAAATAACGGAATTACAGTACATCAGTTCTGACCAAATACAGAAATAGTACAATTTTTCAACAGAACTCAATAATACATCACCGAATTCAAATCCATCACAAATGACTTCGTACTCGAGTACTTATTGAAATAACGAATAAACAACAGATAAATAAACCCGGTCGGGACATCACTCTGCACCCTCGTCGTCATACAGTTCCAGTGGTTGTTTCCCCGCTCTCCGGATCCCGAACACAAACAAAATGTTCACCCCGAAGGGGTTAGCACAACGATGCTAGTACAAGTACCACAACATATTATTCATATCTCACGAAGAATAATAATAACGTAAACGGCAAAATACCAACGAGTCTTCTCTACGAGAAACTCAAACATAACATACACAATCGATAATCACAACATGATATCAATACATACACATGGTAATTCCATCGATCCAGCGTTCCTTTGCCTAGAACCCACGATGATCCCGTCGGACCAACCGTGGTGGAAAACCCGTCCGATGATCCGGTATGACGCTAGCATAGATCCCGATGATCCCGTCGGACCAACACGAGTGCACATACAATAACGACATACATGCACGACAATATGTATAACAACAATACATAAAACAATTAAGGTACTTGCCTCGATTTTGAAGACAATAACAACACTTCCACGAAAATGACCACTCGAAGATCGTCCTCCTCAATCAATCACGTAACGAGACCAAACCTTAACAAAAGAAATGATATAGGATTTATCTCACGTCGTATGAATGTTTAACAATTCGATTCACGGCCAAAAGTTCATAAAATACAATCTGCCCGAACTTCTTAGCGCACGCTAAGTACTCTGTGTAGCGTGCGTTAAGTCTGCCCGATAGCGCACGCAAACAACAAAGCCTAGCGCACGCTAACGATGCATGGTCAGTACTTCACTGACCAGCCAACTGACTCGTCTGATGGTCTAGCGTACGTTACTTACCAAACGTAGCGCACGCTAACTCGTGCTCGATAGCGCACGTTAATATTCATAACATAGCGTGCGCTATCTATGCATGGCGGTTCATCACGAAAGCGATGCTTCTCGCCATGATCGAGACAATGAAATCTTGCGTGATAATTCATGTTACTTCCATGAATACCATGTTCATACCCTTATGAATGATTTTACGGATAAAGACAACTTCGGATTCAAGGATATGCATACCAATATAAAACCATATTCCATTCCGACTTCAAATCTTCATACGACAATTCGAAAAGCTTAACAGTTGATATCAACACCTCTATATCAATCCATATTATCATACTGAAGTTGATAAACGTCCTATATATACTAGATAAATCCTTCCATGATCAAACCTTTAGATTTATCTAACAATAAGGATGTTAACGTCTAGTCCAAGATTACTATGAAATCATCTATTAGATTCGATTTACCAATGATAGAAGCTTCTCTTCACATATTCAGTGCAATAAGATTCGAATCATGATGATTATAATCAAGGTACTTAAGGCTTATTCATCTCAATATTCCAAACATGATATACTTGGATAATTCATCTATGAAAATCCATATCTTGTTAACATGATCATCCAAATCGTTAGAATCCAACTCTAAGTCTGGAGATAGATTGAACATACCTTAAAATGACGAAAATCACTGAACCGTAAGGTAGAATCCCACTCCGGTTGGTTGTATGCCACTCCAAGGTGCTATTCCACTTCCATGAACATTCCCAAGTGATAACCAATGTATAACACCAACAATATGTGTTCTAAGTGTATAGGAGTATTACTACAGCTCTCTGAACTCTCAAGGATTAAGAAAGGGCGAAAGAAATGAAAGCCAAAACGGTTGTTGTCCCATTTATAATATTCTGCATTATTAACAAGTTAGCGCACGCTACTAAGCATCCCTTAGCGTGCGCTAATAATGGTTGACTTCAGAATTTTTCCGGGTGCGTCAGCGGGAATCTTATCCGGACCCATGTCATTTGGCGCATGTGTTAGCCGTCCCGCTCAATAATTGAGTTCTTAGCGCACGCAACTCCTATCTTCATAGCGTGCGCTAATAATGGCCCGATAGCGCGCGTTAAGATACATTCTTAGCGTGCGCTATCACGAGGTTGCTTGAGCAAGTTTTGCAAGTTTCTATACTTATGCATAATGATATCAATGCACGAAATATCATACTCCAATAATCAAAATCACCAATCCGAAATAATACATGGTTTGAATACAGATGAAATACACTGTAATAAATCCGGATATTACAGTATTGAATCTCAATATCATAATCTTTAATCAATTTTAACCACCGTCTTTGTCGCATATTCACTCTTTCTGAGTAAATATATACTTCAAACTCTTATGACCGGTGAAAATCTAACAGGTGATGCCATAAAGGTAATAACGTTAAATCTTCAATGCGAAAACCACGGCTGCTAGTTCTAGGTCGTGGTTCGGATAATTGACCTCATAAGGCCTCAATTGCCGCGAAGCATAGGCAATCACTTTCCCATTCTATATTAATACACATTCGAGACCTTATCCGAACGCGTCACTATAAACCACGAATCCCTCTGTCCCTTGTGGTAAAGAAAGGACATGTGCTGAAATTAAACGACTCTTGAGTTCCTCAAAACTCTGTTGACACGCATCGGACCACGTGTATTTCTTATCCTTCCGCAAAAGGTTCGTCATAGGTTGAGCGATTTTAGAAAATCCTTCCACAAAACGCCGGTAATAGCTTGCTAATCCGAGGAAGCTTCGGATTTCCTTAACATTCTTCGGAGGTTGCCAATCCCGGATGGCCTCCGTCTTCTGAGGGTCGACATGTACTCCGTCTGCTGAAATTACATGTTCGAGAAACATCACCTCAGACATCCAGAATTCACATTTGGAAAACTTTCCATATAGTTGCTCTCGTCTCAACACATCGAGAACCTGATGAAGGTGAAATTCGTGCTCCTCTCGGTCACGAGAATAAATCAAAATATCGTCTATGAAAATAACCACAATCTGATCCAAATAATCGATGAAAACCCGATTCATTAACTCCATGAATACTGCAGGTGCATTAGTTTACCCAAACGGCATCACCACAAACTCGTAATGACCATAGCGTGTTCGGAACGCCGTTCTAGCGATATCTGGCTCTCGAATTCGCAACTGATGATACCCAGATCTTAAATCGATCTTGGAAAATACTGAAGCTCCCTGAAGTTGATCCAAAATATCATCGATGCGGGGTAGAGGATATTTATTCTTGATCGTCACTCTGTTCAATTCCCGGTAGTCAATGCACAAACGAAAAGAATCATCCTTCTTCTTGACAAATAACACAGGTGTTCCCCACGGGGACGCACTCGGTCGGATATAACCTTTCTCGAACAATTCCTCCAGTTGATTCTTCAATTCATGCATTTCGGTCGGGGCCATCCGATACGGTGCCTTTGATATTGAGGACGTACCAGGCTCCAACTCTATCGTGAATTCCACATCTCTCTGTGGAGACAAACCAGGTAACTCGTCTGGAAATACATCGGCATATTCTCTCACTACATAAATATCCGCCAGCATCACTGATGATTTTTCGGTTTTGGTCATATAGCACCAATAACCAACACACCCCTGATTGAGTAATTTCACTACTTTCATCATATTAATGACTCTACCGGAACAGTTGGGATTACCTCCCTGAAATACACACTCGACTCCATCGTCTGAAACAATAGTGACCATACGCTTACGGACACTCAGGGTGGCATCGTGACGATCCATCCAATCAATAACCAAGATGACGTCGTCTCTAGGTAAGTTTACCACAATCAGGTCCGCCAACCAAACACGGCCATTAAGATGAATCGGACAATTCTTAATCTCACGATCCCCGATAATTCTTCTACCGTCAGGTAGACCAATGATATAAGGTTCACAACTAGTAACACTATCCAGATGAAGTCTATTCAAGCATGACTCGGAAATGAATGAATGCGATGCACCAGTATCAAAAAGGGTACACACAGGTTGAGATAAAATTTCAAGTGTACCTGAGATCATTCGGGCCTACGGATCGTCGGTCCTCTTCATCTCATAAATTCGGGGCTTGCCAACCCCGGAACCGGATGCTCCCGTCTAATAGCTGTGGGCTCCACCTTTGTTTGCTCCCGTCGTCTTGAACGACGCGGACTGAGTGGCCTGATTCTGAACCGCTGACTTCTTCGGGGCCTGAGATATTGCCGGAGTAGGTTTGGAGTCTCTTCGGCAAAAACGGGCCTTATGCCCAGCAATCCCACAGTTATTGCACGTGATAGTCTGCCTCGGACACTTAGTGCTGAAATGACCCTGTTCTCCACAGTTGAAACAGGTGATGGCCGAACTGGCCGCTCGGGACTGAAATTCCGCGAGTCTAGGCACCCTAGGAGGTCACTCAGAAAAAGTAGGGCCCGCACGAGGCTTCTTGAAGGTTGCCTGACTGCATTCTGACTGATTACGATTCTTGGATTTCTTGCTAGCAGAGGAGGGTTGTTGCTTAGCAATCTCCTTAGCAGTAAGCTCATAAGTAAGAGCTTTCTCGATGAATTCGGCCAGGGTGGTGAAATTGTGATTAAGCAACTGCATCCGCATACGAGGCTTCAACCTCTTACTGGAATATTTATATCTTACCCGCCTCGGAGCGAATAATGGATGAAGCAAAAGGAAGAAGTTCCTGAAATTTCTCAGCGATGGTGAGAACATCGTCGTCCGCTGAGGGGTCAGGAATGAGTAATTCTGATATCTTTACCTCCCTGAGTGGGGCCGGATAATATCTCTCCATCATGAGGGTCTTAAACTGATCCCAAGTACAAGATCCATAGGTGGGCTTCAAAGATAACCACCAAGAGTGAGCGCTCTTACCTAGATAGTAAGCCGCGACTGAAACTTTATGCCCTTCGGGGCAATCCACCATAGCAAATAGCTTCTCAAAATGAGCAAGCCAGTGAATAATATCAGCCGGCTCAGATGAGCCCTCGAAAGTAGGTGGTCTCTGGCAAGAGATGTCTCCAATGATACTGCTCACACTCCGCTCTTGCCTCTCAGGTGGCAGCGGAGGATCCTACTGATTTTGAGCGGTTGAGTTCTGTATCGTCTCCATGAGGCGTGCCATCTGAGTCATCTGGGCCATCATGCCCTGCATAAATGCAAGTGGGTCAACCCGAATACCTTCTGAATGAGCCGTGTCCCGGGTGCGACTCCCCCCTGACAGTGAATGATTATTTCCGTGTGAATGAGTGGCAGCGTCGCTGCTTGATGAATTAGCATTATTCCTTACGTTTGCGCGTGTATTCACACGAGCTCCTGGGTTTCGGCCCGCACCGCGGCCTCTTCCCATGCGTCCTCTGACAGATCTATCCATACTGAAGTAGGAAAGTCACATGATGATTATAGAATTCGCATGAATACCACATTACTATTACGTTATGAAATGATAATAATGAGCATACGCGCTATAACACAATGATTACATGAATGATCAACTGAGGTGACATGATTATCTGATGAAATTCTTGAAATGATTATCTTGAACAAGTTAACAAGATTGATGAACTGAGCAATGAAATGAACTGAGTGATTAATGAATTAACATGATCGACATGATCAAAAATGAAAATGATGATTGAGGAATGTTGACTGATGAATGATGAATGAGTGATTCTTATTGCCAGAAATTATACCATGGCGTCAGAAATCTTACAGTTCTTTCGGTCTGAGGGGCTTGGCGTTTGCACAGGTCACACGTGACGCGAAAGTCCAATGATACTAGTCCGATGAACAATGATTTCAAATGAGACATGACTCGAAAGGTAGTATTCAAAACCACGCTCCGATACCAACTCTGTAACACCCCAAATTAGGCGGATATTACAGTGCCGTGGACCCCCAACTGGGACCCACTAGGCAAATGAAAATTAATGAATTAAATAATATAATTGCAGTACCGAACCACATTATATCATCAATTACTCCGATGAGGAGTTTCAAGTACAACACACCCAGGAAATACAGAATACATGTATATTTTATATGAAGACAAAATATACAACACTGAATAAAATGAATGTCCAGATGGAAATCTGCAGCGGAAATAAAAGTGAAGAAACATGAATGACTAAAAAGGACTGGGGGGCCCTACTAGTATCACTGGGACTCCTCGTCGTCAATGTTCTCTTCCCGTTATTTTTCCTTGCTATGACCTAAAAACAATATCCACAACGGGGTCAGTTACACAGAACAACAATCCTCAAGAGTTGAACAAGCACAATCATTAAATATATATGACATGAAATCAAGCTGAAGAGGGGCATCATAGTACGCCCGTAATGGGACATGCAAGTGCACAATACGAGTGTCCGTACACACCCGTCCTTATACCTAATTAGTCTCATGGAGGCACATTACCGTGTGCACAGTCCATTGTGTCGGTGAACCCTTCACATGACTATCGTGTGCTCGACTAAAAATTCCACACATAACCACCCGGACACAGAATATGAACCCATAAGGTCACAAGAACGAAAATGACCATGATGGATATCAATGAATAACAAATTGACAAGGTTCAAGAATGACTCACCGAGATGAAATAATAATGAAATGAATTGTAGGTCATTGAAATAATTGGAACCGTCGTTCCTCGTGAATTGAATGGTTAGTTTGATAATTACAAGTCTCGACATGAATAATATATCATGAATGAATTATGAATATGAATGAACAACAACGAAAGGAATGAATGTCCTTTTAACCGAGTAAGAATTAACTTACACAATACCGGAGGTGAAATGTCCTCTCACGAACAAACGTCCTTAATGGAGTATCGGTCGCTCGAACAACCTTGAATAACATGATTACCAACAAATGCTCAATATACGTATCAAGCACGATTATAACCAACTCAAAAGTCGATACAACAATAATCAAACTCATTGGGGCATTTTAGCGAATACGTTGTAAATATTCTTCCCTTTGGTTAGAACCAACCCCAATAATATCGATACCAAACCTCCAAGGAATGATTCAACCCAACAAAACTTTTATTAATGACATCAATAATCCAATAGGAACCACAATTAAAGGTTACGACAACAACAATCGGAAACCCCCAAAATAACCAAAGTCAAACATCAAGGGTTCTTGAATAATTCCACAAATATTCATCAAATCCGAAATATACCAATAAATCCATAGGAATACATGTATTCAAGGTAGATAATACATATCTAACATATTCCAACATAATAGAAAGCTTACACGAAGAGATCGGGAGGAAAAATATTCAAAATCCGAAATTCTAGATCCAAGAAATGTTTACCTTGATTTGATGTATTGAAGATGATGATATGATGATGAATCCGAATAACAAGCTTGAAGATGTTGATAGATGGATGCAGCTCGAAGAGATCTCTCCAAAACGTCCAAAATCGACCGGAATCACCCAAAAACGAAGTGAGAAGTGAAAATGACGAAACTGGACTGGACTGTCCAATTTATACTGATCCAGTTTAGTGCACGCTATGTCCTGATATGTAGCATGCGCTACCAAGTTAACCGGACAGTCCAGTGAGCTCTGACTGCCTCGTTAGCGTACGCTACGAACTTGGTAGCGTGCGCTAATGTCTTCCCAATAGCGTGCGTTAATCCAAAATGTTAGCGTGCGCTAACTGATGTCTGATGCCCAGTAACTGAAGTCCAGGACCTCTTGTCCTCTGACCTACTCGCGATAGCGTGCGCTACACCCAAAACTCAGCATGCGCTACACTTACCACTAGCACACATTATGATCCGCTCGTAGCGTGCGCTATGAATTATTCCATTTCAGTCCAGTACCCACTGGACTCTGCCTGTTTGACCTTAGCGCGCGCTACACAGATTGCTTAGCGTGCGCTATCCGATCAGCTAGTGTGCGCTACTTACCATTTGTAGTGTGCGCTACTACAACCCAATTTCAGTCCAGTGCCTTCTGGACTGTCTGCCTCCATGCGCCAGCACGTGCTGACATACGAAGATAGCGTGCACTGGAAAACACCATTAGCGTACGCTATACTCCGAGAGTAGCGTGCGCTATGAATCACAGTTGCCCAGTCCAGTGCCTTCTGGACTGTCTGCCTGAACTACATTAGCGTACGCTAATGCTTAGAGGTAGCGTGCACTACCCGTACTCAATTAGCGCGTGCTAAAGAGAGTACGTAACGTGCGTTACTCCACACACACAGCCCACTACAAAAATGACAAAGATGATATTCTCGGCCCGATTTTCCAACCAGGTTGAATGACGAATAATAACTGATACACGATATAAATTATTCCGAACGTTGAATACAGTGAATGAATATGATTGATGAATGACTAATACTGAGTGAAAACTACTGAGTGACAATATACTGAATGACAATGAATGAATTTACAACCGGGCATTACACTAATAACCATGATCGAACAACAATGATCAAACAACAACTCTGTAGTTCACACCTCGACTCAAGACATGAACTGATCTTGTAAGGACTACAAGATATTCATTCGCATACGGTACACGGGAATCGCACCGAACTCGGAAAAAGTTAAACGGATTAATCCGAACAATATCAGAACTCGCTCGAACAACAAAAACAAAGAACAGAACAAGTTCAGAAAATACCAACGAACACAAACGAGTTGATAGGATTGAAAAAACAGAAGTTCAAAAATTCGATCCACTTCTAAATAAAGAAGTCTGTCCCTGAAATTTGAAACAACGAAACAAGGAAATAGCATAACAAACAACTGCTAGATTACACCTCTCAGGGAATTCTCAGAGTTGATCCTGACATCGGTGCTCGATTCCGTGCCTCGGAAGACTCGGTGGACAACTCGCAAAACTGAATTTGGTGTCCCTTGAGTCCGCACTTGTAACCCGTTACTGGCGGGGAAGGACAATATGCATGTACATGCCCCGACACATTACAGTTATAGCACCTCCTCGCTTTACCATGATTCAAAGCTGACGACTTGGAACTCTTAATCCCACTCATCGAGCGACGGAGCTTCATAGCAGAAAGAGTACTGCGTTGCAGCTTAGAAACACCAACTCCTGTACTGACCATAAGATCATCTGGTTTCCTCTGTTCCTTCGACTCGGGCACACATTCCGATGATAACGAAGCTAGATTATAGGCTAAGGCTCGATTCTGATAATCTCTCAACGAAGTGCAAGTGAGTCCCGCCATATACTTGCGAATCTCCGGTTTCATCCGTATGTCAAAACGACAGATCTTCTCTTCTTCAGTCCTCACCTGATCTCGCACATAACTGGGTTGTTCGCTATAGTCGATGATAGCTTGCGACACCGATATATCCTGCGGTTCTGCCAAATAAAAATCACGAATCCTCTGATCTCTAATCGGTTTCGGACAAAACTCATCTTCCGTAAATTCCTAGAACTCCACCCACGAGACAACACGATCACGAGGTTTAACAGCTTCCCACCAATTAGCAACATCTTTGTCAAGAAGGTACTGAGCAATAGACACCTTCTGATCTTCGGGACAACCAACTGCCTCGAATATCTTTCCCAACTGAAAAAGCCAACCATCCCAGCCCAACGCATCCGCAGCACCAGCAAATCGAGGGGGATTCATATGAACTACCTCTCGAAGCCATTGATTTACGCCGACGTTCTGATTCGCGTCAATGCTATGTTGAACCACCTGGGTCAACTGAGTCATCTGTGCTACTACTTTTTGAAATATAGTAGAAACACCAATACTAATATCATTCCCGGCAATATTCTCTCGGTCCCGCGTCTTATCCCCGTGGCCATCTGTACTACGGTTATGACCACAACCTCTGCCCCTCGGCATACTAACAAATAACCACCTAGTGCAACGAAATCATAATGCATAATCACACACAACAATTATCATCACCAGTTAACACATACAGAATACAGTCACAGGTAATCGGTTTCATGACTGCAAAAGTTAGACCTATCGGCAAAAAATGTAGTTCCATGACTTCTGACCAGCTTGATTAGCATGTGCTACAACAGAAAATAGCATGCGCTACACATACTGTATTAGCGCGCGCTAGCCTCACACTTAACGTACGCTAACTGTTCAGATTCCGAAACATAATCGCGAACACATCCCAAACAGTGCTAGAATCGGAGGTTACAAATAAACAACAACATACGAATCCAAACGCCATCGATTCACATGATTACAACAACACACAAGCAACCAACACCATACACATACTTCCTGTCTGTCACTTTAAAAGCGAGAGTCATGTCGTGAGTAAATTTTGTAGACCTCATTTGAGTTTAAAAAAAAATCGCGTTTTGAAAACTTATAATATAAAATGAAAATAAAATATCAATAGTTTGAATTCTCAAAAAATTTCGGCCTTGAGGTCATCATACGAAAATAAAAAATTTTCCTCCCTTGGAGGATATTTTAAAATAAAATTACATGACTCCCCCAAAAACATTTAAAACCTTAAAATTCCGAAGTCATTACTCCTGTAAAAATGGTTTATACCAAGGTATATAGACCGGCACTACTCTTCATTCCAGCACGATACGAGGATCAAACGAACATAGGTCACGAATTCACAATTCACATTTAAACTCCACACCATGACACAAAATCACACAAGTTCGTATAACACGAGACACAACATATAATGGGGAGACTTACATCCACAGATCGCATGAAGATGATAGTTGCACATTGATACACGACCAACATTCCAGACGACGCATCACAACACGACTCACTCCGACACAATCCGATAAGACAAGACTCGACAATACACGACTGGACCTGACAGCCTAGGTTTCCACAACCTAAGCTCTGATATCATATTCTCTAACACCCCCAATCCACTCGAGAATATTACAGCGCCGCAAACCCTCTCCGTGAGGATCTACCAGGCTAATTGCATAAACAATACATCACATTATATGTCGACATAACTAAATAACGAACCATTAGACGGATTTGGTCTTTCACCACAATATACAAATCAGACACACATAACTCTGATACCACTTAAAACTCAAACCAGGTTCAAATACATGAACCATACTGTTACAACCAGAAAATACAACAGTGGAAAAGACTCCACAACATGCCTTGACCAAAATACTTAGCACTGGTCTTCATGTGATTAGTATCGTCGTCTTCCATCATCTTTCGTACCGATCCTGTGATTAGATCCCCAAGAACCTGCAAGTACCTGGATGCAATGCAGACATCCACCCCCGATTACTCGAGGGTTAGCAAAACTCCACTGTTTTGCTAATACAAGTATAAAATGCAAATACGAGCCATACACAACGTACTCCAAGAACATAATAATCGTGAGCATACTTCCCGAGATAATTCATTTGATTAAAATAGTTCAAATCTTGAAAGGTAGGAATAAAATTAATATACATCTTACAAAATATTTTACGATCTTGGGAGTTTTGAAAATATTTGGGATTTAAGGATTCTCAACTTTTCGAAACCACTTAGGGACACAGCCCAAAGATCTTTTTCCATAATGCAAATCCGTTAACAAAACACGGGGTCTACGACCCGATCATACAATTCCGATCACAAAACTTGGGGTCCACGACCCAATCATCCACATCCACATCCACATCCAACATATTCCCAAGGATTATTCCCGTCCCGTGCTAACAAGCCACGAACCTCAGAGCCTCCTCGAGACATACCCGAGTGAATAACCCAATAACAATATCACACATTACCATGACAACCGTCACATAACCACAACCATGGCATACATTCATAGTTATCCCGACATCGGCCTAGCAAGCCACGAACCTCGGAGTCTCCGCATCGACATACCTAGTTTGGATAACCCCAAAAGTTATCTCGACATCGTGCTAACAAGCCATGAACCTCGGAGTCTCCACAAGACATACCCGATTGGATAACCCAATTACACGTACGTCACACAACCAAACCACAACCATAAGTTATCCCGGCATCGGGCTAGCAAGCCATGAACCTCGGAGCCTCCACGAGACACACCCGATTGGATAACTCTATGGTCACGCCCGATCCGTACTAGCAAGGACGGATCCCGGAGGTTCAACAAACCCTACCCGGTGGCACATCACTTTACAATAATCACACAACAACAAGGAAGTATAATTTTCAAACAACACCGAACATCACAACCTACTCACAGCGGAGTCACAATCAATATCACACGATAACACATACTCACTAAATGAATACACGTACTAACACACAATCCTTGACAAGTGAAAGGAAAGACATACTATAATCACCCTCCACATGCAACACTAATACACATATTCAGAAAAGTACATTTGTTCACAAAACATATGAATTATCTATGAAGGGAAACCTTTATCGAGAATATACTGATACTTTTTGAAAGTTCATTAAAAACATTCAAATTGCACATAAAATCAATTACCAACTATTACGTCTACGAAACACGAAGAGTATGGGCAAGATACTTACCTCGAAACCACGAGCAACGGAACAACGAACGGATGGGGTCGAGCAGCCCTGAACTTCCAAGAACAACCAAGAATCCAACAGCCCCACGAACACTACGAGAATAACAGCATCATGAATCAACAACACTAACCGGAGCCCGATTCGACACCAAGAACAACAAATGTTACTCAAAGAAATCAAAAATCATGTTCCGGATGAAATAAAATCAATAACTGAGTTCCCGATCCGAAGATCACAAACAAGACAACAAGAATTACTTAACCAATTCATCACTTCCGGATGAAATCTAGAAATCAAGGAAAATCCCCAAAAAATTACTCAACTAAGGTTGTAGGAAGGAAATACTTCGATCCGGAATGAAAGCAAGTGAAATGATGTTATTAACGTGAAGAAGACTCACCTAAATGATGCTTGGTGATGAAGATCGCCCCAGATCGCCCTAGAAACTTCTCCCGACGAATGGAAGTGAAAGGGGAAGAACATGAAAAAAAGGGAAAGAAAGGCCTGCTGTCCAGTATTTGTACTGGACAGTTATTAGCGTGCTCTAACTATGCTCCTTAGCGCGCGCTAATGAGGTCAACTCTAGCACCTTCTGCCCGAAACACTATTAGCGTGCGCTAGCCAATATACGTAGCGTACGCTAACTAATCATGTGTCCAGTCCAGTGACTTCTGGACAGTTCTGCACCTTCCAGGCAGCGTGCGCTATAATAGCAAATAGCATGCGCTAAGACGGACGATAGCGTGCGCTAACTACAAGGGTTAGCGTGCGCTATCGACACTCCAGTCCTAGTCCAGTAGCTTTTGGACTACCTCTGAACTATAAGTTAGCGTGCGCTACCCTCACCGTAGCGTGCGCTAACTGCGGCACAGTAGCGCGCGCTACAACACCTAGTAGCGTGCGCTACAACACCTAGTAGCGTGCGCTACACATATATCGAACCAAAACTCACGCAACGATCTGAATCGAAATCAAACACGTGTCCACTCAAGACACACGATTCCAAAGATATGAACGACAGCAGTCCGCTAAACTGCAGAAAAAATTCAATGAAACCGGAGCGAAAATCTCGGGTATTCCAGTACCGAGCCGAGCCGGTGGGTGGACGGGGGCGGCGGCACGCGCACGTGTCGGCTTCGCAGCGCCAGCCCACCAGTGGAGACTACTAGCTTGTTGAACTACTCATATACCTTCTTACTATCAGCTAGTCAAGAAGGGTTCATTTTTTCAGTGTGATAGACTTTTTATTTCCACTCAAACTCTTCAATTTCCCATTAAATATAAATCGCATGGTCAACTTTAATCATTTATTTTTCACTCCCCGGAGATTGATTTTGAGAAAAATAATATTTTATCTTTATCTTCACGAAATGTAGATTCATAATTTAATATTTAAATATCAAGAACTAAATATTTTATTATTATTATTATATTAATTTAAAATTGTACCAAAATTTATTTTCTTTAAATTATTTTTCTACGGTAATAAATTTGAGAGATTTGTCGTGATTCCACGAACTCATTATGCAGAGGTGACTTATTAGCCACCTAAATAAAGTCGTACCTTCCTAAATAATTAATTAATACATGAGACAATTCACGTGTCCAAAAAATAAGATACCAAAAATCGAAAAAATACCAATGGGCAATTTATGAATTAGAGGAAACTGACCAGCCTCCAACTGAAAACTACCTACCACCCTTTTCCCACTTATTGCCCTTCTCTCTCTCTCACCAACAATGTCACATTGTGCTAACTTGTCATTGAATTATGGTGCCCACCGCACACGAAAAAGACACCCCCAAACCCAACTCGACGACCTTGAGATTTACTCCCACATAAACGAAATAGAGACGACTTCAACTACTCCTTAGACCATCTCCAACCATATAAAACTCTTAGTTATATTATCTATGTGGCATCTAGGTGTTGTCTAGGCGGTAATATTTAGAAAATATGTAAAAAATGAGACACTCCAACCCTCTTTCCCCTTAGCAAAAAATATAGATAATCATATTTGGTTTGTTATATTTGTCGAATCAATATACCCCCTAAGTATAAATTTAACTACAATTATAGATAACATGATTGGAGTGAACACCGTTCCTCTTAACTAAAATTTAATATTTTAATTATAGGAAACCATTTTAACTAACTGTCTTACATTTTAGGAGATGCTCTTATCGACTCTTACTTATGTAGCATATATGCATGCATACATATATATTCAGCACTGTAGTTGTGCACAATTCTCCGTCACGTTTCTTTCTTGTTCACTATTCACCAACCACTTCTTGTCTTTTTTCATTGCGTGTTTTATAGTACTTCTACTATCGAAGCTTCCATTGCGAATCCCCAATAGCAGAAACTTGAACAAAAATTCCAGGAAAAGGACAAAAGGTATTCCGAGATCTTTTGTGTATATTTTCGTTCCAAATTTAGAAGCCCGGAATTTTTGTTCTCTGATTCTGTTGATTTTAGGTATATGCTTATTTTCCTTATTTTATTATTATTACTATTATTATTATTATTAGGTAGGTGATTAATGGAATTAATCTCAACAGTAGCAGATGGAGGATTCTGTGATTCAATATAATTCTTTCAATTAGTAACTCTTTTGTGTAATATTTTTAATAATGAGCTTCCTTTTAAGGCTCTTCTGATTTTGCTCTTACCTGGCTCAAAGTGGTGTACAAGTGATTATTAGAATATATCTGCAGCTTTTAAGTCTCTGATCTTCAATTAACAGCATTTCCCATTTTGCTCAAATGAATCATTCATGATACTTGAGCTGTATTAAACATGGAAATCTTCGGCTCGTTAGGTCTATAAATGGGTATTTGATTCTAGGCTATAGTCGTTTGTTTAAGTTATTCTTCATGTTTTTTCTCTTGGGAAATTTCTTATATATTGCAGACTATATCTAGTTGTGTTTTGCTTCTGTTTCAGTTGCATTTACTTCCACAATGTCGAGTTTAGAGGAACCACTTGGTCTTGACAAGCTGCCAAGTTTAAGCAGCATTGATCGGACCTATAGGTTCTCATCGAGCACATGCAGGCCTATCGGAGAAGATATGGGAATGGGAAACTGCTGGATTGAGGGAAGAGGTTGCAGCTCATCTAATAGCTGCGAGTAACCCTACTTTCGTTCTTTTTTCTCTTTTTTTCCTTTGAGGAATCATTAGAAATTGTATTCTGTTTCTTTATTTGTGCTTTTCATTATCAATTCTGTCTCTTTGTTTGCTTTGCTTACAGTGACGACTTTGAAGAGTACACACAACAGCCTATAACATGGAGAAAACTGAGAAACTCGATGCAAAGGACTTCAAGTCTTGGTAGGAGTTCTGTGGCCTGTGGCACAATCATGAGTAGTTTAGGCTACTTGTCAAAATACCATAATTGCTCCGAATGCAATGACAATGGCACGAGAGAATCAAATTACAAGGTACTCAAATAAAATTAGCTACAATTTTTGCTTTATATGGAATTAGCTATTATAACAGAAAATGATGATGCAATTGCAAATATTGTATTATCATAGTATGTAACTTCATTTGATGGAAAAATGCTTCTTGGTTCTTCAATAATTGATTTTTGCAATCTCTGTTTTAGCTATCATAGCTTCTGAGCAACAAATCTCTTTGCATACTGTAGCTGCTCAAAGACATACCAAGATATGTGAAGATAGTCGAAGTGGGCCCCAGGGACGGGCTACAAAATGAGAAGATGATTGTCCCAACATCTGTCAAAATCAGTTTGATCAACAAATTGGTTTCGTCTGGGTTGTCTGTTGTCGAAGCTACAAGTTTCGTCTCACCAAACTGGGTACCTCAGGTGATTAGCTCTTCTAAAAAAGACACACCCACTCGTTTGTTATCATTATTGAAACTTTTTTTTTTTTGGGTTTACTATTATTATTATTATTATTATTTTCATTTGGTGTTTAAATAACAATAACAAATGCTGGTTAAATAGTAATGTTTTCGTTCATTCTAGTTAATTCCTCTCATTTGACTGAAATAGCTGGCAGATGCAAAGGATGTGATGGATGCAGTTAAGAATCTGGAAGGTGTTAGATTGCCTGTACTGACACCCAATCTTAAGGTATGTAATACTTGAAGTCCAATTTAGTCCAGCATTTTCTCTTTACCTATAGAAAAGGGGAAAAAAAATATTCTGATGATTTATATGAATAACCGGCAGGGCTTTGAAGCTGCTGTTGCAGCTGGTGCAAAAGAAGTAGCAGTTTTCGCATCAGCTTCAGAGTCGTTTTCAAAATCAAATATTAACTGCAGCATTGAAGAGAGTTTTGCTCGCTATCGTGCTGTAATTTGTGCTGCTAAAAAGCTTTCAGTTCCCGTGCGTGGGTATGACTTGTAATCTCCCACCTTTATGCCTTCACTCCCAAAACCCATTTTCTTTATATTTTTATTTTTATCTTTCGTTCATTCATAGTAATTTGATATTTTTTTTAATAGCTTGCTGCAAAAGAAGACAGTAATATGAACTTGACGTTGAACAGGTATGTGTCCTGTGTGGTTGGCTGCCCAGTTGAAGGATATATCTCCCCATCAAAAGTTGCATATGTGGCAAGAGAACTTCATAACATGGGCTGTTTTGAGATCTCACTTGGAGATACAATTGGAGTTGCTACACCTGGTAATTTATTTAAACAACTTGTCGTTTTATGTTGGATGAGGTTATTTGTGGAAAAAAAATTGCCCCTGGTTATATCCATCATTCCATTCTGAGCAACAATCAAAATGTCGCAGTTGGAAGTTTTAAATGTATAGAATTTTGCGCAGAAGTGTATTCTAACACTCTTGGAGCTCACTAGCTGCCACTATTCTAGAGTATTTGTTTTTATACACGGGCAGTACAGTTTGCCTACCCATATGTCATATTTCACCTGCGAGAAGATTAAAAGCACTTGTTATTACATTTTGCAAACACTCCCTTTGTCTTCGGAAGCTTTGTATGTTGTGGAGCTCAAATATGCAATTCAAGACAGTTATCGCCTAGTTTTCTCCTTGGAAAATTGGACTTTCCTAATGATGATTGATTGACTAAAATCTTCAGTATTATGTAAAGGTTGACTTCACCAACTCACTCTAATGTACATTGTGATAGAAAAACTTCTATGTAAAATGTGACTTGGTTAGGAAGGAGTATGGAATATATCGGGATACGGATAAACTTGAACTATACGTGTCTATTAGATAGATTTAATAAACAAAAATGAGATATGTAATGACAAGCAACTCTTGATATTCCTTATGGCTGCTCACGGTCTATAGCGATGACGACGAGTCTCCCAAGATACGACGACTTCGGTGTTGGTAGGACCATCACAGTCTAATTCTGCCGGACGAGTTATGACCGGTGGACACCTAAGTAAGGCTCCTACAAAATGTAGACGTATAAGCCGAGAGAGATTTATATGCCTCAAGGGTGCTGCCACCCGGAAGTGGGCCTTGGTATGGGTTGCCACCCGGAGTGTGTCGTCCGGTTTGAAATGGATGGATTGTTGCAATATGCCACATTGATTTGACCATGTTTTTTGGGTTAAGTTAGGGTTCCCTAGCTTATATGCCTAACAGATGCATGACCCATACTCATTTATTTGAGGACGAGTCGTGAAGAACGCGCAGCCACTCCACTTTGGCCGGAGAACCAATAGGGAAGAGCGCACGGCCCAGACATTTATGTTCCTCTCAGAGTTGACAGACCTTATTTGTGATTCTGTCCACAGTGACAGACTTCTTATCTGGCTTCTTCTTTATCAGGCACTTTTCAAATAACCTCTGGCGGTACATTTTTTATCTACTTCAACTTTGGCTTATTCCTTTTCTGGTGGTCGTCTTTATTCGGCTTTGACATTCTTTATCCGGGAGGGAGCTTCGCTATTTGATAAGGAGTTCTCACTTCTCTACTTGAGAGGAGTGTTGAAGTCTTATTTATAGGCTTTAATTGAACTATTGAAGACTAATAGGTTTAGTTGGTGGCGGTATATTGTCGTCAGTTTGTTGAGTTATTTAATTTCTACCTAGAATAGTTTGACCTGCTTGTATAAATACATGTACAATTCGTGGATGAATACACACAAATTATCTCTTCTCCTTCTCTTTTACAAAGCCAACGTGGGACTCTCCCGCTTCGTTGACTTTTCCAAATGTCCAACTGTGTGCATTGATTTCTCACTCAACTGAAAACGGTTTTCGAAAAACAAATATTAAATACACCACATTAGTCAACTCGGAACGAAACATGGATTTCAAATACAAGGTTTCTTTCCAGACTCAGCGATTCATCCACATGTGGAATCTATAGTCAAAGTTACCATAACTAACTATTCGCAAACCCATTTCACCAACAGCAGCTTCATCACATAACGCCGTTAACCAGTATTTCCAATATTCGGTTCTTGTACTCCTCCAGTTGTGGATATGTATATTTTTGTTTGTTTATATTCTTCTCATGGTTCCTGATATACCAGCTTCACCATCACAGAGCTACTTGTACTTGTTCTCATTTTAGTTTATATTCTGCGCAGTTAAAACTACGAAGATTTACCATAAAGACACTGCACCAAATTTGTGTCTTTCAATTTAGTTTCTCATGAATGAAGCTCACTTGAAGACGTGTTTTACTGTACTTTATAATTTGGAACAGGTACTGTTCTCCCTATGCTGGAAGCAGTGATGGCTGTTGTCCCTGTTAAGAAACTTGCGGTTCATTTCCATGACACCTATGGACAGTCTCTTCCTAATATCCTTCTATCCGTCCAAGTAAGTAACTTCTCGCAATTCTCGACTGCCCGTTTCATTTCAAATTGGATTCTAATTTTTCAAACATACAGATTTCAAAAGATCCTTGTTATAGCTGACCAATTGAGTTATATTATACCTCTACTTTATGCCATAAAAACTACCCTTTAGGTTTGGGGTAATTGCAAAAACCCAGAAAAGTTTCAAAACTTTACATGTTCCCCCATTCATAAGAAAAAAAAATTCGACCCCCCATCGACATTTGGAGAAATATTACAGTTTCCTCTTTAACATTAAGGCAGATCAAACCTCATGGAGCTTTCTATAATCTTACAACTATTTCAGGTTCTTTTGAAACCTCATGTGTAGTTGTTGCAATAATTATCCCTTTTCTTCATATTTGCAAAAATGTACTTCTCATTCACGGTTGAAACGGGAACTTGAGATTCAAATGTGTGTCGAGAAATTAATGTAGCGTACACTTACTGCTCCATCAACAATTAACAGATGGGAATTAGCACAGTGGATTCATCAGTTTCGGGTCTTGGAGGTTGTCCATATGCCAAGGGAGCGTCGGGAAATGTTGCCACTGAGGATGTCGTATACATGCTCAACGGTCTTGGAGTCGAAACTAATGTCGACATGGACAAGCTCTTGTTGGCTGGAGAGTATATCAATGAGTATTTAGGCCGTTCATCGGGCTCCAAGACAGCCATTGCATTGAGCCGTGCGCCTCAATGATTCGAACAACTAATTAAAAGCAGTAGTATGTCGGGCAAAAAAAAAAGATGTATCATCTCTCATTCGATTAATTCATATACTCACTTCATTCCATAAAGATAGGGATATGTTTCTTTTGGTGATGTCTCAAATTATAGCTCAACTTCTATATGTGAAGTATATTTATTTGCGGAAATTGACTTTTATTGCGAAAATAAAATACTTAAAATGGAAAATTGACTTTTATGGCGGAAATAAAATACTTAAAAGTTCAACGAATCAACAAAACTCAAAAAAAAAACAAAGCATCCTAACAGTATGAATCATATTTATTATTGATTATCGTACTGCCATACTCATCTCGCATCGATTCGCCCACATTAAAAGAGAAAATAATAAAAAAGGGTGCTGAGAGGAACATACAATATAAATTGCAACAGTGGAAAATAAATTCGAAACACTTAATTATTGATAAACGTGTTGCATCTTGCGGTATTGTTTTATCCAAGGATTCTTGGATCCACTGCATTGCATATAATGCCTTGATTGAATCTTACCATCTTGAATCTTATGAAATTTCTGAAATTTTAACAAAACGAACACGAATAAATGGTGGGAATATTTGTCAAACACGAACACCAACCGAACATACAATATATCGAATGAACGAACGTTCGTTAAGATCACTATTCAGTTCGTTCGATTCGAAATACACCCTATGTACAAATCTAACATGGATAGTTAGTACATAATTGTGTGGACATATAAAATACATGATGGTGTTACGAGCGACTTCAAGGCCAATGAAATATTTAGTGGCGCCCAAATCTTTGGTTTCTAAATTTTGGTGTATAAGTGGTGGAGACGAAGTTGCCCTGCGATACTTGGAGAAATGAGATCGTGCTAAATTAAGAATTTACTATTTTTTATATTACTTTATTCTTTATATTTTATTGGGACCAAAATTGTTGCGCTTCGTTTTATTGGTTGTGATTTTTGAGTCTTGTATTTAAACCCCATGGACTATCTTTTATGGGCTTTTCTACCGTCAGGCCAGGAAAATTTGACCTGACGTTAGGTCGGTGTTAAAATTACATATTTTTTTATATTTATCGATTCCAATCCGTAGAGTTCAATCCTAACAAGAAGAATATACAGATAAACAAATATGAAAAAATATGTAGTGTAATTAAGATGTATTTTCTTATCGTAAGTCGGGAAAACAGTGCTTGTATTAGTGATGCTAAAATTGCATTTTTTTTTTCATATTTGTTGATTCCAATCCGCACAGCTCAACTCTAATAAGAAAAATATACAAATTGGAATCGACAAATATGAAAAAAATATGTAATTTTAACACCGACCTAACGTCAGGCAAAGTTTTCCTGGCCTGACGGTAGAAAAGCCCATCTTTTATAGGATTGGATGGTTAATATGAAATTTTAGGTTTATTTCCTTTGATCAAGAGGCTCAATCTAGTATACGATACTTGAAGATTGACATCTCTTGTGAATTGCTGTGTTTCTTCTTTAACCTATACGCTTCCCTGCATCATTTGGTATCAGTTTGCGAGCCCTTAGATCCGCGATGCCGCCCAGACGTGATCCAAATCGTGATGCGGGTCTGGCCACCCGATTAGATGAATTAACACAGCAACTTGGCGCGGTCGTTCAACTGCTTCAGGCGCAGACCACCGCTGCCCAATGACGAAGCCACTATAGATAATCCATCCGCACCATTAGCGGGTCGTGTAGCCCGTCGAGATGACCCAAGCCATAAGTGGGAAGACAGTTTTAAACTTTATCTGCCAGAGTTTCATGGTGGTTTACAACCCAATGATTTTCTAGATTTGCTGCTGTTGACGTCTGTTTTGTTCAACGTCACGTGTACTGACTGAGATAAATGGGTCGAAGACACGTAGAAAATAACAAATAAAATGGAAGATAGTTGATCACTAAATTTTTATTAATGACCTTTCTATAGCATAGAACCGAGCGTAATAATGTGCGCCGGTCTATCCAATTTGCTTGTTAATTACAAGTCTTTTTTATTCTTTTTCGGTCTCTCTCTTATCTCTCTTTATTCTCTCTCTTCTTAATGCTTCCAATTCCAAAAGATCTTTTTTTACTGTCCATTTCTCCTATATAGGCAGTGCAGTAGGTGGGGAGATGACAGTGGCGCATGTTTGGGAATACGCCATAACACTTGTCGATCTGCATTTACATCGTGGACACGTGGCGGCTATAAGGAGTGTCTTGGGAAGGCGTGGCGCATGCGTTGATTGGCATGCGGAGTGCATTTCTTGCTTAGGAGATGTCTATCCGACAGTCGGCCCTCGGGTTCCGTCGTTGAGTCGGCTTTGGAGTGCTGCCGTTGGGCCGGCCATGAAATCTTGAACCAGGACATTTTCGTCCTTCCTCTGCTCGGCCTTCTGGATCGGAATCTGGGTCGGCCTCGAGTCACCGTCAGTTAGGTTTTTAGCGAGTCGGTTGGAAATCGGGTTTCTTGTCGGTCGATTTCGGGTTACATTCGGCGGTTTAGGCGCTGGTGTGCCACGTGGATCTTGAGTAGGATGGGCTACCAACAAGGGCCCCGAGTCGAGGCCGTCTGCAGCCGGCCGGGCCGAGTCGTCGATGTTGAGGCCGATCCGGTTTGTCTTGTTGGGAGGATAAGATCTTTCGAGCAGGCGTCTCTTCGGGAGTCGCGTCGCACCGCCTCCACGGTCTTTAGGTGTCATCATGTGGGGGACGCGTGGCGCAAGAATCTTGGGCGGCGCGCTCACGCGTTCTCGAATCTGCGACGGTTCGGTAGAATTTCTCGCCTCACGCGCTTTGGCATTTAATGCCTACATTTCCTATAAATAGAGGTTGTCTTCTCCTTCATTGTTTCTTAGCCATTTTTACATAGTGTTTGCGAGAGAGAATTTTTCGGCGACTTTTTCTTCTTTTCGACTTCACCAACCTTCCTAAGCTCGCTTTTTCTTTCTCTTCTTTTTCTTCATCCGTTAAAAATGTCGGGGACAAGGGATGAGACGGAGGTGGTTTTGGTTGTGTCGGCCAGGACCGCACGGGTGTGGCGGATTTATCGATTAGCGAAGCTCCGTCGGAGGTGTTGAGGAGGAAGGAGATGATTTTGCGAAGTCGCGGGATCTCGCGAAGTGGAAATGGCGGCGCCGTTGACATTTGTCGGAGAAACTCCGTGGAGAGAGTCGAGCGGTGGTAGCCGGAGCCGCCCTCGTCCGGCCCCTTTGGTGGAGGCGAGTTGGGACTCAGCTTCGATCCCCAGTAATGTTACGGAGGAACTATTGGTGGCCTGGCGGCTGCGATTCAAAATTCCGGCGAGGGTGCGGATGTTTGTTCCGTATCCCGAGGAGAGGCCCCATAGTCCGCCCGTTGGTTGCACGGCGGTGTACTACTGATTCTTCTTGGCCGGGCTTCGGTTTCGCTCCCGTTGACTCTTTCCCGGTGGTTAAGGCGGTGGGGCCTCGCTGTCCCCAGGTTCATCCGAATTCTTGGGCCGGGTGGTGGGCCTTTTTATTCTTTTTAACCACGGCCTGGCAGCCAGCTTTGAGGAGTTCAATGACCTCTATCTATGGAGGTCGGTTGGTAGGTCCTCAGGCCGGTATTATTTAATGACGGCATGCTATGCACAAGGAGCCGGTGGGGGTACGAGACCATTCATATTTGGAAAGAACGGTGGTTCTTTATCGGTGGGGTTGGAGGAGTTCTTTGGATGAGTGGGGCCGGGGTGATAGATCTTGCTGGATTCTGTGCTTTTACGGCGAAATGGGTGAGCGGTATTTTTGCTTTTGTTTCCTTTTTGTCTAACGTTCATCATTTGTTGTGCATGCGGACGCATCCGGCGTCGAGAGACTTGCCGAGTTCGACGGCCAAGGTTGAGCGGCTTTGGGCCTTCCTGCGGAGCAAAGGAAGTCTCACCTTTTAGTGTCAGGAGAACCTTTGGGCGACCGGACTTAGAGAGACCGACCCGAGCACCATGTCTTCTTCAGGTACTTTTTTTTTTTTTTTTTTGATATGTCTCCCTTTTCCAGCTCCTCAGGCAAAGACTTCATCCGGTCGGAAGGAGACGCCCGATCATCGTGTGGCAAGTCTGGCTTCTTAGGCGGCCGATCGGAGGGAGCAGGCCGGCAAGCGCAACAGCGTGGAGCTGTTTGTGAATAAGGCCGAGGTTCGTCGGCCTGAAGTCATATTGCCCGAGTCCTGTCCGGGCCGATCGGGAGGAGCCCGTTATTGACTTGGAGGGCCATTATCTTCCGGTCAACCAGGAGCGGGTGGAGTCATGTGACCGGATGAAGGGGCGGCGGCCGCGCTGGTTCCTGGATTACGTCCGGGCCGCTACTCCGACTCCTGAGATGCTCAGTCGGGTCCCTCCTGGGGTGGCTGTTTCTAGCCATATTCCGATCCGGGGTTGGACTCCGAAGCTGGAGATGATGACCAACGATATGGATCCGGCCGAGCAGATCCAGTTCGGGAATGCCCTGGTCGGCCGGGCCATGTGCACCTATGTGAAGGCCTCAAATGAGTTTCTGGCTTCGTCCGAGAGGCACAAGAAGACGGAGGCCGACCTTAAGGCTTTGCAGGAGGAGCATCACTTGTGCCCATCTTTGATCAAGTCTCTCGAGGAGATAACCTCCACGAGGGCGAGATGGAGCTTTTGAATGGTCGGGCTCTCCAAGCCGACATATGGAGGTGAAGGCCGAGGAGCCGTCTGGTTGATCGGGCGCAGCAGTGCACGGAAATCCGGGCTGAACACGAGGCTTACTTGAAGGAGGCGAGGCCTGGTCGGAAGCTTGTGAGCGCCTCAACATCTGCGAGGCTTCGAGCTATGCGAGGGGCCGTGCCAGAAGGCGGAGGCTTTCAAGGAGACGCCTTTGCTTTTGAGGTGATCAACTGAATTACGTCTCCACTTGTTTGAGATTTTAGATCTTATGAAAGGTGGGAAGACCGTTCGGGAGATCGAGGCTTACATCACCTCTCGGGCGGTCGACCTTCATGTGGACCTTGCAGGGGCCGGAGCCGAAGGCGGCCGAGGTGAGGATGCCGTCGGGCTCCGCAAGGCGAAGGCGAGGGCCATCTTTTCAGGCGGCCGGGGATGACGGGGCCGAGTAGTTTCTTTTAGGTTTTGCTTCGGCCTCGCTGCGTGCGATTTTGTCTTTTTGTTATTTCTTGATGTTGCGGCTGCGTGCCAACTGGTTCGGGTTTTTGTAATAAATCGTATTTAGTAACAATGACTTGATGAAATAAGATCTTTTTGCCGTTTTCGTTGTGCTTTTTATCGTTCTTGGTTGATCGTGCCGATATGGGCTCGGTCTTATAGTCTAGGATGAGCCGGTCTTATGAGGTGCCGAGACGCAGGCTCGGTCTTATAGTGCCGGATGAGCCGGTCTTATGAGGTGCCGAGGCAGGCTCGGTCTTATAGTGCCGGAGGAGCCGGTCTTTCGAGGTGCCGAGGCAGGCTCGGTCTTATAGTGCCGGAGGAGCCGGTCTTTCGAGGTGCCGAGGCAGGCTCGGTCTTATAGTGCCGGAGGAGCCGGTCTTTCGAGGTGCCGAGGCAGGCTCGGTCTTATGAGGTGCGAGGCAGGCTCGGTCTTATAGTGCCGGAGGAGCCGGTCTTTCGAGGTGCCGAGACGAGCTCGGTCTTATGAGGTGCCGAGACGAGCTCGGTCTTATAGTGCCGGAGGAGCCGGTCTTTCGAGGTGCCGAGACGAGCTCGGTCTTATAGTGCCGGAGGAGCCGGTCTTTCGAGGTGCCGAGACGAGCTCGGTCTTATAGTGCCGGAGGAGCCGGTCTTTCGAGGTGCCGAGACGAGCTCGGTCTTATAATGCCGGAGGAGCCGGTCTTTCGAGGTGCCGAGACGAGCTCGGTCTTATAGTGCCGGAGGAGCCGGTCTTTCGAGGTGTGCCAGCATTGGGATAAGGAACAATATCGAATTTTTATTGATAATACCTTTATAGATACATAGCGTTCCATGGGTGAGTTAGTCTCTGGCCGTTCAGATATTCCAGCCGGTAGGCCCCATTCTGAAGGACTTCGCTAACTTTATACGGCCCTTCCCACTTGGGCTTGAGCGGCCCGGGATCCGGACCCCGAACCCTCTTGAGGACTAGGTCGCCGACCTGGAATCTTCTCGGGTGAACCTTGGAGTTGTAATATTTTCACTCCTCCTTTTGTATCTGACGTTTCGCATTTCTGCTGAGCTCGTTTTTGACAAGGAGGTCCAGGTTCACTTGGAGGGCCAAGTCGTTATCCTGTTCTTCAAAATGTGCTACTCGGAAGGTTGGTGCTCCGATTTCGGCCGGGATAACGGCTTGAGCCGAAAGCCAAGGAGAAAGGCGTTTCTCTGTGGCGGATCTATGCGTTGTTCGGTAGGCCCATAGGGTCCCGGGAGTTCTTCGGCCGGGAACCCTTGAGTTCCTCTAGGCGAGTCTTGAGGTGTTGCTTTAAGATCTTGTTGTTGCCTCCACACCGTTAGATTGAGGATAATAGGGCGTGGAAAAGTTATTTCGTATTTGGAGACCGTCGCAGAAAGATCGGAACTTCTTGTTGTCAAACTGTTTCGCATTATCCGAGACAATGGATTGAGGGATTCCGAATCGGCATATGATTGACTTCCATATGAAGTCGACTATCTTCTGTTCGGTCGTGCGTGCCATCGGTTCGGCCTCGGCCCATTTCGTAAAATAATCGACTGCGACGATTGCGTATTGCACTCCTCCCCGTCCCCTAGGCAGAGGGCCGATCAAGTCTATTCCCCACTTGGCGAACGGCCAGGGACAATATACGGACGTGAGGTTCTCCGGGGGGGATCGGATTTGTGGAGCGAAGATTTGGCACCGGGCGCACATTCGCACGAGCGCAATGGCATCTTTTTTTTAGATCGGGCCAATAGTAGCCTTGTCGGATTAACTTATAGGCCAATGCCTGGCCGCCGGAGTGGTTTCCGCATATACCCTCGTGTACCTCCCTGAGGGCATATTCGGCTTCTAATTCGGACAGGCACTTGGCGTGAACCGAATATCCTCTTTTATACAATGCCCCATCCACGATAGTGAACAGGCGGCCCAGGTTAAGGATCTTGCTTGAGATCGGTCCTCGGGCAAAATGCCGCTTTGAAGGTATTGTATTATAGGCTGCATCCACCCTCGCGGTTCTGATTGCTCCGCTGCTCGGATTTCGGCCATTTCCAGGGCCGATGAGGCGTGATGCCCTATGCTGACCTCATCCATATGCTCGGCCCCGGCACTGGATGCAAGTTTGGCCAAAGAGTCGGCCTGAATGTTCTCCGTTCGGGGAATATGTTGTATAGTTACCTGAAAACCTTGCAGCCGGGCTCGAGCCAGGCTGAGGTACTTAACCAGTTTAGGCTCTTTGGCTTCATATTCGCCGTTGATCTGGTTGACCATCAACTGAGAATCACTCAGGATGGCGAGGCGGGTAAGGCCGAGAGAGGCCGCCATTTCTAGACCAGCCAAGAGAGCTTCGTATTCTGCCTCGTTGTTGGTGGTTGGGAAGCTCAGGCGAATAGCCGAGCAGAACAGGCGTTGGTCGGGACTAACGAGGACTATTCCCGCACCCGATCGGTCAGCGGTAGAGGACCCATCTACATAGAGTGACCATTCTTCTGATCGGGCTTCCTCCTGGGTAATAGCGGGCGTGAACTCTGCAATGAAGTCCGCAAGGGCTTGTCCCTTTATAGCAGTGCGCGATTCGTAAGTTATGTCAAACTGTCCAAGTTCGACGGCCCATTTTACCATCCGGCCGGAAACATCGGGTCGGTGCATGACCTGTTTTAAGGGATAGTTGGTCAAGACGACTACCTGATGTTCCAAAAAGTAGGGCCTCAACTTCCGGGATGCCATTATGAGCGCATAGGCCAATTTTTCCATCGGGGCATATCTGAGCTCGGCATCATGGAGGGCCTGACTTACGTAGTAAACCGGATGTTGCACCGAATTCTCCGTTCGAATCAGAGCTGCGCTGATTGCGGAGTCGGAGACTGCGATATATAGATTAAGAAGTTCCCCTCGGGACGGTCTTTGTAGGGTTGGGGCCTCTGCGAGGACTTTCTTGATAGCTTCGAAGGCCTTTTGGCAAGGTTCTGTCCATTGAAAATCCTTGTTCTTTTTTATCGCCTCAATGAAAGGTTTGCATTTATCCGTTGAGCGGGAGATGAAACGGCTCAATGCGGCTAGACGGCCAGTTAGGCTTTGCACCTTTTTGACCGAGTTTGGGGGAACTAGTTCGGTTACTGCCTTAATTTTATCGGGGTTGGCTTCAATCCCTCTTTGGCTTACCATGTAGCCGAGGAATTTTCCAGAACCTACCCCGAAGGAACATTTCTTCGGATTTAACTTCATCTTATACTCTCGCAAAATAGCAAACATTTTATTGAGGTCATGTACATGGTCGGCCGAGCGCAGGGATTTAACTAACATGTCATCCACATATACTTCCATAGTATGACCTATCAAGCTACTGAACATTTTATTTACCAGGCGTTGATATGTCGCGCCGGCATTCTTGAGCCCGAAAGGCATCATCCGGTAGCAGTATAAGCCGCGGGCCGAGTAGAAGGAGGTATTTTCCTCATCTGCGGGGTGCATTGGAATCTGGTTGTAACCAGAATAAGCATCCATGAAGCTCATCAGCTCGTGCCCGGCCGTGGCATCTACCATGTAATCGATATGGGGGAGCGGGTAGCTATCTTTTGGGCAGGCTTTATTCAGGTTGGAGAAGTCAATGCAGAGCCTCCATAGCCCGGTTGGCTTTTACGAGCCGGTTGGCTACCAGTCGGGTATTGGGCTTCCCGAATAAACCCGTTATCAATTAGCTTTCCTACCTCCTCTTCCAGCCCTTTAAGGCGCTCGTGCCCCATCTTTCTTCTCTTACGGACGACCGGTTTTGGTAGGGTCGATGTTCAATCGGTGGCAGGCCAGCTCCGGATCGATCCCCGGCATATCAGAATGGGTCCAAGCAAAGACATCCAAATTTTGTCTCAGATGGGAGACAAGCTCGGAGCGGATCGGTTCTTGGAGGTTGCGGCCGATCTTTAGCCGTCGGGCGGGGCTAGATGAATCTACGTCGACCAGGTCCAATTCTTCCGTTGGCTCAGCGTGGCGGATTTTCCCTTTTGGATTTTGATACCGCGGGTCAACGGGATCTTCCTCTAAGATCGGCTCTTTCTCGGGCCTGCGGCCGCGGTCCGCCGTCCGCCCGATTCCCATTCCGGGGGTTTGTGCGGCCCCGGGATCGTCGGGCCCCCGGTCAAGCAGGGTGCTTCCCGCCTGTTGCTCGGAGTTGGTAATCTCCACTTCTTCCGGCGGATTTTCCGGGATGGCCTCGGCGGCGTTGATCTCGCGAGCCCGGATGCTGAGATTGCATTCCCGGGCCGCCCTTTGATCCCTCGTGTACCCGACGCCGTCCGGTAGGGAATTTCATGCACGGTGGTAGGTGGTGAGTGGCTCTCGGCCTCGACATCACAGTCGGCCTACGATGGCATTATAGTCATTTGTGCACGTCGATGATCTTAAAGGTTGTGATCATCGTTCTTGATCGGCCTGACCAAATTCGGTGGCGAGGTCAATTTCCCAGTGAGAGGTGCGGCGATTGGCAAATCCGGATGTCCTCGGCTGGGGCCGGACATACGATTGGTCTACCTTCATCCTACGAAGGGTATGAAGGTAAATGATGCTTGCATACGCCCGAGTCCACCAATACCTGTGGTGGGATCCCCATTATGGGCGAGTGATGACAAGTGCATCCGAATGGGGATGGTCCAAGCCGCTGCATCGGACTCCTCGAAAGTAACCGCCGGTGAGGGTTTTGGAGGCTTTTCGGCCACCGATAGAAACCCTTCTGCTCGGCGCTCGGTCCGCTGATAGGAAGTGGTGGCTTCTCGGATAGATGCTTTCTTCTGGCGCTTGGACCGAGGATCATCGACCTCGGCGGTGCCCATAATCGTTAGAATTTCCCGGGGGGATTTGGGGGCCGGAGGCACCCGATCATTCTTGGCTCTCGCTGGGTCGGCCCTATCTTGGCGATCCCGAGGCGGGTTCCGGGTAAACCGCCTCAAGCCCGTTTCGTCACATGCCGCGATCAGGGCGGCAACGAGGTCCCGACACTGCTCGGTGTTGTGACCCGCTGACTCGTGATATTTACAAAAGCGGGTCTGGTCCATGTCCTTCTGATCTTTATAGATTGGCCGGGGGACCGGGAGCAAGTTTTTGCCTTTTATTTGATCGAATATCGCCGCGGCTCCAATGGAATATATTTCCGTGAAATTGGCCATGAGCTCGGGCCGGCGATAGTTTTGAGTGGCCGGAGCTGTCGAGGAAGAGGCAGGGGTTTTATTTTCCCGTCGAGGTTCTTGACGGGTCTCTTTGTAGTCACGCCTTTCTTCTTTCTTTTTATACGATCCTTTCTGATCGGAGGGCATGACTAACATTGGCGCCGGCATGGCTTCCTCGGCAGCTATGTGGGAGCTGGCGCACTCCAAAAATTCCTGGTAGGTGTGTGGGACGTTCTGGCACACCGTCCAGCGAAAAAAAGAATTCCTATGAAGGCCGGCCTGGGCAATAATGGCCAGCGCATCGCCGGACATGGGCTCCGTCTCTAATATCCGTTTATTAAAACGGGATATATAATCTTTAAGGGACTCGTTCGGCCCCTGGATCACGGAAGCGATGGATGAGCGTGGGGCGACCCGCACAAGGGACCCCATAAAGTGGGACCGGAATGTCGCCGAAAGCTGGGCCCATGTCTGAATCGAATGACGGGCGGCGTCGATACCACCTCTGGGCCCTTTCCCTAGAGTTAGGAAAACATGCGGCATCGGGCGCGTCCTGCGACCCATGCAGATCCATCCAAGAATTATAATGCCCCGGATGGGCGTTAAGTCTGTTTCTCCGTTATATGGCGGAATTTGCGGAATTTTAAACTTCTCGGGAGAGGTTCCGCGAGCAGCTGAGGGCAGGGGACTCTCTGGCCGTTGAGCCCTTCCGATCTTTGGGATGGCGGGAGTTGTTTATTTTCGAGTTCCGTAAGGCGCTTTTTAGGAACTCGATCTCGCTTGAATTGTCGCCGGAGTGGGAGGCAATATTTGTGTTGGTTGGGACGGGTGGTGAGCTCTTTCTTCCTTGCGGCTCGACTGCGGGCCGGTAGGAGCCGTCTGCTTTCCGATCTTCCTTCCCGCCCGAGGCGATCAAAACGGACGGGGCGTGAAGGCTTACTTTCCGGGAGGGATGTGAGCTTTCACCGTGGCTCTCGGCCCTTTCGCGGCGGCCTCGAGGCCGCTCTTTTCTGCCCGTCCCGAGGCGGCGGGGCGGCCGTCGAGATTACGCCTCGGGTTGAGCCTCGGGTTTTTGAAGGGTCCCGCCCCCTGTCACTCTCGCCATGAGGGCTGCCATGCCCTGGAGGAAGGCCGGGTGTTTAAAGCATTCAACCACTTTAAGGAGGTTTTCTTCCTCCGTCGCGGGCTGAGGGTTTTTTGAACTGTTGTGAGACATTGCTGGTGAAGGGTCCATCTATACCTCTTTTTTTTTATCGGAGGTTCAGGCCCCTTCCTCTAGCGCCAATCTGTTGACGTCTGTTTTGGTCAACGTCACGTGTACTGACTGAGATAAATGGGTCGAAGACACGTAGAAAATAACAAATAAAATGGAAGATAGTTGATCACTAAATTTTTATTAATGACCTTTCTATAGCATAGAACCGAGCGTAATAATGTGCGCCGGTCTATCCAATTTGCTTGTTAATTACAAGTCTTTTTTATTCTTTTTCGGTCTCTCTCTTATCTCTCTTTTTTCTCTCTCTTCTTAATGCTTCCAATTCCAAAAGATCCTTTTTTACTGTACATTTCTCCTATATATAGACGATGCAGTAGGTGGGAGATGACGGTGGCGCATGTTTGGGAATACGCCCATAACACTTGTCGATCTGCATTTACATCGTGGACACGTGGCGGCCTATAAGGAGTGTCTTGGGAAGGCGTGACTGCATGTGTTGATTGACATGCGGGTGCATTTCTTGCCGACTTAGGAGATGTCTATCCGATGGTCGGCCCTCGGGTTTCCGTCGTTCGGTCGGCTTTGGAGTGCTGCCGTTGCTCGGCCGCCATGAAATCTTGAACTGGGACATTTTCGTCCTTCCTCTGCTCGGCCTTCTGGATCGGAATCTGGTCGGCCCTGGAGTCACCGTCCGTTCCGGTTTTTAGCGAGTCCGGTTGGAAATCGGGTTTCTTGTCCGGTCTGATTTCGGGTTCTGTTCGGCCGGTTTAGCTGCCTGGTGTGCCCACGTGGATGCTGAGTGGGATGGGCTACCAACAGCTGCTTTTGATCGAGGAAGTCCTGGCCTTCATCCCCATCGATCGTCGTGTGGCCCTTGTTGCCACTCGTTTCAGAGGCCGGGCCGCTGCATGGTGGCGGCCAGGGGCGGAGGGAGGGGGGGTCCAAGGGGGTCGACGGACCCCCCGCCGGATGGAAGTTCCTTTATAAAATAGGGGAAGCTATATATATAGTTGTCTGATCTCCGTAATTTTTATAGCTCCGGACCCTCCCGAATAAATCCTCTGGTTCCGCCGCTGGTGGCGGCAATTGAAAATGCCGCATGACCGCTGCAGCAAACCCCGGATCATTTCCTGGGAAAAATTTACTGAACATTTGCGTGGTGAATTCCTTCTTTTCAACTACACCAGTACCTTATACCAAAAGTTACAGAATCTAAGCCAGAGCATCTGTACTGTTGACGCCTACACGGAAGAATTTTATCAATTATTATCGCGAAATGGTCTCTCTGAAACTGAGGATCAATTAATTTCGCGCTATGTGGGTGGATTGCGGCTTCAATGTCAAGATGTTCTTAATCTTTTCTCCCCCGACTCTGTTTCGGACGCACATCAACGCGCCGTCACGTTAGAGAGACAGTTTGCCCGGAGTCGCTCCTGCGTTGGGTTTCTGCCCTCTTCCAGTTGCCCAGCGGCCCTGCCCGTTTTTGTTGATACTCCGAATAGCATATGCCCTCCGATGTCAATCTAAGGATATGAGAGCAATTATATGTGATTATTACTTATGCTGTATTAATAAAAAACGGTGATTATTTCTTTATCTATTGTATATTATTGGTGTTCTTGATTTGGTAAATAAATAGAAATAATGTCCGTGCTTTTGAGTAGAAATATTCCATTCCTTACGAGACAAAGAGTCTTTCAGTGGAACTGTTTAGAACTCAAATTGCTTAACTTATCCGCAAGTCGATAAAACTTAATTGGGCATTAAGTTTTAATGAAACCTTGTATATCATATGTTTGGACGTGTGCATGTCTTCACTCAAGGAGTAGTGGGAGTATTCGGTATAGGTATACTAATTGAATGAATATACTCGGATACGACTCACCTCGATTCAGTCACATGGATTTCACTCTGGGCTAGTCATGACTGAACCATAAGGTTATAATAGATATGCGTGAACCTCTGACTTGAGGGTTCGGGAGAAGATGTGCTTGTTTCATTAAGTTAGTCATTAGAGTACTTCGATCCAATCACCTATCGGTAAGGATCAACCTCGAAGTGCAACTTAATAGGCAAGTAGCAGTGTTTACTGAATACCAAGAAATTGTTCTTTCTCCTATAACTGAATCGGATAATGTCTTATACGGTTAGTGGCAAATGAGATCAAAAGTCTTTGGCCAAAGCGATTGATCTAGTTGTATACTTGTATTTGATACACGAGAGCTCTATGATCTTAATTTGTACTAACACGTGCATAGAGTCAAGTATAGATAGGGTTTGAATTTATCGTGACCCTAAAACTTATCGGGACATATGATTGAAGGGTTTATACGTATACGGTATTCATAACAAGTTTTGGAGCCATGGACTGACTAAGTGTTTCTCACACTCTTTGGATCTTCCCATTACTGACTGAGAGGAACCTACAGAGTCGCGCATACAGGATCAATTAGACCTGGCAAAAGTGGCCCAGGCCCACGGGCCGGCCCAGTCCACCCATGAATAAATGGGCTTTGGGCTTTACTTTTTTAGCCCATAGAAACTTGGGCCTTTTGCTTCCCGATTTTGGCCCAGCCCAGGAGGGCCCAGCCCATGGGCGCCCAGAGGCCCATGAAAAATTTAATAACTAATAAATATTAATTAATTAGGCTAAGGTTAATGGATATAACCTTACACCGTAATGTATTTCAGTTTAAAGTTGATTTTGTTTAGATTTTTGTATTGATATTTTGCTATCGAATACAGATAATGGACCAAGTGTTGAGCTACTTTCCGTACCGCTGGTTGTAGTGCAAGAACCAACGGTTTTAATACTATTGAAATTGATGTTTGAACTTTTTAAAATAGTTGAAAATATATTTCTATCATATTATTGATACTTTTAATATATTTTGGTTAATTAAGTTGGAAGCAAGAAAAAATGTGTAGCCCATGGGTTGTGCTAGGCCCGTCCAGCATGGGCCACGGATCTCAATATTTAGGCCCAAAAATACCTGGGCCTTTTTGGCCCAGTCCAAAATTTGACCCACCCGTTGGCAGTCCAGCCCGTTTGTCAGGTATAGGATCAATGATGGATTAAATTAAGCCTATTCTCTCTTAATGAATATTATACATTGAATATCTAATTGAATCAATTTTTCTGATAAATTAAATCGGCCAGTTGAATTAAATAATTACTTGGTAATTAATTTAATTCATATATAATTATTTCCTGGCGAAATTAATTATATAGTATTTGATATAATTAATTAACTAGATTAATTAATTAATATAAATACACTGTGATAGACCAAGTTTATCTATCGAAATACACGGGGTCCAGAACACGAACAGATGGTTGGACCATCCAGTAACATCACATGGCTGCCTCTATCTCACATGCTGTAAAGTTTAGCATGTGAGACAATATATTAATTGAGATGAGACTTGTTGATTGTAAATGTTGTAGAAAATGACAAATGATGCAAAACCGAGGCAAGAGTTGGACTCTCACTCCGTAAGACGAAATTGCCCCGCACAGTACACACGGTTGAACGGCAAACGTGCCCAAGATACAACGGTTTTTCTATGAACTCGATACCTTGTACTAGGAATCGAATTCCGGGCGAACTACTGGATATTTGGGACTTGTAGTATGAACTTAGGCTAGTATGAGTGTATTATTATCTTGATTATATGTGTGAACAATCATCATCCGCAGGGGCTTATTTATAGCCTGTAAAGCGAAGTGCAAAGTGCGCCTACGAAGCGCCCATTGCGACAAGTGCGACATGCACGTGCTCGGACTTGGACTCGGACTCGGAAGGTGCTTTGCACCTTCCGAGTAGGATTCAGATTTTAGCCTTAAAAATTAATTAAAGCCAACTAGGGTGCACCATAATGGAGCACACTTGATTGCTCCTTTATGATGGAAAGTCCTTTATAAATAGCTCAACTTTTCCTTGCTTCTCCAATGTGGGATGGGATTCTATACCACATTCCCAACTATTAAATGGTTTAACTTTGTGCATTAATTACTCATTCATTTCTTAACGAAATTGAACAAGTAAATACACTAAATTAATCTACACAAAATGTAGATTCCAAATATACCATTTAATGTCATTAATTACCATAATTAATTATGGTATTAATTAAGCTATTTTTCCAACAATCCCCCACATGAATGATGATTAATACAAATGCAATATGCACTAAATCCCGATGACCTATTATTGCTTCAGGATAGGTGGTAGTTAGCCTTGAACCTTCCTTAGTGTAATGCTATCAGATTTACTCGTTGCTCGGTGAACGTGATGTCTTGAACCGGTCAACTTTTATGTAAACCAAGACAATAACATACACACAATAATAGATCTAATATCTTTCGTTCTCACATTGTGTCCATTTTGGCCTTGAACCATTTATTGGATTCATAAGTGTTAATAATTTTATGAAGCGGCCTTACTTCTTCACTTATATAGGTGATCTCCTATGAAGAGTATCCTGCCATACTTCACCTATAAAAGTCTATAGGAATCATTAAAAGCTTTAAAAAGCTTACCCTTTACCACAAACTGCAGGCTCGCACTTGAACAGCTACGAGAATGGATTTTCAAGTGCTTAACTTGAACTTTCACAACTTAGTTGTCTCATTGAACCAAGTTCTTGGGATCTCCAATCATCCTGGTTGAGTTACCATTATGAAAATTCTCAATGTGTGGATTTCAATCCCATTCCCCTTGTTGCATTATATAATTGATCACGGTTAATACCTTTCGTAAACAGATCCGCTATATTGTCTTTTGACTTTACATAGTCAATACACATTATTCATGTAGTGATCAATTGTCTAATGGTATTGTGTCTTCGACAAATATGTCGAGACTTACCATTATATATACTGTTCTTTGCCCTCCCTATGGCTTCCATGCTATCACAATGTATCATAACGGGAGGCAAAGGTTTTTCCCAACAGGGAATATCTTCTAAGAAGTTTCTTAACCATTCGGCTTCTTCGCCGGCTTTGTCTAAAGCAATAAACTCCGATTCCATTGTAGATCGGGCTATGCATGTTTGATTAGAAGATATCCATGATATTGCTCCTCCACCAATGGTAAATACATAACCGCTTGTGGATTTAAAGTCTTTAGTATCGGATATCCAGTTGGCATCACAATATCCTTCCAAAACAGCTGGATATCTCGAATAGTGTATACCATGATTGACAGTGTGTTTTAAGTATCTCAACACTCTTGTCAATGCGGTCCAATGATCATTTCCGGGATTACTCGTAAACCGACTCAGTTTACTAGTAGAATATGCTATATCTGGCATTGTACAATTTGCTAAGTACATTAGGCTTCCAATTATCCTAGCATATTCTGTTTGTGATATGGGTTCTCCTCGATTTTTGGCTAAGTGTAAACTTAAGTCAATAGGTGTCTTAGCCGGAGGTAGATCGTATGCCTTGAATTTCTTAAGCACATTCTCAACATAGTGAGATTGTGATAAGACTATTCCATTGGGTGTTCTGGAGATCTTGATTCCTAGAATCACATCGGCTAATCCCATATCCTTCATGTCGAAGTTCTTCTTTAACATTTCCTTAGTGCCTATGATGATTTTATTGTTGCTACCCATAATTAGCATATCATCAACGTATAGACACACAATGACAAAATTGTCAGATGTACCTTTGATGTACACACATTTATCACATTCATTGATCTTGAAACCATTTGACATCATTACTTGGTCAAATTTCTCATGCCATTGTTTGGGTGCTTGCTTAAGTCCGTATAAAGACTTAGCAAGTTTACAAACTTTGTTTTCTTGGCCGGGAACCACGAACCCTTCGGGTTGTTCCATATAAATTTCATCTTCTAAATCTCCATTTAGAAAGGATGTTTTTACATTCATTTGGTGTATCTCAAGATTGTACAATGCTGCTATTGCAAGTAGCATTCTAATGGATGTAATCCGAGTAGCTGGTGAGTATGTATCAAAGTAATCATACCCTTCCTTTTGTTTGTATCATTTGGCTACCAAACGTGCCTTGTATTTGCCAATAGATTTATCACCTTTGTATTTCTTCTTGAGAATCCACTTGCAACCTAAAGGTTTATTTCCCGGAGGAAGATCAAGAATGTGCCAAGTGTGATTGTTCAAGATTTACTTGATTTCACTATTAATAGCTTCTTGCCATAGATCGGAATCGGAACCAGACAATGCTTCTTTGATTGTCTTTGGTTCGTCTTCTAAAGAATAGACTACAAAATCCGGACCAAAGGTTTTTGCAGTTTTTATTCTTTTTCCTCTCCTTGGTTCCGGTGTTGGTCCATTACTGTTTGGCGAGATTTCATCACAAGTCCTCTTTTTCGAACTTATTTCAATCTTTTCTTTCTTAGGGAATATAGTTTCAAAAAATATGGCATTTCTTGATTCTATAATCATTCCCTCATTTATATCGGGTACTTCCGATTTGTGTACCAAAAATCGGTACGCGCTACTATTATTTGCATATCCCATGAAAATGCAATCAACCGTTTTTGGTCCTATTTATACTTGCTTGGGTTTCGGTACTTAAACTTTTGCTAAGCACCCCCACACTTTTAAGTATTTATAGGACGGCTTCCTTCCTTTCCATAATTCATATGGAGTTTTATCTTGCTTCTTTTTGGGTAATTTATTCAAAATTTTATTGGCCGAAAGAATAGCTTCTCCCCACATATTAAGTGATAGGCCCGAGCTTATCAACATAGCATTCATCATTTCCTTCAATGTTCTATTATTTCGTTCGACAACACCATTCGATTGGGGTGCATAAGGTGCAGTCGTTTGGTGAATAATGCTATTTTCACGACAATATTCTTCAAAAGGTGCAACATATTCACCACCTCGATCACTTCGAATCATTTTGATTTTGGTGTTGAGTTGATTTTCAACCATTTTGTATGTTTTGAAAGCTTCGAATGCTTCGTCTTTGCTTCTCAAAAGATACACATAACAAAATCTTGTGCAATCATCTATAAAAGTTATAAAATAATTCTTTCCACCTCTTGTTTGCACAAGTTTTAAATTGCACAGATCGGTGTGAATCAATTCAAGAGGTTTTGTCGATCTTTCCACTGAATGAAAAGGAGATTTTGCCATTTTTGCTTCAACACATATTTCACACCTTTTGTGTTGATCGAAAGTCATTTTTGGCAATAAATCTAAATGTACTAAACGACGTAGTATATTTAGATTTGCATGTCCTAATCTATCATGCCATAAATTAGGAGACTCAACCAAATAAACAACTTTATCGTTTATTTCATTTCCACCACGTACATTGATAGCATTCAGTTTGAAAAGGCCGTTATCTATATAGCCTTTTCCGATTAAGTGACCATTTTTAGTTATTACAACTTTATCCGCTTCAAACACTAGCCTAAATCCGGCTTTGCTCAATGCTGAGCCAGACACAAGATTCTTACGGATGTCTGGAACATGTAGCACATTTTTGAGCGTCAATTTCAATCCCGACGTCATCTTGAGTATAACCTCTCAAGTTATGACAACATTTGAGGCAACGGAGTTTCCCATGTACAACTTTCTTTCTTCGGTGACGGGCTCGTATGAGGAGAACATGGTTTTATCAGCACAAATATGTTTAGTAGCGCCGGTGTCCACCCACCATCCGACTGGAATTCCAACCATATTGATTTCATCTACAACTGCACACAGATCAAGACTGGACGAATCGACGGGCACATACTTATTTTCGATAACATTTGCTTGATCTCTCTTCTTGTCCTTCTTTGGTTTGCAGCAATTTTTCGCCATATGCCCGAATTTACCGCAGTTGTAGCATTCTCCTTTGATCTTCTTTTGATTCTTCGAGTCTTGCTTCTTCCCGTTAAATTTCCGCTTTTTTTTGTTGCTCGACTCGATGAGATTTGCTTTTGCCTCCATAGATGACTTGTTCATCTTGACATCGGTCTTCCGATTGTCCTCTTCGATCCTCAGTCACACAATAAGATCTTCAAGGCCCATTTCTTTGCGTTTGTGCTTGGGGTAGTTTTTGAAGTCCTTCCACATCGGGGGCAACTTCTCGATTATGGCAGCAACTTGAAAGGATTCAGACAAGCTCATTCCTTCTGCCAAAATATCGTGCAGGATCAACTGTATTTCCTGCACTTACTCGAGAACAGTTTTGGTGTCCACCATTTTGAAGTCTAGAAAACGACCCACGATGAACTTTTCCAAACCGGCATCTTCTGTTTTATATTTTGTCTCCAACGAGTCCCACAACTCTTTGGACGTTTTGATTGTGGAATAAACACTGTAAAGTGTGTCATCGAGCCCATTCAAAATATAGCTCCGACATAAGAAGTCGCTATGATGCCATGCATCCAATGCCGTGCGTTTCTGGGTGTCAGTTTTATCATCCCCCACAACAGGAGGAGATTCGGAAAGGAAGCGACAGAGATTGAGAGTAGTGAGGTAGAACAGCATTTTTGATTGCCAACGTTTGAAATCAGTACTGAGAAGTTCTCTGGTTTTTCGGCATGGGCAGGAGCATGAACATTGTTGCTTGACGACGCCATCTTCTACAGAAAATTTCGTCTTACGATTGTTGATTGTAAATGTTGTAGAAAATGACAAATAATGCAAAACCGAGGCAAGAGTTGGACTCTCTCTTCGTAAGACGAAATGCACAGTACACACGGTTGAACGGAAAACGTCCCCAAGATACAACGGTTTTTCTATGAACTCGATACCTTGTACTAGGAATCGAATTCCGGCCGAACTACTGGATATTTGGGACTTGTAGCGAAGTGCAAAGTGCGCCTACGAAGCGCCCGTTGCGACAAGTGCGACGTGCACGTGCACGGACTCCGACTCGGACTCGAACTCGAACTCGGAAGGTGCTTTGCACCTTTCTCGTAGGATTCAGATTTTAGCCTTAAAAATTAATTAAATCCAACTAGGGTGCACCATAATGGAGCACACTTGATTGCTCCTTTATGATGGAAAGTCCTTTATAAATAGCTCAAGTTTTCCTTGCTTCTCCAATGTGGGATGAGATTCCACACCACATTCCCAACTATTAAATGTCTTAACTTTGTGCATTAATTACTCATTCATTTCTTAACGAAATTGAACAAGTAAATACACTAAATTAATCTACACAAAATATAGATTCCAAATATACCATTTAATATCATTAATTACCATAATTAATTATGGTATTAATTAAGCTATTTTTCCAACAAGACTTTGACTAAGGATAAAAAAGGGGTGTGAATATTTATATCTTCACCCACTCCATTTAGTCTTACGGGAGAAAACAAAGTTGAGAAGTCTTTGTTTTGCTAAGGAGTTATCCTGTAGACAAAAAAGAGAGAAAAACTAAGTTTAGAACTGAGCTTTCATTTTATTAAGGGTTACTCTATTTTTTTTTAGCCGTGTTCTTGGAGACTTAGAAGATGGAGTTTTATTTCAATTGATTTTTTGAGGCGTAAATCATAGAGATGTTCGGTATTTTCGGCATTGGAATTTCTAAAAGCTTCACGGATTAGATTCATGCTCGTCAACATCAGATCAAAGAAGTCGGGTCACAAGGGCATGATTTCGATTCTTTTATTTATTTGTTTATACGATCATTGATCGATCATTTTTAGGAGTTCGAATGAGCACAATTTGTGCGATTTTTATTTCCGCTGCATATTCGTGGCTTGAACTCCAACCACTCCGCCAGCAGGTCTTCACCGCCTGTTGCTCCTCCCCGGACTTCAAAGCAACAGGTGCCTTCAGTTGCTCCACGCGGCCCTTACTTCTCATACAGGGAATTGGGGCACCGATTTTCTAATTGCCCAACGAAGGCTGGAACACGTGGATTATTATAGAGGGCATGGACGAAGATGATGGCACAGACCTACCAATTTATGATGCTTATGAAGATAACAATATTCCTGAGCTGGTGTCAGGTGACGCGGGTCCTGCATTGATAGTGAGCCGCTCTTGTCTTGCTCCACGCGGTAATCCGGATGATGTACAGCGTTGCACACTTTTTCAGTCCACATGCACAATTGGTGGCAAGTAAACCAAACCAAATTAAACCAAATCAAACCAAATATACTCAGTACATTCCGCTCAAAATAGGATCTGTGGAGGATATGATGTTCGCAGACCATGCCCCTATTATTTACGGTAGGGAGGCTGTTTCCGTGAAAACCCCAGCTTAGTGCACAACAAAGTATTGGGTGATATATACATAGAAGCATATGATGCGAAAAAGCTCAAAATCATACCTGAGCCCATGGCTTAATTCACATGAGACTTACCTAAGGGAACTTTGGCAACTGCACTCTCGATGAACGCTGCTCTAACAGAAGAGAGGTTGACTCTGCGCAAAGCTCCGTGTCAAAAATACACCACATGCAAAAGACAATATGATAAAATATACAATAAAAGTGAAAAATGCAATACTCTATGTCAAAGCTAACCGAGACAACCCAACCCTGAGGCTCTCAACTGCAGCACCGCTCCCTACAAAAGAATCCACAACTCTAATCTGGCGCCTCCAAGCGCACATATCAACAGTCATGGTCCCGGAAAGGTTTAAGGCCTTCAAATCTAATCTCAGCTGCTCCTCCCACGTCCTCCTAGGTCTGCCTCTCCTCTTCTCCCCGACCACCAATAAACTCTCGACCCTCCTCACCGGAGAAGATGCCTGCTGTTGCTACCCAAAATATTATACGGAGATAGATATTGCTGGAATGGATGGATAGCAAACAAATGCAAGAGCACTTCCGTGAGAAAGATAAATAACACAAGATTTGCCGGGGTTGTTAGTCCCGGGCTTGAATGCTCTCGCGAGATATTATTAATACTAATATTCGGAGATACAAGTACTAATGTAAGAATACAATTACAATGAGTGTAAAGATTCTTGTTATCTTAGCTAGTGAGCGTGTAGATTGCCGGAAGAACCAGATTTGATGCTCTGTGAGCTCTTGTAACAAAGGAGATGAGCAGTCGCGGCGGTGAGAGATCGACAGTCTCTCACGGCTAGTATTTAGCTGGATGCTTGGGCTCCTGGGCTTATGAATCCCTTGGAATCTGTCTAGTGGATACTTGCTGCTTCAGCCGATCGTGTTCTGGACGGGAGATTCGGAGAGAGAAGTCCTGAGATGGATTCCGGTGAGGAAGCCGGGAGCTTGATGATATGTGAGTTCTTCAGTATTTCCGTGAATGAATTCGGAATATGTTCTGAACGTGAGTAAATGAGTTCTGAACCTTTCGGAGCGTAAGTGAACGAGTTCTCAACTGTTTTTGAAATGAATTCCGAACCTTTTTCCAGTAGGAGGAGGTTCTCTATTTATAGGACTTGGACATGCCGCGCGATCGCCTTTTTCGTATTATAATAATCGGGTGATCGCCTATTAGCACATGGGCTTGTCTCCTTAAAGTCTGCAGGAGTTGCTGGCAGTCAACCGCGCGGTCCAATGAGAAGCCTACACGCGTCCTGAGTTGCTGTCACGAGTGGTCCCACTGACAACTTTCGGCGCGCATGCCGGTAGGTGAGGTAGGTGACAGGCTGTGGTCAAAGGTCTTGTGTGTCAGCAAAAGATCTTGTCTGTCAGCGAAGATCTTGTCAGCGCCTTTTGTGGATCTGCACGTGGGTGCTGTTCTGAGATCCAGTCTTCGATGACTTTGACGGGCGATCATCTCTGCTCGGGGCGTAGGTCGATTGCCCTTAGCCGGTCACTAGAGTAGATCGCCAGCTGCCAAAGGGCGATCGCCTTGGGAGTCGATCGCTAGGTACCTTACGGTGGTCTGATATCTTCGATTAGGCGAGCTAGCCATAGTTTGACTGCAGTTGACATGGTCGCTCGGCCTTATAGTCGATCGCCTGTCGGGATGGATAAATCTTGACACAACAATTGCCCCCCAGCTCGCTCATACGTTGGAAACGTGGGGTGAGGTGGTTCTCTCGGCGATCGCTGAACCTTTGACGAGCGACTTTGCGTTTCGTTGAACTGGCGATCGTCTTTGAGCTGATATACTCTGGGTTCGGACGACCTCGTTGGCCGCTAAACTGCGCGGGAAAAGGCAACGGGCATTGAAAAGTCTCCGCGCACGTGCCGGGTTTCTATTGGAGGATACCAACGGTCATTAATGACTCCTTGGCTGACGCGTCCTTGAAAAGACGCGTACGCGGGTCTCGAGGGAGTCAATTAATGCGACGTTTGAGATCCGACCCCTGAGATTTTCCCTTATTGCAAACGAGTCCCTGCCTTCTCCTATAAAAGGGCGCAGTGCTGCAGTCTTCGTCCTCACGCGCACTTACTGGAGAAAGAAGGACTTGCTGTCGATTTTTCTGAAGATCTTAGTGCCGAACGTCGTTCGATTTCACCTTCGGGTAAGAAAACATCCTTTTCTCCTTTACTGTCTTTGAGAATGGCCGGAACCTCATCATCACGTGGAGTGGGTACTGGCTTCGCCACGGACATCGATCGTCAGGGAGAATCTTCTTCCGACTTCCACCTGGAGACGGCCGCTGAAGCTATTCGGGCCGGAATCGACCCTGCTGAAGTCGCGGCTCTATTTAATGAAGCCGAGGTTGCTAAGGAGGCGGCTGCTGAAGAAAGACGATCGCAGATAGAGAGAGATCTGGCGATTAGGGCCTACTGGGAGCAGCATAGTGCTTTCGGCCGGGCCTATAAGGCCTTTGCTGAGATAATGGAGAAGTTGGCCGGTCCGACTCCGAGATTCGATTTCCGGGGATACTCGGTCGCCTATCCTTATCAGCTTCCCAAACGGTCGCAGTACCGGGTTGCGCAGCGATCTGGGTGGTCGCTTGGCCAAATACGGAGTTCGACGACCAGGAAAGATCTGTCCGTCTGGAGGACACGATTCCACGTTCCTTCAGATGTGGACATGTTCGCGCCGGCGGAGAATGAGCGATCCGATCAGCCTCCGATGGGCATGGTCGCTGTGAATGAGGCGATTATGGAGGCCGGGCTGCGCTTCCCACTATCTTTTGCTGTCTCCCACCTGCTGGCCGCTTGGAACGTGGCGCCACTTCAGCTGACGCCGAACGCCTGGCTCCAAATTATCTGCACTCTCACCCTTTTCGGCGGTCACCGCCTGTACCGCCTCCCATCGCCGTTGGAGATGAACCATTTGTTCAAGATGACGGCTCAGAAAGGGTCGGTCGGCGGTTACCATATTCAGGGCCGATCTGGTCGGGTAATTCATGGAGTCCCGAATAAAATGCGGGGCGATCAGACGAAGTGGTTCTGGGTCGCTGGCAAGTGGAGGGCTTCTGCGAGCGACAATCCTTCGGGCGAGCTGGAGATCCCCACTGAGTTTCGGGAGAGGAATCCCGGTAAGGGTTTAGACTCTCCCTTCGTTCGGATGCGTTTTGGACTGATCTAATTTGATTTCGGTTTTGCAGGTTTTCACATTCGTGATCGAGGAGCCGCCTTTTGACTTTCGTTGTGCGGGAGCGGATAAGGAGCTTGTCGGACGACGACCTTGACGCCAACCGGATCAATAAGGAGAGTCGTTGGTTGTCGGCTCGACTATTCCGTTTCCCGAGACATCTCTCGGTGCCAGGTATGAGTTCTGCGACCTTCACTTCTTAGGCGATCGCCTTACTTGAGGAAGGTATCTAACTGTTGATCGACCGTCTTAACTGCAGAGGTTCGCTTTCCTCGCTTCTTGGAGCCCCCGACGGAGATCGCCATGTCGAATCCTGGAGTTCTAGGCCGTCTCCGCCACAAGAAGTCGTCTCGGGCCCCACCTGTTGCGTTGCCAATAGTTCCGGAGGCGGAACCTCGTGTGGAGCCGATCGTGGCTGAGGAGGGAGTTCCGGAGGAGGGGCTTCGAGCGAATCGTAAAAGGCCGAGGCCAGAAGAAACTTCGGTTCCTGCCCCTGGCAATGATGTGCCAATCGCCGCGCCTCCGATCACCATTGTCGCTCCGGAGAATGAGCCGCCCTCTGCGGCTTTTATGCGGGAGATGGCGATCGCGGATGCTGAGACCCCTCGAGGGAAACCGTATTTCGGTCGGGACCCCGAGAAGGCTGAGAGGTAGTGTAACACCCCCAAATCCTATTGGATTATTACAGTGCCGTGGACCCCACGCCAGGAGATCCACCAGGCGAACATGACTAAAAATACATTAATTAACACAACAAGGGAAAATCATAGTCCCTACCATGATATCCGACACAATATTCCGATAAGGAATTTTAACGACAAAAGTAGCCTACATGGCTAAAAATGAAATACAACAACATCCACGAACATCTGTTCGGGTAATACAACACGACAACACTGACAAGACTGGAGTACTCTCCAACCGACTGACCGACAATGAACAACTCGCACTAGTATCGCTTGAATGCCTCGTCGCCATCATCATGCCCCTGTGTCTCAACTCTCTCCTCGCAAGCACCTAAAACATGAAAAACATGTTCCGCCACGGGTCACCATCCGATAATGAACATCAAATACATGTATAACATGATATGCATCCAAAGGCGTAATGAAATGGTACAATGATGATAATAATACGAAATGCTCACAAACCAAGGTAAGAACCGAGCATTCGTGCAATACTATGCCCACGGCATACTATTAATACTGCTCGACAGGTTAGAACATAAGTGCCCGACGGTGAATCAAAATCACAGAATACCACAATGAATGACAAGACATGAACCAAACCAGGTGAATTAATTATGAATCACAATGCCCGAAGGCTCCAATGAAATTACCAGGACAATAATAAAGGCACGAAAGTCATTCAAATGGAAATTAACAAATATCACAAACACTGAAGTCAAAAATTGAAGTCAGAATAATGAGGGCGAAGCCACGGCACGAAGCCGTATCACAATGAGGGCCGGGCCACGCACGAAGCCGTATCACAATGAGGGCGAAGCCACGGCATCCACCAGTATCACAATTAGGGCCGAAGCCACGACATCCGGCCGTATCACAATTAGGGCGAAGCCACGGCATCGGCCGTATCACAATTAGGGCGAAGCCACGGCATCGGCCGTATCACAATTAATGATAGTGTCTTTGCCTTGAGTCGGCCAACACGATGATAGTAACACACGGATAGACACCGTCCTTGACAGTCCCAAATTAACACCTCGATTGCCTTAGAACGCCAACCGACAACAATGATGCAATGATGATTGAACACTTCGATTTGCACGAGAACGGCAATCGATAACAATGATACGATGAATGAGTGAATACCTCGATTGCCTTAGAAAGGTCAATCGATAACAATGATTTAGTGAATGATTGAACATTTCGATTTACACGAGAACGGCAATTCGATAACAATGATATGAAGGATGCCTCGCACCTTTAATCGATTAAGCAGACGAAGATGAGAAATGAGTAAGCCAATGCCTTAAATCGGCCTGCATGCTTTTAATGACAATCCGAACAGAATAACAATGATCTCAACGATATCTTAAATTGACATCTATATTAACAACAATCGATACATCGATACCGCGAACCGCTATCGACAATGACATTAATAATGAGTATCACAATGCCTTGAATCGGCCGTTAACGAACAATAACATTTGGCAAAATTGCGAAAGGTATCGTATCGAGCGATCTCTTGATATCGGTGAATTCATGAAGAGACTAAGTCTCGAATGATACAACACATTCATACACATACATGATGACATTAGCTCATTGACCAAGACAAGTATAAAACTTGCCTCAAACCGAAGGCGAGAAGGTACTTCCACGATCAACGCCCTTAATGAAATTACCACGCTTGAACAACCTTAAACAACACAAAAACCAACAATTCTCTTAATACATGAATCAAGCATAATCACAACCAACTCAAAAGTCGATACAACAATACCCGAAACTCATTGGGGCATTTAAACAAACGCGTTGTAAACAATCTCCAATTGTTTACAACCAAAACTCATTTACATCCGAAACCAACTCCCAATGAATGATTCAAAACCACAAAAACTCATGAATACTATCAATAATCCAATAGGAATACTTAGAACGATATTTCAACAACATTTAGTCGAAAACCCCCAAAATTCCAAAGTCACCCGTAAGGGTTCTTGAACAATTCCTCAATTATTCACAAATTCCGAAAATTACACCAATGAATCCGTAGAAATACATGTATCCAAGATATATAATCCATATCTAACATATTCCAACATAATATCGATTTAACACGAAGAGATCGGAGGCAAAACACCCAAGACTCGAAATTCTAGATCCAAGAATCATTACCTTGATTTGGAGTGATGAAACTGATTTAGATGATGATTAATCCAACTTAGAAGGTTGAAGATGATGCTAGATGATTGTAGCTCGAAAAGACCTTTGAATCGCCCGAGCTCGTCCGACATGATTGAGAAATGAAGAAATGACGAACGTTGACCAAATCGTCCTATATATACTGTCCCGGTTTAGCGCGCTAACTCCTGATGTTAGCGTGCGCTAACGCGTGTACCGGGTAGTCCAGTACCCCCCTGAATGAATCGTTAGCGTGCTCTAAGTACCTTTGGTAGCGTGCGCTAACAGCCTGACCTTAGCGTACGTTAACCTTATGTTAGCGTGCGCTACGTGATAGTTGATATCCAAAATCCTGGAGTCCGTAACTCATCGCCCTCTGCTCGAGCGCGCTAGCGTGCGCTACTCGAAGTCTTAGCGCGTTACCCGCATAGTTAGCGACGCTATTTACCACTCGTAGCGTGCGCTACGAATTTCCCAAATCAGCCCAAGACCTTACGGATGCCTCGCTCACTTGCGCTAGCGTGCGCTAATCTTGAATCATTGCGTGCGTTACATGCACCTCATTAGCGCGCTAACTACAATGTGTAGCGTGCGCTACCTCTCAAATGAAAATCAAAACATGATGATGATGATGACAATAATCTCGGCTCGATCTCAAACAGTGATGATCCCAAAATACGCCGAATGGTGAACATAGTTGATCAATATGAATGATGAATGATTATTCTTGAGTGAAAAATTTCGAGTGACGATTCTTTGAATGATAATAAATGAATTCACAACCGGGTATTACATACTCCCCTTAAAAAGAGTTTCGTCCTCGAAGCGAGGGTAAACAACTCGGGATATGAACTATCCATCACGATCGAAAACAATAACGCCCAAATAGTCCTCGACCAAATCAACCGCAAGCCCAAGTCCCCAAGACTTGACGTCTCGAAACACGGTGAACGATTTCCCAAATTATCACGAAATCTCGAGCACAACGTCAAGGGATGAACTCCCAACAAATGACCCAGATCTCAAGATTCTCGAGTATGATCATAATAAGATAGATCAACAATAAATGATCCACAATACGATACATTATTACCGATAGATTAACACAGTCATCCAAAACAAGGTTACACCTCAAATGTACCCAACATCGATATCCTCCCACATCATCGATTTCCTCTATCTCAACGATTTAAGGTATATCCGACGATGAACTCGCCGCTAACTAAGACCTCGAAGGTCACGAGAATGAAAGTGACAAAAATGAATGATGAATGATAAATGACTACAAATCGACACGGATTTAGAATGACTCACCAAGGTGAATTACTAATGTCATGAGTGATAGTTCTGAAGTGATTGGAACCGTTCCTCGTGAATTGAATGATAAATCGATAATTATGAGTCCCCATATGATTGATATATATGATGAATGAATTATATGAATGAATGAACGACAATGAAATGAATGATTATACTATTAACGCACAAGAATTAACTTGTTCAAACCGGTGATGAATGTCCTTACCTGCCCTCGAGGCCTCGATAGGTCCCTTGGATGATGCACGGCCTGGAGTAACGAAGTCTCTCGAGGCCCTCGAGCTCCCTTGAGATTTACCTGGCGCTAGAACCCTGCAGATTTCCGCGGTGTCCCCGCCTCCCACACGTAAAACAAACAATAGCCGGCACCGTGCACCGGTACTAACGTGACTCTTGAATCACGATTAAAGCAAACAACGGTCGAACTCGTCGCACGAGAGGAAGATGTTGTTCCAGACGAAGACGACTAGAAAACGACCCCTTGGATGGCGGAGCCCGATGTCCCTCCGAACGAGCCGCATTCTAGTCCTCTTACTCAAGAAATCGAAGGATGCTTCGAGTAAGCTCCTTGATCAAAAGCTCGCTCCAAGAGCCTTCCGATGAACTCACTAAGTGAATTACAATTGTGGTTGAACAACCGCATCCTCAATCATGGATTTAGCCTCTTACTAAAATAATTAATTTTATCCGCCTCCGTACGGATAATTGTGAAGCAAATGAAGTAGTCTGAAACTTCTCAGCGATGACAATAACACCCTCGTCCCCATCGGGTTCGGGGTTCAAAACATCTGACAACTTAGCTTCACGAAGTGGAGCCGGATAATACCTCTCTAACATGAGAGTCTTGAACTCGCTCCAAATACAATCACGATCGATGGGTTTCACAGAAAGCCACCACGAATAAGCGCCCTTACTCAAGTAATAAGCCGCTACTACCACTTTACTCTCCTCCGGACACTGAACCATGTCGAAGAGTTTATCAAAATGCTCGAGCCAATGAACAATATCAGCTAGTTCTGACGAACCCTCAAAAGTAGGCGGCATCTGACGAGAGATATCGCCAACAATCTGATTCACTCCTCCAGTCTGTCCATGAAATGGCACCTGGTATCCCTGTTGCGGTGGACCACAACCCATCGAGGTCTGCATGGTCTCCACTATCCGCGTCATCTGAGTCATCTGGGCTATCATGCCCTGCATAAATATGAATGGATCAACCCGAACACCTTCCGAGTGAGATGCCTCTCGGGTACGACTCCCTGACAGTGAATGATTATCTGCTGATGAATGAGTAGCCTCGTTGTTTGATGAATTAATGATATCCCTCGCGTTCGTGTGGGCATGCACACGAGATCCCGGGTTCCGGCCCGCACCGCGGCCTCTTCCCCTGCGTCCTCTGACAGCTCTATCCATTCTGAAGTAGGAAAGTCACATGATTATAGATTCCGCATGAATATCGTATTATGATTACGTTACAGAGTGACAACAATGAGCATACACGCTCTAACACAATGAATGCATTAATGATTTAATGAAATGATCGTCGACATTACGTCAGAGTATGATAAGACCGTATGAAACATCAAATGAGGTAACATGATTGCCTGATTAAATTCCTGAAATGATTACCTTGAACAAGTTAACAAGGTTGAAAATTAGATCCTCAAGATCAACAACTGAACCGTGAGATGGGCTGAATGATTAATGAATTAACTGAACAATGAGATTGACTGAATGAGGAATGAATTAACTGAGCAATGATATTGACTGAGTGACTTGTGAATTAGCTAAGCGATGAGATTAATTGAGTGATGAATGAATTAGGTGAACGATGAGGTTAATTGAGTGATGAACGGCTAACCGAGTAATTGATATTGATGAATGATGAATGAATTAATCGAGTGATGAATGAGTTAATCGAGTGATGAATTAACTGGGTAATGATATTGATCGAGTGATGAATGAATTATCCGAGTGATGAATTGGTGAGTAATGATATTGGTCGAGTGATGAATGAATTATCCGAGTGATGAATCGGTGAGTAATGATATTGATCGAGTAATCAATGAATTATCCGAGTGATGAATTGGTGAGTAATGATATCGATCGAGTAATGAATGAATTATCCGAGTGATGAATTGGTGAGTAATGATATTGATGAGTAATGAATGAATTATCCGAGTGATGAATCGAGTGAGTAATGATATTGATCGAGTAATGAATGAATTAACATAATCGACAAGATCGCATGACGATTGAGGATTATTAACCGATGAATGAGTTGATCCTTAATGCTTACACAAGCCACACGTGTCCCAAAACAATTAGTCATGAATCAATCATAACACTAATATCACATATAGGTTTCAACAAGGCACGAACAATTAATGACATGATGAATGTATGAACATAAAGAGAATCGAGTCCTTACACAGTCATACGAAGCTTCGAGGTCTCGCGATACTAGTCTTCACCGATTTACGACTCGATGAATGAATGACTCGTGGCAAATCGTACTAATATTACGACTCACAAAACTGGATCGACTAGATTGTCATAACTCGACAATCCCACTACTACCGCGTCGGTAGGACCACATAACTCACATCTCGGGTATTTCACAACCCAAAGCTCGATACCATTTCGTAACACCCCAAATCCTATGGATTATTACGGTCGTGGACCCCACGCCAGAGATCCACCAAAGTAACATGACTAAAAATACATTAATTAACACAACAAGGGAAAATCATAGTCCCTACCATGATATCCGACACAATATTCCGATAAGGAATTTTAACGACAAAAGTAGCCTACATGGCTAAAAATGAAATACAACAACATCCACGAACATCCATTGGGTAATACAACACGACAACACCGACAAGTGGAGTACTCTCCAACCGTGACCGACAATGAACAACTCGCACTAGTATCGCTTGAATGCCTCGTCGCCATCATCATGCCCTGTGTCTCAACTCTCTCCTCGCAAGCACCTAAAACATGAAAAACATGTTCCCCCACGGTCGATCATCCAGATAATGAACATCAAATACATGTATAACATGATATGCATCAAGCGAGAATGAAATGGTACAATGATGATAATAATACGAAATGCTCACAAACCAAGGTAAGAACCGAGCATTCGTGCAATACTATGCCCACGGCATACTATTAATACATTCGACAGGTTAGAACATAAGTGCCCAACGGCGAATCAAAATCACAGAATACCACAATGAATGACAAGACATGAACCAAACCAGAATTTGAATTAATTATGAATCACAATGCCCGAAGGCTCAATGAAATTACCAGGACAATAATAAAGGCACGAAAGTCATTCATGGAAATTAACAAATATCACAAACACTGAAGTCAAAAGCCATTTAAGTCAGAATAATGAGGGCGAAGCCACGGCACGAAGCCGTATCACAATGAGGGCGAAGCCACGGCACGAAGCCGTATCACAATGAGGGCTGAAGCCACGGCATCGGCCGTATCACAATTAGGGCCGAAGCCACGGCATCCGGCCGTATCACAATTAGGGCGAAGCCACGGCATCGGCCGTATCACAATTAGGGCCGAAGCCACGGCATCGGCCGTATCACAATTAGGGCGAAGCCACGGCATCGATCGTATCACAATTAATGATAGTGTCTTGCCTTGAGTCGGCCAACACTATGATAGTAAGACTCGGATAGACACCGTCCTTCTGATCCCAAATTAACACCTCGATTGCCTTAGAACGGCCAACCGACAACAATGATGCGGGATGATTGAACACTTCGATTTGCACGAGCGCCAATCGATAACAATGATACGATGAATGAGTGAATACCTCGATTGCCTTAGAAAGGTCAATCGATAACAATGATTTAGTGAATGATTGAACATTTCGATTTACCCGAGAACGGCAATTCGATAACAATGATATGAAGGATGCCTCGGCACCTTTAATCGATTCTGACGGCGAAGATGAGAAATGAGTAAGCCAATGCCTTAAATCGGCACATGCGGTTTAATGACAATCCGAACAGAATAACAATGATCTCAACGATATCTTAAATTGACATCTATATTAACAACAATCGATACATCGATACCGAACCGGCTATCGACAATGACATTAATAATGAGTATCACAATGCCTTGAATCGGCCGTTAACGAACAACAATAACATTTGGCAAAATTGCGAAAGGTATCGTATCGAGCGATCTCTTGATATCGGTGAATTCATGAAGAGACTAAGTCTCGAGAATGATACAACACATTCATACACATACATGATGACATTAGCTCATTGACCAAGTACAAGTATAAAACTTGCCTCAAACCGAAGGCGAGAAGGTACTTCCACGATCAACGTCCTTAATGAAATTACCGGCGCTTGAACAACCTTAAACAACACAAAAACCAACAATTCTCTTAATACATGAATCAAGCATAATCACAACCAACTCAAAAGTCGGTACAACAATACCGAAACTCATTGGGGCATTTAAACAAGCGCGTTGTAAACAATCTCCAATTGTTTACAACCAAAACTCATTTACATCCGAAACCAACTCCCAATGAATGATTCAAAACCACAAAAACTCATGAATACTATCAATAATCCAATAGGAATACTTAGAACGATATTTCAACAACATTTAGTCGAAAACCCCAAAATTCCAAAGTCAACCCGTAAGGGTTCTTGAACAATTCCTCAATTATTCACAAATTCGAAAATTACACCAATGAATCCGTAGAAATACATGTATCCAAGATAGATAATCCATATCTAACATATTCCAACATAATATCGATTTAACACGAAGAGATCGGAGGCAAAACACCCAAGACTCGAAATTCTAGATCCAAGAATCATTACCTTGATTTGGAGTGATGAAACTGATTTAGATGATGATTAATCCAACTTAGAAGGTTGAAGATGATGCTAGATGATTGTAGCTCGAAAAGACCTTTACGAATCGCCGAGCTCGTCCGACATGATTGAGAAATGAAGAACTCACGAACGATGGACCAAACTGTCCAATAAATACTGTCCCAGTTTAGCGCGCGCTAACTCCTGATGTTAGCGTGCGCTAACGCGTGTACCGGGTAGTCCAGTACCCCCCTGACTGAATCGTTAGCGTGCGCTAAGTACCTTTGGTAGCGTGCGCTAACAGCCTGACCTTAGCGTACGTTAACCTTATGTTAGCGTGCGCTAACAGCCTGACCTTAGCGTACGTTAACCTTATGTTAGCGTGCGCTACCTGATAGTTGATATCCAAAATCCTGGAGTCCAGAACCTACTGTCCTCTGTTCTGAGCGCGCTAGCGTGCGCTACTCTGAAGTCTTAGCGTGCGTTACCCGCATAGTTAGCGTACGCTACTTACCACTCGTAGCGTGCGCTACGAATTTCCCAAATCAGCCCAGTACCTTTTGGACTGTCTGCCTCACTTGCGCTAGCGTGCGCTAGTACTGAATCATTGCGTGCGTTACATGCACCTCATTAGCGCGCGCTAACTACAATGTGTAGCGTGCGCTACCTCTCAAACTGAAAATCAAAACATGATGATGATGATGACAATAATCTCGGTTCGATCTCAAACAGTGATGATCCCAAAATACGCCGAATGGTGAACATAGTTGACTGAATATGAATGATGAATGATTATTACTGAGTGAAAAAATTTCTGAGTGACAGTTACTGAATGATAATAAATGAATTCACAACCGGGTATTACAGGTATATTGCGTTTTTGTGTTTGAAACTTGCAACTGCGTAGGAGTTGTGCTAACTTTGTTGTATTGATATAGGATCCGTCGCACAGATCCGTCTTGCCCGCCGATGGTCGTGGATTTCCTAGCGAGCCGATCTCCTCGCCAATCCTGCGACATTCCTCCATACGTCAGCAAGGCTGCTTCTGCTCTGCCGAAGGCCTGGACGACCGATCTGGATGCGATCGCTCGTCAGCGATCGGGGAGTTCGATGCAGGCTGTTCTCGCCCTTTCTCTCCAGACGGCGACCATGGCTGTCTAGGCTGCTCTGGAGTTTGAGGGGCGGCCCTCCACTATTCGCCTGCAGGCGGATCTCGAGGCGGCTCGGAAAGAGAACGTCGAGTTTGCCGATAAGATCGTGGCGATGGAGAAGGACTCTCTGGAGGCGGCCAAGAGGGCGAGCCACGAGCTTGAGCTGGCGAAGAAGGAGACCGAGTTGTCTCGTCTGGCGGTTGACCGATTTCGGGACCAGATGCTGAATGCCGTCCGGGCGCAGAAGGTTGCTGAGGATGAGGCCGATCGCCAGAAGGTGACGATCGCTCGGTTGACCAGCGAGCTGGCGGAGTCAAAAGAGAAGGTTGCTGCGAGGGAGGCCGAGCTCCAGGGGTCGCAACAGGCGATGGCGGAGCTGAAAAGAGAGGTAGAGGCGACCAAGGCCGATCCCTTTCAAAACTTGGAGTTTGTCAGCGAGGTCGCCTATTATTTGGCGTTCGCCGACTCGATCCGAGCAGCTAAGAAGGAAGGTTTGGAGGTCGGGCCTCTAGCCGAGAACTTCAAGGCGTATGCGTTGGAGCATCCTCTCCATCCAGCTTTCTCCTTGCCGATCTTGGATCTTGCGGATATCGGCGTGGATTTGAGCTGGTATCCGTCTCCGGCCAATCTTGCTCATCCCGACGCTCCGGAAGATGAGGGGACCGCACCGGATGCTGATGGCGAAGGCCAGGCAGGGGCCTGAGGCACTTCATTTTTGATGTTTTAGCTTATTTCCTTGTAGTTTTGTAGCTTTCTTTTGTAGCATTTAGGCCTTCGGGCGACCATGTACTCTGATCTTTTCAAGTAATGAAATGAACGTTTGAATATCTGACTTATCACTTGAATGATGGTTATTTCTGAGTCTTTGTTTGACTTTGTACAAATGTGTGAGGAGAGATCGTTGCGAGGGTAGTTCCAAATGAATTGATAAACTCATAAAGATAACTTTTACAATAAATTCGATCGCTGCACAACATCTGAATAAATGACGATCTCCGTATGTGGTTGAATAGCGACGATCGTCGTATAGTTAGTCCACACTCTTCCCCCTTGTTTTTATTCGCTTAGTGGAAGTAAGGGGATGAAAATAATTCGTTGAGTGAGCGGTCTTCAACTTTGTCGAATCCTCGGGGACGGTCGTCCGTCTTGAGGAACCGTGCACGATCGCGGAGTTCGATGGACCGACTCCTTGATCATTGTCTTGATGCGCGAAGACATTGAGTGTATCGTGACTCACTTTATTATGAGGGTCCTCTGTTAGGCTGCGCCTCGCCTCGTATTTAAACGAAGGGCGTGCGGTCTCGGTCTAGAGGAGTCCTTGCGCGGGGCAGCGTCGGATGATTCAACTCCACGCCCGCGGCTTGTTTAGCTCTGCTTCCACCTTGGCCCACCATGAAGATGACGAACCTCGACGGTGTACGTTGAGACGGGGGTTATGGCACGTCGCATTGTCCGGGTTCACCATGTTAGATGATGAACCTTTGAGGGCGAGCGATCGTGTCCACTGATTAATTTTGGAGGGCCCTCAGACTACGCCGGCCTCGTATTTAAACGAAGGGCGGGCGATCTTGGCCCAAAGGGACCTTGCATGGCCTAAGCAGTCGGTTCCATCGACCACCAGGACCATGGCTGCACTCTTCCCCCTTGGATCGTCATGTAGATGCCGACCTTCGACGGTGAACGTTGTGCGGGGGAGGCGATCTCGTGCCTAAGTCCATCATGTTATATGGTGAACCGTAGATGGCGATCGAGTCCTCCAGTTTCTTAAATAAGGAGGGAGATCGGGGAGACTTCCGAGGTCTCCTTTCTTGATTTAAGTATGTAGAGACGGTCGCCGAGGTTGATCCAGGGGTCGGCTCGTATGAGCTTTCCAGCCTGTTTTGTGTTCGACTCGGACGATCGTGTATAGGGATTGGTAAGGGCTTCAGCTAAGCCAATAAGCTGTCCAACTTGCCTTCCTCGAACAATCTCCAGAGCTGTTTGAGGAGGTCGCGGCATTGGTTGGTGCTGTGGCCGGGACTCTTATGGTAGGCACAATATTGATTGTTGTCCAGGTGACCGTGGTCCCTTATCGCCTTTGGCTTTTTGAGCTCTTCGTGCCCCTTGATGGCATAGAAAATATGTGCCGGAGTTCGGTTGAACGTATGGAGGAGATGGGCTTCCATGTCCTCGAAGGCCTTGAGATCTCCGTGTGGCTTGGCGATCGCCTTCTTTGCTTTGGCGATCGCTATCTTCTGGACAGGAGGTGGCGTTTCCTCGCCTAGGTGGAGGGTGAGTAGCCTTTGCCTGGCCAGAAAGTTGGCAGCTTTAGCACGGAAGATCGCGTAAGTTGGGGGAATATCCTTGGAGAGATGTCTAAACATGGGAGAGTGACCGTGGAATCCCCCCATGACCGAAAAGAGAGCGAGCTCGTCACTGACGGGTTCGCCGGTGAGGATGATTTCGTCTACTCGGTCAATGTAATTTGCGTCGGTCTCGTCTTTCCCTTGCTTGATTTTCATCACGCGGTGGGGGCCTTCTGGTCTGACGACCTTGTTGGCGAAGTATGACGTGAAGTCATTCGCCAGTTTCTTAAAGGAGGTGATTGATCGTGGTGGTAATGAGACGTACCACCTATGGGCCAGCTCGCCCAATGTTAATGGGAAGATCCGGCACTTGGTTGCATCAGATGCCCCACACCCAGTCATGTAGATTCGGAATTTACTCAGGTGGGTTTCGGGGTCCGATCTCCCCTCATACGGAGGTGTTTTGGGAGGAGCGATCGTTGGTTGTATGGGGGCAAGCTCGATGTGGACCGCGAGTGGCTCGGTCGGTCAGGTGATCTTTTTGCTGGCGCTTGCCCCAGTGTCCAATAGTGCTTTCATCTCGTCGAGCTGGCGTTGTATAGCGGCTATTGCCGTGGCCTGGCTGCTCGCGGCTCGGCGCTCGGAGCGGGTGCCGAGGCGATTGAGTACTGATCCCCTGGCGATCGGGGCGGGAGTCAGACGGCTGACCTGCGTTCGGCTGTGAGGTGGGTAGGCCGAACTCCTGGTGATGGATTCGGATACTGTCTTTTCGTGGTTGGAAACTGAATGCCCCGGTCGCCAGGATGGGTCGCGCCCCAAGCGATCGAATATGGATCCGTCCGGTCGTGCGAGAGCCTTCCCTCGCGAATTGGGGCTTTCTGACGATCGCTCGGTCAGTAGCCGGTTGAATTTCCATTTTCCCATGCGGCGGACGATCGAGGGAGTTATCGCGGGCGACGCGCATGCTCTCCGTCGCTCCTCTAGGATGGCCATAGCCTCCTCGATCTGTTCCTCGGTTTGGAACTGATCGAGTGAGAGGTTGGGGCCATCTCTCGGGTGCGGGATCGAGAGTCTCGCGTTGCCGCGGCTTCCCCTGGTCGTCGGCTGGGGTTTGGATTGAGCCGGGATACGGTGTCCGGCGGTTCGGAGAGTGGCTTTCTTCGATGTACCGGCGGATGTCATGATCCTGAAGGTTTTCTTTGAAGCGCAGTGAGTGTCACTTCAAGTATATGCCCCGAGAACAGTGAGTGTTCTTCGGGACGGAAGGTATAAAAATTTGAGGGTTAGATGCCCTTCTTCTAGCGCCAATTGTTGCTACCCAAAATATTATCCGGAGATAGATATTGCTGGAATGGATGGATAGCAAACAAATGCAAGAGCACTTCCGTGAGAAAGATAAATAACACAAGATTTCCCGGGGTTGTTAGTCCCAGGCTTGAATGCTCTCGCGAGATATTATTAATACTAATATTCGGGGATACAAGTACTAATGTAAGAATACAATTACAATGAGTGTAAAGATTCTTGTTATCTTAGCTAGTGAGCGTGTAGATTGCCGGAAGAACCAGATTTGATGCTCTGTGAGTTCTTGTAACAAAGGAGATGAACAGTCGCGGCGGTGAGAGATCGACAGTATCTCACGGCGAGTATTTAGCTGGATGCTTGGGCTTCTGGGCTTATGAATCCCTTGGAATCTGTCTAGTGGAGACTTGCTGCTTCAGCCGATCGTGTTCTGGACAGGAGATTCGGAGAGAGAAGTCCTGAGATGGATTCCGGTGAGGAAACCGGGAGCTTGATGATATGTGAGTTCTTCAGTATTTCCGTGAATGAATTCGGAATATGTTCTGAATGTGAGTAAATGAGGTCTGAACCTTTCGGAGCATAAGTGAACGAGTTCTCAACTGTTTGTGAAATGAATTCCGAACCTTTTTCCAGTAGGAGGAGGTTCTCTATTTATAGGACTTGGACATGCCGGGCGATCGCCTTTTCCGTCTTATAATAATCGGGCGATCACCTTTTAGCACATGGGCTTGTCTCCTTAAAGTCTGCAGGAGTTGCTGGCAGTCAACCACGCGGTCCAATGAGAAGCCTACACGCATCCTGAGTTGCTGTCACGGGTGGTCCCACTGACAACTTTCGGCGCGCATGCCGGTAGGTGAGGTAGGTGACAGGCTATGGTCAAAGGTCTTGTGTGTCAGCAAAAGATCTTGTCTGTCAGCGAAGATCTTGTCAGCGCCTTTTGTGGATCTGCACGTGGGTGCTGTTCTGAGATCCTGTCTTCGATGACTTTGACGGGCGATCATCTCTGCTCGGGGTGTAGGTCTATTGCCCTTAGCCGATCACTAGAGTAGATCGCCAGCTGCCAAAGGGCGATCGCCTTGGGAGTCGATCGCTAGGTACGTTACGGTGGTCTGATATCTTCGATTAGGCGAGCTAGCCATAGTTTGACTGCAGTTGACATGGTCGCTCGGCCTTATAGTCGATCGCCTGTCGGGATGGAATAATCTTGACACAACACCTGCCTCCTGCGGACGTGGCCAAACCATCTCAATCTCCCTTCCTTAACTTTCGCAGAAATGGGCGCCACTTCCAGCGCGTTCCTGAAAACCCCGTTCGGGATTCTATCCAACATTGTGCGACCACACGACCAACGTAACATTCTCATTTCAGCCGCTTCCAACTTGCCCTCAAGTGACTTCTTCATCGCCCAACATTCGGAGCCATACAACATTGCAGGTCGGATTGCCGCTCTATAGAATTTACCCTTCAACTTCAGAGGGACTTTCTTGATTTGGGGTCCTGTGAGAATGTTATTTCAAAATGTGCTGTGGAGAAATTATTACTTTCTACTGAGTTACACCTACATCCCTATAGTCTTTCTTGGTTTCAAAAGGAGAATAAGGTTAATGTTGATAGGCGTGTGTTAGTCAAACTTTCTGTGGGCGAAAAGTATGTAGATTCTATTTGGTGTGATGTCGTTCCTATGGATGCATGTCATGTCTTACTTGGTAGGCCTTGGCAATTTGATTGAAATGGGATACAGGATGGGCGCAAGAACACTTACAACTTCATTTATTCGGGTGTCAAAATTGTGTTGTTACCTACTATTCATGTTTCCCCTGTTACTACTCCTATGGACAAGGTTCTTTATTTGTCTTATGGTCCTTTTCTAAAAGAGATGTCTGTTGAACCCTTTACATTGTTGTTGATTGCGCATAATCGTTCTTATTCTTATGAGCTTCCTGCTCTAGTGTGCCCTATGTTTACAGAGTTTGCAGATGTCTTTCCTGTCGAGTTTCCAGAGCGCTTGCCTCCTTTGATAGATATACAACATCAGATAGATCTAGTTCTTGGTTCTTCTTTTCCCAATCGGCCTCATTATCGTATGATTACGACTGAGCACGAGGAATTACGTCGATAGGTGGCGGAGTTGCTCTCTAAGGGGCTTATTCTACAGAGCTTGAGTCCTTGTGTTGTGCCCACTTTATTGATACCTAAAAAATCTGGGGAGTGGCGCATGTGTGTTGATAGTTGTTGTGCGGCGATTAATACGCCTCGATGGCGATCGGCATAATGGTCTGAGAGCCAACCATAGAAGACATACGCTGGGCAAACACCCAGCACTCAGCACCCATGGAGATCGTCTTTTGGTATCTGGCGATCGTCTTTGATATCCGACCATAGACGATCGTCTCGTGCCACGTATGAATCCAACATCCATCAAAGACGTCAAAGACCAAATCTTGGACGGAGACCCACGTGTAGATCCACAAAAGGCGCTGCAAGATAAGGACTTTGACCCCAGCCTGTCACCTACCTCACCTACCGACAGGCCCGCCGAAAGATACAAAGTGGGTCCTCCCCGGACAGCGACTCAGGACGCGTGCAGGCTTCCCATTGGCTCGCACAGCTGGCTGCCAGTAGCAGCCTCGGACTTTAAGGGAACAACCCCACGTGACGGGACGATCGCCCGCCTTATTATAATATAGAAAACGGCGGTCGCCCGCGATCGCCGGAGAGGTCCCAGCAACCTTGTCTCCTATAAATAGGAGGCTTACAACAGTGGCCTAACAGCATCGCGAATACAGTGAAAAACGCATAGAGGGAGGATAAAGACTCGTCTGGCAATTACTTACACATTCATAGTGATATTCATACACACTTACAGAACATAAAAAGCAAGAACTCATAGAGCTTCATATCTGGTTCTTCCGGCAATCTACACGCTCTACAGCTTAGATAACTAGAAGTCTTTACACTCATTGTAATAGATTCTAACATTAATATTTGCACTCCAAAGTATCTATATTAATAAGATCTCGCGAGAGCATTCAAGCCCGGGATTAACAACCCCGGCAGACCTTGTGTTATTTTTTTTTCCACGGAAGTGTTCTCGCATTTGTTTGTTACTCGATCATTCCAGCAATATTATATCTGGATAATATTTTGGGTAACAACAATTGGCGTTAGAAGGAGGGCCTGAACCTTCGTTTTTATTCCCACTGTCTCGAAGAACACTCACTGTTCTCCGGGGCATATACTTGAAAAGACACTCACTGCTCTTCAAAGAAAACTTTCAGAAAAATGACGTCGGCAACAACCTCCAAAAGAGCCACCCTGCAATCTGCCGGACATCTCATTCTGGCCCAGACCGAATCCCAGCCTACGGCGGAAGGTGACCGCGGCGACGCAAGACTCTCACTCCCGCCCCCGAGGGATGGTCCCAGTCTCTCACTCGATCAGTTCCAGACTGCGGAACAGATTGAGGAGGCTATAGCCATCCCCAGGGAGCAACGGAGGGCATGCGACTCGCCCACCATTACCCCGTCAGCCATCCGCCGAGCAGGCAAGCGGAAGCTCAAGGGGATATATGTTGAGAAATCGACGGAAAGCCCCGAGCCGCAGGAAAAGGCTCTCATAAGGCGGGACGACTCCGTCTTCAGCCGTCTAGGGAGTGATCCCTCATGGTGACCCGGGCGTTCAGGCCCTAGCCGGGAGGCATCGGAGTCCGAATCCGTCACCAGGAGTTCGGCATATCCGACTCCCAGAAGACAGGCTGGTCAACGGGCCCCCGCTCGCCCAAGAACTGAGCCCGGTGGTGGAGAACTCATCATCTACCCTGGGGCCAGAGGATCAGTACATGATCGCCTTGGCTCACGCTCCGGGAGACAATCAGCGAGCAGTCAGGCTACGACGATGGCCGCCATGCAGCGCCAGCTCGACGAAATGAAGGCGCTCCTAGAAACTGGGGCAGGCGCCAGGAGATCGATCGCTGGACCAAGTGAGCCACTCGCGGTCCAGATCGAGCTCGCCCCAGTTCAATCAAAGATCGCTCCCCCACAAACACCTCTATATGAGGGGAGATCGGATCCTGAGACCCATTTGAGCAAATTCCGGATTTACATGACCGGATGCGGAGCATCAGATGCGATGAAATGTCGAATGTTCCCATTAACTTTGGGCGACCTCGCCCACAGGTGGTACATCTCACTACCATATCGCTCGGTCAATTGTTTTGAGAAGCTGGCGAACGACTTCACGTCGTACTTCGCCGCCAAGGTGGCTCGGCCAGAAGGTCCCCACAGCATGATGAAAATCAGGCAGGGGGAGGACGAGCCCGATGAAGATTATATCGACCGGGTGGACGAAATAGTCCTCACCGGTGAGCCTATTAGCGACGAGCTCCCTCTTTACTCAGTCCTGGGGGGATTCTACGGCCACTCGCCCATGTTCAGGCACCTTACAAAGGACATCCCCCCGACCTACGCGATCTTCCGCGTCAGGGCCCCGATTTCCTAGCCAGGCAGAGGATGCTCACCCTCCGCTTAGGCGAAGGATCTATCGGAGAAGGGAAGGCGCCATCCCACATCCAGAAGAAGGCGGTTGCCAAGCCCAGAAAGGCGGTCGCAAAGCCGCCTGGGGAGTTCAAAGCCTTCGAGGATGTGGAAGTTCACCTCCTCCGCAACCTCAATCTATCTCCGGCCCACATCTTTAATGCCATCAAGGGGCGTGAATGGCTCAACAAACCAAAGCCGATAAGGGACAACGGTCACCTAGACCACAGCAAATTTTGTGCCTATCACAAAAGTCCCGGCCACCACACCAGCCAATGCTGCGACCTCCTCAGACAACTCTGGCGACTGTTTGAGGAAGGCAAATTGGATAACTTGGTCACCAAGCCAGAGCCCCGATCGGAGAGGGCCGGAGGGCACGAGCGCCGACAAAGCGATGGGACCCCTCCCAATCCGATCGCCAGAATCGAGCAAAACGAGCCGGAGTATTACGACGAATCAATTCCTCCGATCAACCCGGGCGGCCGGATCAATATGCTTCAGGCAGGAGGTGGAAACCTCGGGGGCCTTTCCCCGGTTTCCACCATGTCGAACAGAAAGCGAAAGGCCGAACTGAGGGCATTCGCCGGGGTCCATGTCGTGGTCCCACCGGAGCCGACCATCTCCAAAGACGCGCTCATCACCTTCTCCAACAAGGATAGAGAGGGAGTGCAGTGCCCCAAAGAGGATGCATTGGTGATCTCTGCATGTATCCTTGGGAAGATGGTCGATCGCGTGCTGGTCGACAATGGGAGCTTTTGCAATATCATATTCAAATCCGCCCTGGACCAGATCGGCAACCTAACCAAGTTCATCAAGCCGTTCGACACCGTGCTTCAAGGGTTCGGCGACAGCACAGTCCAAGCCTATGGAAGAATCAAGCTCTCTGTCGAGCTATCATGTTACTACGATCCCAAGGTTAGGATTACTAGGAACCTAAACTTTGTAATCATAGATAGGCCAAGCATCTATAATGGGTTCCTAGGTCATCTATTTCTAGAGACCTTCGAGGCGGTCGCCTCCTCTTTCTTTTACTGTATCAAATTCCCCACTACCGATGGGACGGTCGGTACTGTAAAAGGAGACCAATTAATGGCTAAGAGATGTTTGAATTACTCCTGTGTCGTAACTTCTTTCAATACTTCCCATGTAATTTGTAACATTGAAACGATCGACAATCAACCCATGGAGATCGACGAGCCAAGCATATCGTACCAACCCGACTCAGAGGACGCCGTCTCACATCGATTAACGGACGACATCGAGCCAAGGATCGGTTTCGAGCCAAGCCTCGACATCGATCCAAGGATCGAGTCTGGAAATCATTCCAAACGAGAGGCGACCGTCCCCATTGAAGAGTTGGAGAGCATAACGATAGATCCGGCTCGCCCGGAACGGGAAGTACAGATTGGCACAAGCGTTGGTCTTGAGTTAAAGGAGGATCTGATCAATTTACTATGTAAGAAGATCGGAGTCTTTGCCTGGTCGCATCAAGATATGGTTGGCATAAGTCCTGAACACGCTTGCCACTATCTAAAGATTGACCCGGAAAGGAAGCATGTTCACCAGAAACGTAGGAAATTCGGTCCTGAGAAGTACGCAGCACTCGACATAGAAGTAAAAAAGCTACTCAATAACAAACTAATCGGGGTAGCTATGGACGAGCCACAGTGGGTCACCAACGCGGTGCTCGTCAAAAAGCCGAACAGCTCCTGGAGGTTGTGCATCGACTTCACTGACCTCAACGCGGCATGCCCAAAAGACCACTTTCCGATGCCTCATATTGATCACTTGGTCGATAGTACAGCAGGTTGCGAAATGATGTTGTTCATGGATGCCTTCGCCGGATACCATAAAATCCCAATGGCGGAGAAAGACATAAAGCACACATCTTTCCACACGGAAAAAGACATATACTTTTTGGGTCCGAATGCCGTTCGGCTTGAAGAACGCAGGGGCAACCTACCAGTGATTAGTCAACGGGATGTTCGCCAATCAGATCGGCAAGACCATGGAGGTCTACATTGACGACATCATAGTCAAAAGCCTCAAGAAAGAAGACCACCTCAATGACCTTGCCGAGACGTTCGCCATCCTCGAGAAGTTCAACATGAAGCTGAACCCCAAGAAATGCAACTTCGGGGTGAGCTCCGGGAAATTCCTGGGGCACATCGTGAGTCAAAGGGGGATCGAGGCAAACCTCACCAAGATCCAGGCGATCCTCGACATGCAGGAGTCACGGAATGTCAAGCAGGTGCAACGCCTCACAGGTTGTCTGGCTGCTCTCAACCGTTTCATATCTCGGCTCGGGGATAAAAGCAAGCCTTTCTTCGCGACCATAAAGAACAAGAAGCTCGCATGGACGAAGGAGAGTCAGATAGCGTTCGCCAAAATCAAGGAGTATATGTCTAATCCCCAGATCTTGGCAAAGCCGATCCCCGGCGAGAAACTATTCCTTTACCTGGCGGCCTCAGAGGTCGCACTGGGTGCCATTTTGGTGCGAGCGGAGGGACAAGTCGACTTGCCGATATACTTCGTCAGCCAAGCACTCCACGACGCGGAAACGTGATACACACCCCTGGAGAAGATCGCCTACGCTCTAATCATGAGTGTTCGCAAGCTAAGTGCCTACTTCTTCGAATATCAAGTGGAGGTTCTGACAACTCTCCCTCTAAGGCAAGTTCTACACCGACCAGACACCAACGGGCGACTCCTAAAGTGGTCACTGGAGATCGCTCAGTACGGTATCACATACGCTCCTCGCACGGCGATCAAAGGCCAGGCTCTGGCAGACTTCGTGGTGGAATTAAAATTCCCTCACAGTCCGACCCAGATCGGCCGCCCTGCCTGGAAGCTGTACGTGGATGGCTCAGCGACCAACTCGCGAGCAGGGGCAGGGATTTTCCTCATCAGCCCGGACGGACAAAGTTTCACAAATGCCGTGCGTTTCGGGTTTCGTGCGACCAACAATGAAGCCGAGTACGAAGCCTTGGTAGGCGGGCTCGATCTAGCCCTCGCCCTTGATGTTCGTCGCCTCCATATCTTCATGGACTCCCTATTGGTCGTGAACCAAGTCAAGGGAGAATATGAGCCGCGCGGCGAACAGATGATCAAATACCAAGAATTGGTTGCCGAAATGTGCACGAAATTTGAGAAAGTGCTAATCGAACAAGTACCGAGAGAGCACAATTCCCAGGCCGACGCCCTCTCCAAACTAGCATCATCAGATGGGGCGGCCGATTTCTCCAACATCCAAATCACAAAATCAGCAAAGCCGGCGATCGACAGAAACCTGGTAACCACAGTTACCATCGCCGAAGAGAACTGGATGACTCCGTTCATTAAATACTTAAAGTACGGAACGGTCCCTGACGACCGTATCAAAGCTCGTCAGCTTAAGCTCCGTGCGACCAGATACACCCTATTGGACGATCGGCTTTACAAGCGAGCTTTCAGCCTCCCTCTTCTTAAGTGTATCACGCCGGAGGAAGGTCATCTCGTTTTAACCGAGATCCATGATGGGATCTGTGGAAACCATGCTGGCGAGCGAGCTCTCATCCACAAAATGACCAGGCAAGGGTTTTTCTAGCCTACACTACAAAAAGATGCGATCGCCTATGCCAGATCGTGTCATAGATGTCAAGTGATGGGCCCAAACATCAAGCTCTCTCCCGAGCAGCTCACCTCAATGTACAACCCATGGCCGTTCGCCCAATGGGGCATCGACCTCATAGGTCCCTTGCCGACGACACCTGGGGGTTGCAAGTTTGCCATCGTAGGGGTCGATTATTTTACAAAATGGGCCGAGGCCGAGCCACTCAACAAGATCGGCCAAGAACAAGTAATCAAGTTCATCTGGAAGAACATCATATGTCGATTCGGTCTGCCCCAGGCTATCATCTCCGACAACGGAAAGCAGTTTGACGGTTTGGAAGTCATGCAATTCTGCGAGAAGTGGGGAATCAAAAAATTGTTCTCGGACCCTTACCACCCTCAGACGAACGGACAGGTAGAGGCTGTAAACAAGATCCTCAAACATACAATTAAAGCACGACTCGAATCCAGACAAGGACGATGGGCGAGCGAGCTTCCAAATGTTTTGTGGTCATATCGAACGATGACCCGAAACTCGACCGGCGAGACCCCATTCGCCCTCGCCTTTGGAACAGAAGCCGTGATCCCTTCGGAGATCGCCGTCCTCAGCCACCGAACCGAACAAGAGATGACGACGGATAATGATGTGGCCCGACGAGTCGACTTGGACATGCTCGAAGAACGGCGATTGACATCGGAAATGAAGAATACAATCCGCAAAAGGAGATCCAAGAAGTTCTTCAATTCGAAGGTCAAGGAAAGACGGTTCCAAGTGGGTGACCTAGTCCTCAAAAAGATCCAAACCCGCACAGGAGTCTTTGGCCCAAATTGGGAAGGCCCCTTCAGGGTATCTAAATGGCTAAGTAGGGGAGCCTACGAACTTGAACATCCTGACGGCACTCCGGACCAATATCCCTGGAACGCCATACATTTAAAGAAATACTACCAGTGAAAACTTTGTATTCAATATCAGTTACCCAACGTACAAAGAGTATAATGAGATTTCCATGTCCCATCTATATGATTCGCCTCGATGAAAACGAGCAACTAAAAAGAGGATGACTCGCTCGCCTTACAAGAGGTCATCGTCTAAACCTGATAGACATAGGAAAGCGATCGCCCCTCCAAGAACAACGTATACTGTCGAGGGTCGTCATCTAACATGGCGATCCGAGGTAGAAAAGTGCATCCGTGGTCCTGGATGTCGATGGAACCGACAACTTCGTCCATGCAAGGTTCCTCTGGGCTGCGATCGCTCGCCCTTCGTTTAAATACGAGGTGAGCGTAGCCGAAGAACCCTCCAATTAAAACCATGGACACGCTCGCACGCCCTCAAAAGTACATCATCTAACATGATATACCCGGACAAGGCGACGCGTCCCTACCCCGTCACAACGTATACCGTCGAAGGTCGCCATCTAACATGACGACCCGAGGTAGAACAGTGCCAACAAGCCACGGACGTGGAGTCGAATAAACCTACGACACCCTATGCAAGGACTCCTCTAGACCGAGACCACTCGCCTTTCGTTTAAACACAAGGCGGGCGCAGCCTAACGGAGGACCCTAACAATAAAGTGAGTCGCGGGACATACCAACGGATGGAATGTCCCTCGCACATAAAGACACGGTTAAGGAGGTCGGTCCATCGAACTGAGCGACCGTCCACACAGTCGTCCTCCCTCAAAGAATCGACATAACTCAAGATAGCTCGTCCAACATACTATTTTCGTTCCCTTACTTACACTAAGTAAACAAAAACAAGGGGCAAAATGGAGCTATTCCTGAAATGTGATCAGAAGGAAGAGACCATACACGATCGGCTTCATTCAAAAACACACACGACGATCAGCTCTATTCAAGAAATTTACAAGTAAGAATTTTTGAGTACACCAATACATTCGGATCCATTCAACATTCAAACAGTCAATCGGGCGAACAAAACATCAGGTGCAATTATGCAAACACTTGTATAAAATCATATGCAAACATTCAGAGACGATCGTACTCATAAAGAATCGGATACAAGAAAGGAGTATTTTATTCCATCCGAAAATATTCGTACAAATGGAAGCCCGAAGGCAGTAGAGGAAAAAGCAGATAAATTACAAGCGAAAGAAGACAAAAATCGCTTAGGTTCCCCCCGGCTGGTCTTCGCCCCCAGGTGGCGGATCAGCACGCGCTCCCTCGTCGACTTCGGGATAAATCAACTTATCCGGAAAAGGATACCAACTCAAGTCGATCCCCAAGTCGGTGAGGTCGAGGATCGGCAGGGAAAATTCCGGATGCAAAGGATGCTCGAGTGCGTAGGCCTTGAAGGACTCCATCACAGGACTGACCTCGATCCCTACCTTCTTAGCGGCTCGGACAACGTCGACATAGGCCATATAGTAAGCGAACTCGCCGACGTATGCCACGTTAAGGTAGGGATCGGTCTCGATCGCCTTTATCTGCCCCTTCAAATCCGCGGTCGTCTTCTCAGCATCCGCAAGATCGGCCACCTTGGCGGCCATATCTCCCTTCGCCTTCTCCAGCTCTCCCTTCGCCTTCTCCAGCTCGCCGTTGAGACGATCCACTGTCGCCTTCAGCCCAGTCGCCTCCTCTTGTGAGGCCGCATGCATCCGGCGAGCTTCCGCCATCTGGTCGCGGGACCGATCGGCCACCTCCTTGGACGGGCTGAGCTCCTGCTTCATCCGATCAAGGTCCTGGTTGGCTCGTTTGGCCGCCTCTACGTGCTCCTTCTCCATGGCCGCTATCCGATTGGCAAAGTCGACGTTCTGGATCCGAGCGGCCTCAAGATCTTGATGGAGGCGAGCATTAGAGGTCGCCCCTCATAATCCTTGGCAGCTTAGATGGCCATCGTCGCCGCCTGTAGAGTCAGGGCGATGGTCGCCTGCATTGTATCTCCAGACTGCCGACGAGCAATCGCGTCGAGATCGGTCGTCCAAGCCTTAGGCAGAGAAGCGATGGCCCGGGAGACATAAGCAGGGACTTTGAGGGACTGGCGAGGAGACTTGCTCGCCAAGAAGTCCAGCACCATCGGCAAGACGTCCGGATCGGCAAGACGGATCCTGCAATGCAAATAAATGGGGACAAAGGAGTCAGCATATGCCTTGCACAAATAAGCCCAACTCAGAAAAGGCCAAATTGGTCTTACCTGTTGACCAACTCAGGGTCGCGGCCAAAATAGGCTTTGCCCCGAGAAGTTTCAGCTTCGGCGATCGCTGCTGTTTTCAAAAAGCCGGTCGAGGACCTGGAGCCGGATCCCTCCACCATCGGAACAGCGGAGATAGGAGCCGCGGCAACCGGCAGCTCCAAAATAGATACGTCCACCTCAGCAGTCGGCAGGGACTCCTCCATCCTCCGCCTCTTGCGGTTGCGTTGGAGTTGCTCTCCCTCCTGAACTTCCAGCTCGACGACCGGCACAATAGCAGGCCTCACTGTAGGGACGGGACGAGACGTCGTCGCAGGGGCACAGCCCATCTTCTTTGTCTGGTGAAGGCGACCCAACAGGCCGGGATTCGACATTGCGATCTCTTGCGTTGGCTCGACGTAGCGAGGAAAATGAATCTCTATCAAAGAAGAAATTCAGACAAGTTAGACATCTACTTCAATCAGGCGATCGTCATGCAGGAAAGAGGAAATAAAAATCCATACACGGGGCCTTCAAATGGCGAGGGTAGCGAAACAGTCGAGCTCCCAACCGATGAAGTTCGTGACCGAGTGAGCGAACGTCTATGTAGGAGTCCGGCAAGGCGCGAATTCGCTCCCAGACGATCAAGAAATCGAAGGGGAGATCGCCGATCGCTGGAACAAGGGATCCTGCAAAAGGGAAACAAAATTAGATCAGTCCAAGACGTATCCGATCAAAGGGAGAGTAAAAACCCTTACTCGAATTCCTCTCCTGAAAATTGGTGGGGATCTCCAACTCCTCCTCCGGCCTATCACTCGACGCCGACCTCCACACTCCGCCGACCCAGCACCATTTTGCCAGGTCGCCCCGAGTCTTGTTCGGCACCCCGAAGACCACTCTTCCCATTCGACCTTGAATGTGATAACTGCCGACCGACCCCTTCTGCGCAGTCAATTTGAAGAGAGAGTTCATTTCCATCGCAGAAAGAAGACGGAACAACCGGTGACCGCCGAAAAGTGTCAAAGTGCTGACGATCTGTAGCCAGGCGTTCGGCGTCAACTGCAGCGGTGCCAAATTCTAGGCAAGCAACAAATAGGATACGGCGAACGGCAAGGGGAACCGCAGGCTGACCTCCATAATCATCTCATTAACGGCGACCAGACCCTCGGGAGGTTGATCGGCACGTTCGTTTTTCGAGGGCACGTGCAGCGAGACATCTGAGGGAATATGGAATTTCGCCCTCCAGCGACTCAAGTCTTTCTGGGTCGCCGAACTCCGAATCTGACCGAGAGTCCACCGAGAAGGGTCAGCGGCCCGAAACACCGTCCACTTCACGTGCTCATAGGGGTGGGCGGCGGAATACGCTTCGAAATCAAATTCATGACATGGTCCGGCGATCCCCTCCATAAGCTTAGCGAAACCTAAATAAGTAGGGCCGAATATGCTATCCCGTTCCCAAGACAGCCGTACCATTTCATCTTCATCCACCGGTGAGTCCCCCTGCTCTGCCGCCGCCGCTGATCTCGCCACTTCGGCCTCATTGAAGATCTCTTCAAGTTCCGCAGGTGCAATACCCGCACGAATGGCCTCGACGGTCGTTTCCATATGAAGACCCACGGGAACTTCCTCCCGGTCAGGCGAAGCCGCGGCGGCGGAGGAGCTACCGGCCTCGAATGTTTTAGATCCTCCAGACATGTTCTTAAAAGTAAAGGAGGAGAAAAGATTTGTGTTCTTACCTAAAAAGAAGGACGGTCGGCACACAGATCTTCGAAAAATTCTGCAGAGTCTCGACTAAATAACAAGGGTGCGTGAAGAGTGGAAATGAAGTAGCCCTAGCCCCTTTTATAGGCGGGAGCAGGGGTCTCTGTGCAAATAGGCAAAATCCCGAGGGCTGGAGTGCAACCGTCGGGGGGGAGGGGGGGGACACATTAAATGCAGCCCTCGAAACCCGTGTATGCGTCTTTTCGAGGGCACGCCAGGTGACAAGTCTGACAAAACCATCGGGCTCCCCCAATGGTAGCGCGACGCGTGTCCTTACAACGTTTCGAGAGCCCGCCTCCATTTCCCGCTATTCCCAACGCATAAGGAGATCGTCCGGGTTCGAAATCGGACCGTTCTGGCGACGATCGTTGTAGTCTTACGCAAACGAGCCAATCGTCTAAACACTGGCGATCGCCAATAGTGCCACCTCACCCCGTGTTTTCAACATCGAAGCCAGCTGGGGGGCAATTGTTGTGCGGCAATTAATACGCCTCGATGGTGATCGGCATAATGGTCTGAGAGCCAACCATAGAAGACATACGCTGGGCAAACACCCAGCAGTCGGCTCCCATGGTGATCGTGTTTTGGTATCTGGCGATCGTCTTTGATATCCGACCATAGACGATCATCTCGTGCCACATATGAATCCAACATCTGTCAAATACGTCAAAGACCAAATCTTAGACGGAGACCCACGTGCAGATCCACAAAAGGCACCGCAAGATAAGGCCTTTGACCCCAGCCTGTCACCTACCTCACCTACCGACAGACCCGCCGAAAGATACAAAGTAGGCCCTCCCCGGACAGTGACTCAGGATGCATGCAGGCTTCGCATTGGCTCGCACAGCTGGCTGCCAGCAGCAGCCTCGGACTTTAAGGGAACAGCCCCACGTGACGGGACGATCGCCCGCCTTATTATAATATAGAAAACGGTGGTCGCCCGCGATCGCTGGAGAGGTCCCAGCAACCTTGTCTCCTATAAATAGGAGGCTTACAACAGTGGCCTAGCAGCATCGCGAATACAGTGAAAAACGCACAGAGGGAGGATAAAGACTCATCTGGCAATTACTTACACATTCATAGTGATATTCATACACACTTACAGAACATAAAAAGCAAGAACTCACAAAGCTTCATATCTGGTTCTTCCGGCAATCTACACGCTCTACAGCTTAGATAACTAGAAGTCTTTACACTCATTGTAATAGATTCTAACATTAATATTTGTACTCCAAAGTATCTATATTAATAACATCTCGCGAGAGCATTCAAGCCCGGGATTAACAACCCCGACAATCCTTGTGTTATTTATTTTCCCATGGAAGTGTTCTTGCATTTATTTGTTACTCGATCATTCCAGCAATATTATCTCCGGATAATATTTTGGGTAACAACAATAGTATAATACCCGTACTTTTTATTGACTGTTTGACTTTGCCATTCTTCATATTTTGTCGCTCTGTAAACTCTTTGTGATGTTGTCGATATTGTTATAGAGTTTCGTACCCTGTTTGGATCACGATTATGTTGTTTAGACCTTGCAGAAGTGTTCTGGGTCATAGAAATAACGCACGCTAGGCCTAGGCTAATGCACGCTAATTCTCCTTGAGTAGCGCACGCTAGCTTTGAGCCGTAGCGCGCGCTAAGGGACCAGTCATGTCAGAACCAGTAACTCATCCTGCTTTCTGGACTGGCAGTTAACCCGCGCTAGGAGTTCGTTAGCGCACACTATTCGTGGTCAGCAGCGCGCGCTAACATCCCTCCGTTGCACACGCTAACGGGCTGGTCGGCAGAGGCAGTGAGGTTGTCAGGCTGTCTGGACTATCAGGTAACGTACGCTAGGCTTCGGCTAGCGCACGCTATAAGGGCTGCGTAGCGCACGCTAAGCTATCACGGTAGCGCACGCTAAGACTTGAGCAGGGCAGAGGCCAGTAGATTCTGGACTCCGATTTCTTGACACCATTTTCGGCTAGCGCACGTTAAAGGAAGGCGATTAACGCACGCTAACGGGGCCGACAGAAGCCACTGGACTACCCGGTGACCCTGCTAGAGCACGCTAATATTAGAGGCGTAGCGTGCGCTAGACTGAGCGAGTATATATTGGACAGTTGACTTCCATTTCGTCATTTTTCTCATCTTTCTCACTTTTCCGATCGTGAGCAGCGGGTTTCGGAGATTTGGAGAGTTCGAAGATGATCCTTCTTCAGATATCAACATCCTTGGCTAGAGAACAAGGATTTAACAACATCTAATCCATTATATCTTCCAAATCAAGGTAAAAATCCTTAGAACCCTGTTTTTGGGAATTTTGGGGGTTTTCTTAGATTTGTTCGATTTATCTGGTTTGAGGCTTGAGAATCTTGAGATTATGATATATCTACCCCGTATATATGCTTTTCCTACGATTTTACGGATTGGTTTATGCCGTGTTCGGACTTGTGAGGGTTTGGGTGATTTTCCAACCTCTAGTTGTTTACCCTTGTATTTTCGTGAATCGTAGATGGGTTTCGGGAGTTTCTTCGTGAATTATGAGTATGGATTACTGATTATCATATCCCTTATGAATCATTTAGGTACCGGAAGTGCGTTCTCGATGTCTCAAAGGCAATTATATATTTATGATTGTACGTTCTCGACTTTGAAAGTAAGATATATGAATGGCATGTTTATTTATATCCACTCTGGGGCGGGCCGACAGGTCCCCTGAGGGTTTCGTCGCCTTTGGTGCGATTCCACGGATAATTTGGGTTAACCACTCTGGGGCGGGCCGACGGGTCCCTTGAGGGTTCCGTAGCCTTTGGTTCGGCTCCATGGTTGATCATGTATGCATTGTTGTGATGCTATGAGATTTAGTTATTCCGGAATACTAGTCTTGAAATGATGAATTAACGGTTACATTTACTTTATTGTCGAGGAGTAGTGTGTTTCATATTCGATATGCTTGCACTAGCTATTCGACGGCTAACCCCTTTATGAGGGAAATACTTTTTATGTATTTCAGGTTCTAGGAGAGCGGACAAGCAGGTATCAGGTCGGCATGAATATGGTGGGCAAGCTTGATAATGTGTTTTATCTCCGGTTATGTTCTATGTTCCTCCATTCAGTGTTGTTGTACTGGAATGGTTATTGAATACTCGAGTATTGTTTTTCAGTTTCCTCGATGTTCCGGCCTGTGTTGCCGAGGTATTGATTTTGTATTGGGATGTATTTGGATACATTGGATATGGTTGAATACCCTTGTATTGTCCTTCATTTCGTTGTATATGGACCTTCTCGGTCAAGTTTTATAGTTCCGCATATGATTAGCCTTGTGGGTCCCACGGAGGAGCTCACTGCGCTGTAATATATACCCTGAATAACTTGGGGGTGTTACAGAATATGGTATCAGAGCTTAGGTTTATGGATACCTAGGATTTCGGTCTTTTTGGGTCGATTGAGTCATTGTTTATCTACAGTATCACTACTTTGCCATCTTCACAGTGCGGCCGGTACTTGTAAGTCCTTTTACTCTTCTTGTTTTTTCTTAACCGCTTTGCTTTTAGTTTGATATTCTTGAGAATCAGTCACTTCGAGGACGCGCGATTTGGATTGTACTTACGTACTTTGTGTATCCTTTAGAATGTCTGCTGACAGGGGACAGAGACGAGGCCGTGGTTGCGGATGTGGAAAGATATTTTCAAATTGCTAATTGCGGTATTGATGTGTGTTTGTATTATGTTGAGACTCTATATGGGAGTCGGATGCTAGTATCATGGGAGATCATCGAATTCACGCACATATAAGTATACTGTTTTGGTTATTCGCTCGTGGCGATGATTGATTGCTCTCGTGATGAGTTTGGAAATTTTGGGTTGATCTGTTGTTAGTTGACAGTTATAATTGAGGATATCGTGTATCAGGTTGTTTAATTGTGATATCGGGTATACCATATGAGAATATTATTGAATCAAGTATATGTATTCAGCATGGCATATATACGTGTCCAGTATGTCGAGGCAACGGATAGGAACAACTGGAATTGGATAAGTGTAGCCTGATTAGCACACGCTAATAGTGAAGCATAGCGCAAGCTAGTGTACAAACTTAGCGCACACTAAAGGCTTAGACTAGCGCGCGCAAGGCCATGTCAGAACTTATCCAAGTGTTGGCAAGGTTGTCGACAGCTTCCGGGTTTCATGTGTCAACGGCATTTAGCGCACGCGGGACATAAGTATTAGCGCACGCTAAATGTAGGACAGTCAAGGGAATCCCGACAATCGCGGGTGCTTTCGGCATGTGGGGCACAAGCATCTTCTGGGCAGGTGCAAACTGTCGAGTCAACTATGATTAGCGCACTCTACGGGTGGATAATAGCGTACGCTAATGAGACTTTTACTGTAGCAAGTCAATGCTATGTTACGTACGCTATGGCAAGGATTTTACGTACATAACACATGGCACGAAATGAGGCAGTAGCCTCTGGACCTCGATAGCGCATGCTAACAAAGTCAGTTAGTGCACGCTATGGCAAGTAACACGCGCTATTTTGTGAGAGTAGCGCACGATAGTAGTGTGCAATTGAGCAATGTTATCCATTTCGGCCCGTTCCTTCTTTTCCACCGATATAGAGAGTTCTTGGAGGATATTTTGAGGTTCTAAACACTTGTGTAATCATGGAGTTGATCGTTTTTAACAACACTAAGCTTGGAATCGATTGGAAATGGATCCAACCTTGAGAATCAACCCATTTCTTCGAAGAGGTAATTAATATTCACTTTGGATTTGGTTTTGGATTGAATATCGTTGTTCTTGAGTTGATAATCATCATGTATATGAGTTGATAAGTATGATTATGGATGGATTACCGAGTTATGTTGATATTATTGCTGAAGTGCGGATCTTGATATGATTCGTGTGGTTTTGAATGGTGTCGTTTATCTTCAAGAGATATGTTGGTTAATATCTCCAGACATTTCGACTTTGACATTGTTGTTGATGATTAGTTAGTATGATAATAGTTTATGGAGGCGTTATAATGATTCTTGGTATCCCACGGGAAGTTTGTCAAGGAAGATGATGACATAATGACTTATATGTTGGATTATGTTATGTTGTCATGAGCATGGTTAGGGAATCATAGTGTTCTTGGCAGTATTATTGCAATTCCTGATGTTATGATGATATATGCCTTAGGCTATGAGTTAGATGATGGCTTAGATGTTAGAACATTGGATTTTGTCGTTTGGTCGATTGTGGACGTGATTTCGGATTAATTCATGATTCTTGAGAGACTCTTGAATTATATGAGTTGATGAACATTTATAAGAGGTGTGGGTGTTTTGGATATGAATATGGAATATTCATGTCTAGAGCTGAATTCCGTGTTTTGATATAATATTCGCATAGGAATACGAATATGATTACGAGTTTGATGAAATTATTATTCATCTCTGAGTTTGGAAGTCCATACATATTGAACAAATGTTCAAGTCGAAGGATTGGATTGGTTGATAACCTTAGAATATGATTATCTATAATGTTGAACTAATTGGATGGTTCGAATTAATGATGATCATCGGAAAATTTTAACTATGGATTTACAAGAAGGAACATTTTTAATTCGTATTTAAGAATTTAGTTTAGAATCGATAACATTTAGACCCTTATTGGTTCGAATTGGTTGCTGATATGATCATCATATTTCGGATCGTATTGTGGACAGGGATTTGTAAGTGTCTGAGTTGGATTGTTCAGACTGTGTTTAATCGAGATATTGTGGAACTGTTGAGTTTGTGATATGGTGGTATTGATATCGATCGTTATCGAACTTGTTGATTATTAATCCTTTTTTATACAGTAAGTTGTGATGTCTGATTGTGGATTATGATGCGGTTGAGGTTGAAGAGTTCGTTGATTACTTTGGTCGGGTTAAGGAACTCGTAGACGAAAGCAACTGAATTGGAAATAGTTCGTTGTATCGGTATCGAGGCAAGTTTTATATTTGTACTAGTCAATGAGATTGATGTTATCATGTATGTGCATGAATGTGTGTATCATGTCGAGACTTGGTCTCTTTGTGATTTTGTTGATATCAGGGGATTGTTTGATACGATATCCTTCGGCAAGTTATGCCAAATGTTATTGTTGTTCGTAAATGGCCGGTTCAGGGCATTACGATACTTGTTGGTTATATTGATGTCGATAGCCGGTTCGCGGTATTGATGTATCTACTGTTGTTATTGATATTAGTGCTTCGTTATTGATGTTGTATTGGCCGATTGAAGGCATTTATGTATTTGATTGTCATCTTCATTATCGGTAACCGATTAAAGGTGCCGAGACATCTCTTGAACTGTTGTTATCGGTTGGGCATTCTAAGGTAATCGAGGTATTGAATTGGGATTATCGAGGATAGTTCCCATCTATTGTGTCGTTACTATCGAATGGCCATTCTAAGGCAGTCGAGGTATTTGAATTGGGACCACCAAGGACGGTGCCCATCCGTGATTATTGTTGTCGTGTTAGCCGACTCATGGCTCCACACTATCATTCCTGTGAACTTGGTAAATTTTGTGATCGTTGAGGGTTGAGGATTCCAAGATTGTTGCGTTGTGATTGTTGATCGTGTTAATCGGTCCGTAGGGATTGTGATCCCAAGATGGTTGTTTTGGATATTGTTGGTCGTGTCAATCTTTCATTATCTCTGTGTTATTGTTCGCTTCGATGAGTCTTTTGAATCCGTTTTAGATGTGTTATCCTCTGAGTTTCGTTGTCATGTTGCATCGTGACATATCTGGAATCATATCTGCGTGCCGATTGATTATGTGTAGGATTTTTAGCCAGGCACACGATGGTCATGCATGGATGTTTTCGCATTGGACCGTGCACACGAGACGTAGTTCGTGAGGCTAATTAAGTACATTGTACCATGTATATTCTGGATTCCGTATACGGGGTGGACATGTGTACGGACACATTTCCGGATCGAGCTTATTGGTTTGGTCATTCGTAGTCCATGTTGTATTAGATATATCCGGCAATTTGCAACTAGTTGTTCATACGCCGAAGGGTATGTTCGACAGTCGGGGTTATTTCTTTGAGATATGTTATTGTTGATCGTTTAGAGTTTTCCTTGTTGATGGTACTCTCGATCGCTGTTGATCCCTTGTTGACCGTGTTGGAGTTTATCATGTTGATGGTATTCTCGATTATTGTGGATCTTTCGCTGGTAGTATTGGAGTTTATCATGTCGATGATATTTCCGGTTAATTTATTGGTTGATCATTGTTATTGACCATGTGAGCATTCGGACTGTACGTCAATGTTTCGGGACTTGTTGTCATTGTTTTGTGTCTATTGGTTTTTGTCCATATTGAGTTTTATCGGCGCAATCCAACGGACAGGAATTGGCACAGATAGTTCATTCTACACTTATGAGTTATGATGATGTTTTGAGAATCCTCGGTATTGTTGGAACGTAGTACTGATGGTTGTAGTTGAATTCATTTTGTATTTTGAGAATACCCTTCAGCATGTCAAATCGTATGCCGATACTCGTCGCCTACCTTTGGAATTCGATTTTGGAGACCATGGTCTACTCCAGGGTTGTATATTTATCTTATCGCTTGTTGTTACCTCCAGCGTTGGGTTTTATCCATAACGTTTTTCATTTTTCCCAGTTGAGAAATTATGTGCCGGATCCAAGTCATGTTGTTGACTATAGTAGGTTTGATGTAACCGAGGATGTTATCTTTCCGGAGAGACCAGTGAAGATTCTTGAACGTCGTGAGGAGCAGCTTCAGCACAAAACCATCCAGTTGGCTAAAGTGCAATGGTCGAGACATGGAGTCGAGGAAGCGACTTGGGAGACGGAAAAGAAGATGCCATTGGATTACCCCGAGCTTTTTATTTCTTAAGTTTCAGGACGAAACTTCTTTTTAAAGGGGGAGAATGTAATACCCGTACTTTTTATTAACTGTTTGACTTTGCCGTTCTTCCTTATTTTGTCACTCTGTAAACTCTTTGTGATGTTGTCGATATTGTTATAGAGTTTCGTACCCTGTTTGGATCACGATTATGTTGTTTAGACCTTGCGTAAGTGTTCTGGGTCAGAGAAATAACGCACGCTAGGCCTAGGCTAACGCACGCTAATTCTCCTTGAGTAGCGCACGCTAGCTTTGATCCGTAGCGCGCGCTAAGGGGCCAGTCAGGTCAGAACCAGTAACTCATCATGCTTTCTGGACTGGCAGTTAACGCGCGCTAGGAGTTCGTTAGCGCATGTTAGGCGTATTTTTATACGCTTATTTATCATTATTTCATATCCATTTTAAGTCTAAACCTGCATAAATGAGCTTTTAATGCACTATCTTTATATGTTTTGTAGGAAATTGGAGTCCGGAAGCTAGAACGGCGAAAAACGGGCCAAAACAGCGATTTCTGGTCATGTGCCGCGGCACAAGGAAAGCGGGCCGCGGCACACGAAGGTGACTAACAAGCACCGAGCACGCTGTACTGTGAGCCGCGGCACAAGGATGCTGAGACGCGACCCAGGAAGAAAAAAAGGCGCCCAGGAATCCTGCGCTGAACGTTAGGGCCGCGGCACAGATTAAGTGAGCCGCGGCCCACGGGGCGGTTTTGCTGAGTCTTCCGCGTTTCTTTGCCGTTTTTGGAGCAGTTTTCGACCAAATCCCCGGACGCGTTTTGGAGGCTAATGATAGTTATAAATAGGGATTCAAGGTATGGGGGATCGATCGATAATGAAGATAATCAAAGGAATCGAGAAGAAGCAGAAACACCAAGGAGCTGAGAGCGGAAGACAGAGAACGGAGGAATCCAAGTTCTTCGTCTGCGTTTGATTTCTATACTTTCTTTACTTCTTTTTGTATTTTTATTTTCTAGCACGTCAGGCTAGAACTCTAGTCTAGGATTTTTATGAAACCAAGGTTTTGATGAATTAACTTTTGATTATCAATTCAATTCCCTTTTCTATTGAGTTTTCCCCAATTGTTCTTAATGCTTTCAATTATGTGGCCTATAATTGAATTGTTTTATTTACGCAACTCGAATCGGGAGAGGAGAGTTGGTAGGAAAAATTGGTGAGAACCATTTTATCTTGTGAGATAGGAATATACTCATAGGAATTACGTGGCCTTTCTGGAGATTTCGTACTTTTTGCCTATTGTCGAATTAATTCACCTAGGAATATAGTGTGTTATTCACCTTAGAAAAATCTATTGACCTCGGGAGAGGCGGTAGAGTATTTTAGCAATCATCGCCTTCAATAAATTGGGAATTCATTAAATTCATATAATCAAGAGTAATTCGGATAAACCGAGGTAGATTTACAATCCTAGATTAATTCCTTATTTGATTTTCTTCCTTCGAACAATCGTTTTCATTATTTATTCTTTTATTAATTTTCTTTAATTATTCTTGCACCTCCAAATTCGATAGTTCAAATAAAATTAGAATACATATAAATCGGTAATTAGTAAGTCAGTCCTCGTGGGAACGATATCTTACTCATCTCTTTATTACTTGTTTACGACAACGTGCACTTGCATTCACCGAATTTCGCAACAAGTTTTTGGCGCCGTTGCTGGGGACTGATTATTTTACTAATATCGATTTCAGTATTTCTAGTCTTAGTTTGAACAATTTTGTTTTATTTTTTGTGCAATTTTTATTATTTTTTCCCTTCAGGAATTTCTGGTTAGTGCATGAGAAAATTCGATAACGAAGGCCTACTACCTTTGGATACCGAATTCGAGCGCACTCTTCGGAAAAGTAAGAAGGAGAAACGTGAGCTACCGACTAAAGACACCATGGCCAAGAACACGGAAAATCATGGAGGATAAAATCCTATGCAGCAAGCTCAACCGGCATTAGCACTCCGTGATTATGCAATGCCACAAATAAATACAAACTCTTCGGGGATTCGGCGTCCTACCATCCAAGCGAATAACTTCGAAATCTAGCCGGCTATTATTCAGATGGTACAAGCGAGCCAATTTTGTGGACTGGCGAACGACAATCCCAACGCACATATCGCTTCATTTCTCGAGATTTGTGACACCTTCAAGAATAATGGTGTCACCGATGATGCTATTCGTCTGCGGCTTTTCCTTTTCTCTTTGAGGGACAAAGCCAAATTTTGGTTGAATTCATTACCGTCGGGCTCTATCACAACTTGGGCGAAATTAGCACAAGCCTTTCTGGCTAAGTTATTTCCACCATCGAAGACAGCGAGGCTAAGGAATGAGATTACCACCTTCAGGCAATTTGATATGGAGTCGCTTCACAAAGCTTGGGATAGATACAAGGATTTATTACGGAGATGCCCACACCATGGCTTACCGGATTGGCTACAAATCCAAACCTTTTATAACGGATTGAGTGCTTCTACACGCACTCTTGTTGATGCAGCCGCCGGAGGAGCATTAATGGGAAAAATGATGGCCGAAGCCCACTCTTTATTGGAAGCTATGGCTGCAAATGCTTATCAGTGGCCTTCCGAACGAGTGATCCCGAAGCGAGTAATGGAAATCTCCAATAATGATCCAATATCTGCACTATCAGCACAAGTTGCCGCCTTGACTCAGCAACTTCAAGCTTTTTCACATGCTCCTTCTCCCGTTACCACGGAATCATGTAATTGGTGTAATGGGTCTCATCCTAGCGCGGAATGCCAAGTTGGAAATCCTTTCGAGCAACACCCGATGGAACAAGCTCAGTTTGTGGGGAACGGGAATCGACAAAATAATCCGTATTCCAATACATATAATCCGGGGTGGCGAAATCACCCAAATTTTTCATGGAAGAACGGACATAACTTAAACCAACCTCAATTTGCTCAACACCAACAGCAACCTCCTCCCACTCCAAAAATTTCTCTAGAGGAAGCAATGGAAAAATTACAGCAAATACGAGTCAGTTCATGACCCGTACGGAAGCAACCTTGAAAAACCATTCCGCTTCTATTCGCAACATGGAAATTCAATTGGGCCAGATAGCAAATGTGTTAACAGCCCGCCCTGAGGGTACCTTGCCAAGTACAACCGAGACGAACCCCAGAGAAAGTATAAATGCCATCGATTTGAGAAGCGGGAAGGAAGTGTGTGAGCAGCCCGGGCAGAACAAAAATAGGGGTGATGATGAGGAGAATAAAAATGCGGTGACTGAGGAATCACAAATTTCAAGACCCTCGAAATTGTTTCCAGATAATCCGACAGCCTATGTTCCACCCGTCCCGTTTCCACAGCGTTTGCAAAAACAAAAATTGGACAAACAATTCTCCAAGTTTCTTGATGTCTTCAAGAAACTACATATCAACATTCCATTTGCCGACGCCTTAGAACAAATGCCGAGCTATGTGAAGTTTTTGAAGGAAATCTTATCTAAGAAAAAGAAGCTCGAGGAATATGAAACGGTGGCACTGACTGAAGAGTGCAGCGTAATTTTGCAGAGGAAGCTCCCACCTAAATTGAAGGACCCAGGAAGCTTCACTATACCGTGCACTATTGGGAACTTGTATTTTGATAGAGCATTATGTGACCTCAGCGCTAGCGTTAATCTCATGCCTCTTTCTATTTTCAAGAAGCTAGGAATTGGGGAAGCCATGCCGACGACTGTCTCTTTGCAATTAGCTGATAGATCGATCAAATACCCGAGAGGGGTAATAGAAGATGTCTTGGTTAAGGTCGATAAATTCATTTTTCCTGCTGATTTCATTGTGCTGGATATGGAAGAAGACCATGAGATTCCGATTATATTGGGTAGACCGTTCTTAGCTACCGGAAGGACCCTTATTGATGTTCAGGAGGGGAAATTAATACTTTGGGTTGAAGATGAGCAAGTCACATTCAAGGTGTTTCGATCTCTCCCGTGTCCAAGCAAGGTCGAGAAGTGTTCACAAATTGACATCTTTGAGAAAGACACACACCGGGAGAGTTGTCGGTCGAAATGTTCAGAATCCGTGTTAGTTGCTCCGACGTCGAAGAAAATTGTAGAACGAGTCGCATATCTTAGGCATTTGGACATGTCGTCTTCATCAACCGTTCACCCACCAACGAAAAAGTCTAATGCTGTCATAAGTTCGTTCATGAAAAAGGAGTATAAGCCGGAAGTGAAACGGGTGCCAAGTCGTGTGCAATATGGGTGTTTTGGAAAATTGTTTTTGTTTAAATCTTTTCGCAAAGAACATTGGATGTCCAAACCGAAAATCGAATTGTTAAAGACCAATGGTCAAAAATTTAAAACACATATTAACGGTTCGATGGACGGGGCGGAGTTCAAATGGTGTTTGCGAAAAGCAAATTGATTTTCAAAAGGTCCAGCTGAAGACTATAAACTTAGCGCTTATCGGGAGGCAACCCGAGTATTAGCTGTAGATTTTATTTTTTTCAGTGTTTTCATGCATTTTAGAGTCTTTATTTTTCGTCATTTTTGCTTTGATTTGCTTATCCCTCTCATTTTTGATGTGTTCCTCTGAAAATTCTGTGCAAAAATCACCCCAGGGGAAAATTCAGCATTAGGCCGCAGCACAAGGATAGTGAGCCGCGGCACACACCAGTTGAAGAAAAAAGGCCAAACGAACTGTACTCTGTGCCGCGGCATAACCTTACTTATCCGCGGCACGCCAAATGTCCAAGAAGTGTCTAGGAAGCTGTACTCTGTGCCGCGGCACGTAACAGATGAGCCGCGGGACACTTACCATCTGAGACGCGGCACCCATATGCTGAGCCGTGGCACACGGCAAAAAGACCAAACATGCCTAGGAGGCTGTACTCTGGGCCGCGGCTCACTTAAGTTGTGCCGCGGCCCCCATTCAGAATTTCAACAGCCCAGGCATCCTTCTTATACACGTTCGGCCGACACACCAGGTAAGTTCCCTTCCCCTCCTTCGCGCAAGCACTCGGACGATACCCCTCTCTTCTTATTCTTCTTGCATTCTTTAATCCAAGCCAGGTAATTCTCAATCCTTATTGCTACATGGTTTGAAGTGAGGTGGTGTTTTTCATCCAATCTTGAATATGTTGTTAGTTTCTCAAAGTTCTATCAAAATTTGAGTTGGGATATGAAATTTTAGATTGAATTATTGATGGTATTTGTTGATCATGTGTGAAATTTTGATGTTAATTGTCGCTTTGTCATGACTGTCGATTCATGTTGCTATTGTTGGGGAATTGGATTAAACCATTGTAAGTCTTGTTCTTCAAGTAAACTTATGCACACTAAGTGTTTGATGAATTGCGTCAATGAAAAATTTTGAACCAAATGTTTTTAAAACTATTTGCAACGAATTATTTTAGGGGTTTACATTGTACCCCAACCCTTACATCAAGTTTAAACGTGAAAGCTCAACTTTAATTTTCTCTCACGACGGTGCAAGCTCGCTCAACTCGATATTCACGTTTTGCACACCTTAAGTCAAGTGGTGTTGTTTTCCTTCAAGTTTACGTAATTTCCGATGTTTATCTTTTCAGGAAACTCGCCATGGACAGAAAAAGTAAGGTTAGCACAAGGGCTAGGACACAATCATCCCCCACACGAGGGGAGACTTCACAGAGCCGAGCCGAGTTGGAGTCGCACCAATTCTCCGATCCAGAAATTCACAAAATATTCAATGAAAAAATCCGACCTCGACCTATAATCCCGGAGCGGGGATTCACTCCTGCCCCCCAGGACGGTGAGCTTCTGACCATGATTGACGAGATGGGGTGGGCTCGTCTCGTTGTGCCTCCCGAGTCGACTGTGATCTCGATCATCCAGGAGTTTTATGCTAGCGCTCTGTTGAAGCACATTCGGGCAGGGCATATGATGGCGCAATCAGATACTCGGACTCAGGTCGTCGTCCGAGGCCATACTGTGGATTTTTCCGTGGCCGCCATTCGGAGATTATTCGAGCTGCCAGTGGTGGACGAGACAGCGTATACGCGAGTTATGAGTGGTTTCACGAGGGAGACTCTGCTCGAGGCACTCACATAGCCCAGCTCCGTCTGGGAGACGCGCGCCCTGGGTTCGTCAGCCTTCTATTTTAAGAGCTCGCGCCTCAGTCGGCTCGAGCGCGCTTGGTTGTATTTCCTCTGCGCACGGGTCGATCCTACCTCGCAGATCCGCTCTGTTTTACTCTCTTGTGCCCATACACTGTATGCTATCACTTCCGGGCTCAGATTCGATGTGGCCCCTCATCTGGTCCGATCTATCATTCTGTGCATTCAAGGAGGGGCCAAGATGGGGCTGAAGCACCCCTCTCTCATTTGCGCTCTTTGCCGCCAGTCGGGCATGACTTGGTCGGATGATGAGCCGATGCTAGCACCCCAGGGTCCGATAGATCATCGCATCATTTCGCACTTTGACCAGTGGGGTGGAGCGCCGGAACATGCTCGGGGACGAGGATTTCTTCTTGACGAGGCACATGAGCAGTCCCCCGAGCCTCTTCTTCTGACAGATGGGCAGGCAGAGTCCAGCCCGCCGCCCGGTAGAGAGCACCTGCAGGCGATGTTCGACGAACTGAGAGAGGAGATGAGGAGAGATAGAGAGAGCCACCTAGCCGCTATGAGAGAGGAGATGCGGACGGAGAGAGAGCATCCTCGTAGCCGTCAGGGAGGAGATGAGAGTGCAGGACCGCCGGGCCAATCGACGTGAGGAGAGACGCTTGGCGGCAAGGGATGCTTACCATCAGGAGTACCTTTCTGTGTGGACGAGCCACATACTGCACCCAGACCGGCCCTTCATCCCACCAGTCAGGCCATCCACACCACCTTCCTCGCCGGACGAGTCCGGCACCAGTTCATGAGCGGACATTAGGGGAGTACTTGACCTTGTCTCTTATCGCATATTACTATTTTTGTCCATTGAGGTCAATGTACGTCCTAAGTTTGGGGGGGTTTACTTTCAGTTGCTTTTTACTTATTCGTTTGCATTTTTCATTATTTTTCATTTGCATTGACGCTAGCCTTGCTTGTCTTGTTTTTATTTGCATTTGTGAATTTTTCGTGCTTCTTTGTGTAAAACTGATGTTACGATACTGATTTCTCTTTGAAGAAATGGTTGAATTTTGGTCGAGTTGCAGTCAGCGATATCTGTTTCTGTTGAGTATTCATTTAGGTCCGAATTTTTTTCGTTTTTGTATAAATCTTAGCAGATAAGAAAGGAGACATACGTGTTTTCAAATCGCTGTCTATACGTTTGGTTATACTCTTCGCGAAGCTAGTCATCCAGTAACATGAGTCCTGTTGGCACTTAAATTGAGTTTAGAGTCGGACAGTTTTTCCCAAAAAGTCGAGATATTATACATGTTCTATGATGGGAAGTCTAGTAACCGGGGGTATTCACGTGACCCGTTGTTTACTCTCGCGTAAAACGACAACCCTAAATAGACTAATGGTTTAGAAATATCGCATTACCGATGATGGGAAAGCCTAGTAACCGGGGGTATTCACGTAACCCGTTGTCTACTCTCGCGTAAAACAGCAACCTTGACATGCGGGAATTGCTATTCGAGTTTTTTTTCTCCGCTGTAGAGGGGGACTTAGTAACTAGAAGCATCCATGTGCCCCATGAGTGTCTTTTACGTCAAACGGTTCCCCAATATATGAGAATGGAAATCCACCCTAGGATTATCCCGATGAAACATCCCGAGATCCGAACCTAGTGGTTAACTCGAATCTTTATTAGGATCATACATAAGGAAATGCTATCCGAGAAGTAATTTTGACGATGAAACTCTTAAATTTTTGCCATTAGACTATGGGACTGGGCGAGTTGGCTTGTTTACTCTAACCCTTCGTATTGGCGGTCAGTTAAATTCACGCTTGTTAATTTTTGAGCTTGATTTTCTTCATAAACGATTGATTAGCACTAAAAATGGGTACTTTGTGGAATCAGTGTCCTTGATGTGACTCACTATTACGATACTTGTATTACTGTTTGAGATTTTCAGGGTAGTATTGATTAAGTTGAGCACTATAGATGTGCACGATCATTCACGATACTTTTTTTGAAATTCATTCTTTTTGCTTGAGGACAAGCAAAGGCTCAAGTTTGGGGGTATTTGTTAGGTGTATTTTTATACGCTTATTTATCATTATTTCATATCCATTTTAAGTCTAAACCTGCATAAATGAGCTTTTAATGCACTATCTTTATATGTTTTGTAGGAAATTGGAGTCCGGAGGCGATTTCTGGTCATGTGTCGCGGCACAAGGAAAGCGGGCCGCGGCACATGAAGGTGACTAACAAGCACCAAGCACGCTGTACTATGAGCCGCGGCACAAGGATGCTGAGCCGCGGCCCAGGAAGAAAAAAAGGCGCCCAGGCATCCTGCGCTGAACGTTGGGGCCGCGGCACAGATTAAGTGAGCCGCGGCCCACGGGGCGGTTTTGCTGAGTCTTCCGCGTTTCTTTTCCATTTTTGGAGCAGTTTTCGACCAAATCCTCGAACGCGTTTTGGAGGCTAATGATAGTTATAAATAGGGATTCAAGGTATGCGGGATCGATCGATAACAAAGAGAATCAAGGAATCGAGAAGAAGCAGAAACACCAAGGAACAGAGAGCGGAAGACAGAGAACGGAGGAATCCAAGTTCTTCGTCTGTGTTTGATTTCTATGCTTTCTTTACTTCTTTTTGTATTTTTATTTTCTAGCATGTCAGGCTAGAACCCTAGTCTAGGATTTTGATGAAACCAAGGCTTTGATGAATTAAATTTTGATTATCAATTCAATTCCCTTTTCTATTGAGTTTTCCCCAATTGTTCTTAATGCTTTCAATTGTGTGGCCTATAATTGAATTGTTTTGTTTACCAACTCGAATCGGGAGAGGAGAGTTGGTAGGAAAAATTGGTGAGAACCGTTTTATCTTGTGAGATAGGAATATACTCATAGGAATTACGTGACCTTTCTAGAGATTTCGTACTTTTTGCCTATTGTCGAATTAATTCACCTAGGAATAGAGTGTGTTATTCGCCTTAGAAAAATCTATTGACCTCGGGAGAGGCGGTAGAGTATTTTAGCAATCTTCGCCTTCAATAAATTGGAAATTCATTAAATTCATATAATCAAGAGTAATTAGGATAAACCGAGGTGGATTCACAATCCTAGATTAATTCCTTATTTGATTTTCTTCCTTCGAACAATCATTTTCATTATTTGTTCATTTATTAATTTTCTTTAATTATTCTTGCACCTCCAAATTCGATAGTTCAAATAAAATTAGAATACATATAAATCGGTAATTAGTAAGTCAGTCCTCGTGGGAACGATATCTTACTAATCTCTTTATTACTTGTTTACGACAACGTGCGCTTGCGTTCACCGAATTTCGCAACAGCGCACGCTATTCGTGGTCAGTAGCGCGCGCTAACATCCATCCGTAGCGCACGTTAACGGGCTGGTCGGCAGAGGCAGTGAGGTTGTCAGGCTGTCTGGACTATCAGGTAACGTACGCTAGGCTTTGGCTAGCGCACGCTATAAGAGCTGCGTAGCGCACGCTAAGCTATCACGGTAGCACACGCTAAGACTTGAGCAGGGCAGAGGACAGTAGGTTCTGGACACCATTTTCGGCTAGCGCACGCTAAAGGAAGGCGATTAGTGCACGCTAACGGGGCCGACAGAAGCCACTGGACTACCCGGTGACCCCGCTAGCGCACGCTAATATTAGAGGCGTAGCGTGCGCTAGGCTGGGCGAGTATATATTGGACAGTTGATTTTCATTTCATCATTTTTCTCATCTTTCTCACTTTTCCGATCATGAGAAGCGGGTTTCGCTGATTTGGAGAGTTCATAGATGATCCTTCTACAGATATCAACATCTTTGGCTGGAGAACAAGGATCTAACAACATCTAATCCATTCTATCGTCCAAATTCAGGTAAAAATCCTTAGAACCCTGTTTTTGGGAATTTTGGGTTTTTTCTTAGATTTGTTCGATTTATCCGGTTTGAGGCTTGAGAATCTTGAGATTATGATATATCTACCCCGTATATATGCTTTTCCTACGATTTTACGGATTGGTTTGGGCCGTGTTCGGACTTGTGAGGGTTTGGGTGATTTTCCAACCTCTAGTTGTTTACCCTTGTATTTTCGTGAATCATGGATGGGTTTCAGGAGTTTCTTCATAAATTATGTGTATGGATTATTGATTATCATATCCCTTACGAATCGTTTAGGTACCGGAAGTGCATTTTTGGACCTACCGAACTCATACTCTTTTCCGTTCGATTTCTCGATGTCTCAAAGGCAACTATATATTTATGATTGTACGTTCTCGACTTTGAAAGTAAGATATATGAATGGCATGTTTATCTATCCACTCTGGGGCGGGCCGACAGGTCCCCTGAGGGTTTCGTAGCCTTTGGTGCGATTCCACGGATAATTTGGGTTAACCACTCTGGGGCGGGCCGACGGGTCCCCTGAGGGTTCCGTAGCCTTTGGTGCGGCTCCATGGTTGATCATGTATGCATTGTTGTGATGCTATGAGATTTAGTTATTCCGGAATACTAGTCTTGAAATGATGAATTGACGGTTACATTTACTTTATTGTCGAGGAGTATTGTGTTTCATATTCGATATACTTGCACTAGCTATTCGAAGGCTAACCCCTTTATGGGGGAAATACTTTTTATGTATTTCAGGTTACAGGAGAGCGGACAAGCAGGTATCAAGTCGGCATGAAGATGGTGGGCAAGCGTGATACTGTGTTTTATCTCCGGTTATGTTCTGTGTTCCTCCATTCAGTGTTGTTGTACTGGAATGGTTATTGAATACTCGAGTATTGTTTTTCAGTTTCCTCGATGTTCCGGACTGTGTTGCCGAGGTATTGATTTTGTGTTGGGATGTATTTGGATACAATGGATATGGTTGAATACCCTTTGTATTGTCCTTCATTTCGTTGTATATGGACCTTCTCGGTCAAGTTTTATAGTTCTGCATATGATTAGCCTTGTGGGTCCCACGAAGGGGCTCACAGCACTGTAGTATACCCTGAATAACTTGGGGGTGTTACAGATAGTAGGGCCATCAATAAGATTACTGTTCGCTACCGTTCTCCCATTCCTCGTCTTGATGATTTACTTGATCATCTATCCGACGCTGTCATATTTAGTAAGCTGGATTTGAGGAGTGGCTATCATCAGATCAGAATTTGACCTGGGGATGAGTGGAAAATTGCCTTCAAGGCTTGTGAGGGCATGCTTGAGTGGTTGGTCATGTCATTTGGGTTATCCAACAGCCATAATACTTTTATGTGGGTGATAAATCAGTATTTTTGTACCTTTAATCGTACATGTGTGGTATACTTCGATGACATTTTGATCTACAACAAGTCTGAGGCGGAGGATTTGGACCATCTTCGAGTTATACTTTTGATCCTTCGAAGTTCACCTTTTGTACTGATTCAGATGTTTTTGTAATATCCGCACTTTCTATTTTTAGTAATTTCTATTTTTGGTATCTTTCTATTTTAGACGACTCGCTTGTAATTATTTTAGTATTCTGAAACTATTTTGTTTTGCATTTTTGGCCATCCGAATGAGTTTCGGAGTTGTTTTATGAGATTATGCATATTAGTGTAACTTTTCCGCGTTTAGGCTCGATTCTCATAAACCTTGTTCGAAACTGACGTTTCATTGTTTCTATGTGTTCATTTAATAGATTTAGGCGTGTTATGGGTTCAGATTTTGTTATCTAATCTCGAATCGTGAATTTTCGGGAGTTTGGGCCGATTTATAATTTTTTCATAGTTTTGGGCATTGTTATTGGAATTATTTTTCCGCTCTATCAGATGGTTGGAAATATGTGTTTGTTTAGCGCTTGAGCTTGTGTGTTGGTATTCTTCATAAGCGCTTCGTTGTCTGATTATAACCATTGAGTTTTGCATCTTTTGGAACGTGTTTGAACTGATCGAGCTTTACAGTTGTATTTCTGAAGCAGAGCAGTTAATGCACGCTAATTGTTTAGCTAGCGCGCTCTAATATGACCCTTGTAGTGCACGCTAAACTTGCCTGTGGTGCAGCTAAACTTGCTTGTAGCGCAGGCTAGTCAAGCTGGGCAGAAGGTTTCTAGGTTATGGGTCTAGTCAATTAGCGCATGCTAATGTCATATTAACGCACGCTAACGATATCGATCAGAACGTTCTGGAGCTGAGCAGAAAGTTCAGGAAATTATGGACTGAAGCAGTTAGAGCACGCTAACACACACATTAGTGCACGCTAACAGGGCCGGGCAGAAACTATTGAACTGCATTTTTTGCCCGTTAGCGCATGCTATATATGCCTCTAGCGCGCGCTAATTAAAATCAGTATATATAGGATTTCAGCAGTTAACTTTCATCATTTCCACCCTTCTTCTTCTTCCCTTGGCGATCCACGGTGACTTGGGATGCATAGAACATATTCCGGTCGAATATCATCATATATCAACATTCTCGAGTTCCTAACATGGATTTAACAACATTTCAACATCTTCTACTGTTCTAATCGAGGTAAAATCGCTAGAACCCTAGCTTTTGGGAATTTTGGGATTTTTGTTGAGATTCTTCTTTTTAGTCGGTTTTAGCCTAGAATTGTGTTAGATTGTGATTGTGTAATTGTAAACCCTCATTTTCCTTGATGTTTTGTGGATTGGATTCCGTGATTTCCACCATTAGTCGATTATGATCGATTATGTAGTGTCCGATGAATCGTTCCAAAGGCTAGAACTTAGGGTGATTCTTTATATTCCAGTAGTATTGTAGCTAGTTGATTAAGTATCGTTGTGTGCTAGGACTGAAACTTTGGAGTGAGTTCGGATCGAAGCCTTTTCCGTTCACCATTTCTTCACGTCATAATAACCAACACAAGTACATGTATTACGTTATGTTATGTATTCTGTGAATTCGACATGATTAATGTTTTTTGAAAAACATAAGTGTGTGTGTGTTGTTGTTCTTCCATCCGGGGACGATCGACGGGACTTCTGGGGCCGATGATAATGGAGGAAGTGGTTTCCCACCTGGGGACGGTTCGACGGGACCTCTAGGAGTCAATGTTAATGGGCACGGCCGCGGGTTACCAAGTATGGTTTCTCGTGATGATGATATGTGATGATATGTTTTCTTAATGATGATGTTTTCGATGAAAGTTGATATTCCGAAATATTGTTTTACAAATGTTTCAAAATGAGAAAGTGATGTTGGATTATACTTATATATATTGTGGTGTAATTGTTTACTTGCACTAGCCATTCAAATGCTAACCCCTTAAATGGGGGAAATGTATTTCATGCATTTCAGGTATTGGACGATCCGAGGAGCCAGCACGGAAAGCACACTCAAAGGACGGTCAAGAATGATGTTATGAGGCTCGAGTCTTGGGTGTTTATTTTAGTTATTGTAGTCAGTTAAAGAGATGTTTTTCTATTCGTAAGTTATTTGTTGAAGTCCCCTGCATGGGCAATGGATTTATATTAGATTCTGTCTTACCGTGTTCAAATCAAAATATTTAGCCCGAGGCCACGGCCTAGCTTACGTGATTATATATTATGTGTCTATGTGGTGTGCGTGGTTGTATGTATCGGTTAGCCTGGTAGACCTAGTGAAAGGTTCTACGGCATTGTGACCCTTTTGTGTATTGGGGTGTTACAGTTTTCTTGGGTTATCGGATTTCTACGGATGGTAATTGATGAGTCGAAGATTGCAGTTATTCAGAAATAGACTACTCCTACGTCGATCACTGAGGTCCACAGTTTTCATGGTTTGGCCTCATTCTATTGACGGTTCATTCGCCATTTCAGTACCATCATGGCACCTCTTACCGATTCTATGCATGATGAGACTTTGTCTTGGCCTCCATAGGAGGATGCTACTTTTCTTGAGATCAAGCGGCGTTTTACTTCTCTGCATTTCCTTGTATTTCCCAATTTTACTTCACCTTTTAAGTTATAGTGTGATGCATCTAAGGTGGGTATTGGTGCAGTTTTGACCCAGGCAGGTCGTCTGATAGCCTTCTCCAGTGAGAAGGTGACTGGTGCTTGTTCTCGGTACAGTACTTATGCCATCGAGTTTTATGTAGTGGTTCGAGCAGTTCGCCACTAGCGCCATTATTTTTTTCAGTATGAGTTCATCCTGTATACCGACAACGAGACTCTTAAGCATTTGGCTACTCCGGATTCTATTTCGGCTCGTCATGCCAAGTGGGCTGCTTTTCTCCAGTAGTTCAAATTTGTGGTTCGTCATCAGTCTGGGTTGACAATCATGTGGCTGATGCTCTCAGTCGTCGTCATACTTTGTTGATCGACATGTGTGTGGAAGTACTTGGTTTTGATACATTTCGGGATCTTTATGTCTCCGATCCTTTTTTTGGTCCACTTTTGACCCTCTTGGTGCATGGTGTTCATGAGGATTACTCTCTCATAGATGGTTTTCTTTTTCGGGGTGTTCGGTTGTGTATCCCGACCTGCAACTTACTTCAGAAGATTATTTCTGAGGTGCACGGTGTGGGGCATGTGGGTCATGATCGCTCTGTTGAGTTGGTTGGGCGTTGATTCTTTTGGTCTTCTATTCATCATGACGTCTCCTGTTTTGTGGCTCGTTATCACATTTTTTAGGTGTCTAAGGAGACGACCACTAATGTCAGTCTGTATCTTCTGTTGTGCGGCGATTTATACGCTTCGATGGCGATCGGCATAATGGTCTGGAGCCAGCTAAAGAAGACAGATGATGGGCAAGCGCTTAGCGGTCGACATCCAAGGCGATCGTCTATTGGCATCTGGCGATTGCCTCTAATGGCCGATTGGAGACGATCGTCTCGTGCCACGTATGAATCCGACACCCGTAAAAGTCTTCGAAGACCGAATCACGAATGAAGACCCACGTGCAGATCCGCAAAAGGCGCCACAGGATAAGGCCCTTTGACCCCAGCCTGTCACCATCTTCTCACCTACCGACAGACCAGTTGAAAGGTGCGAAGTGGGACCTCCAGAGACGGCGACTCAGGACGCGTACGGACTTCTCATTGGCTCGCGCATCTGGCTGCCAGCAGCAGCCGCGGACTTTAAGGAAACAGTCCCACGTGCTGGGACGATCACCCACCTTATTTTAATATAGGAAACGGCGGTCGCCCACGATGGACAGGGAGAACCTAGCAACCTCTTCTCCTATAAATAAAAGGCCTCCAGCAGTGGACGAAAGAGAGTGAAAGACATTCACAAAAACTCAGACAGTGAAAAACGTGAACACAAACACAGTTTACAACATAAACACAGAACGCCAAAAGCGAACTATACAGAGAACTCTCCAACTTTGTACCAAGAACTCACAGAGCTTCAACTCTGGTTCTTCCGACAATCTTCAGCACTCGATAGCTAAGATAACTAGAGTCTTTACACTCATTGTAATTGTACTCTAACATTAATATTTGTGCTCACTAGTATTCATATTAATAACATCTCGCGAGAGCATTCAAGCCCGGGACTAACAACCCCGGCAAATCTTGTGTTATTTACTTTCCCTACGGACGTGCTCTCGCATTTGTTTGTTACTCGACCATTCCAGCAATATCATCTCCCGATAATATTTTGGGTAACAACAATTGGCGCTATAAGGAGGGGATCTTAACCTTCATTTTTTTATTCCGACTGTCTCGAAGAACACTCATTGTTCTCCGGGGCATATACTTGAAGAAACACTTACTGTTCTTCAAAGAAAAACCTTCAGAAACATGACGTCTGCCACGACCTCAAAAAGAGCCACCCTGCGATCTGCCGGACATCTTATTCCGGCCCAGGCCGAATCCCAACCGACGGCGGAAGGCGACCGCAGCGACGCTAGGCACTCACTCCCTCCCCCGAGAGATGGCCCCAGCCTCTCACTCGATTAGTTCCAAACCGCAGAACAGATCGAGGAGGCTATGGCCATCCTCAGGGAGCGACGGAAGGCATGCGACTCGCCCACCATTACTCCCTCAGCCATCCGCCGTGCGGGCAAGCGGAAGCTCAAGGGTCTATATGTCGAGAAATCGTGAGAAAGACCCGAGCCACAGGAAAAGGTGCTCGTAAGGCGGGATGATTCCGTCTTCAGCCGCCTAGGGAGTGATACCTCATGGCGACCCGGGCATTCAGGCCCCATCCAGGAGACATCGGAATCTGAATCCGTCACCAGGAGTTCGGCATACCCGACCCCCAGAAGATAGTCCGGCCAACGGGCTCCCACTCGCCCAAGAATCGAGCTCGGTGGTGGAGAACTCGTCACCTACCATGGGGCCAGGAGATCGGTACATGATCGCCTTGGCTCCCGTTCCGAGAGCCAATCCGCGAGCAGTCAGGCTACGGCAATGGCCGCCATGCAGTGCCAGCTCGATGAAATGAAGGCGCTCCTAGAAACTGGGGCAGGCGCCAAGAGATCGATCGCCGGACCGAGTGAGCCGCTCGCGGACCAGATCAAGCTTGCCCCCGTTCAACCGAAGATTGCTCCTCCTCAAACACCTCTATATGAGGGGAGATCGGATCCTGAGACCCATTTGAGCAAGTTCTGGATTTATATGACCGGATGTGGGGCATCGGACGCGACGAAGTGCCGAATGTTCCCATTGACATTGGGCGATCTTGCCCATAGGTGGTACAACTCACTGCCACCACGCTCGATCACCTGTTTTGAGAAACTGGCGAACGACTTCATGTCATATTTCGCCGTCAAAGTTGCTCGGCCAGAATGCCCCCACCGCATGATGAAGATCAGGCAGGGGAAGGATGAGCCAGACAAAGACTACATCGACCGGGTGGATGAAATAGTCCTCACCGGCGAGCCTAATAGCGACGAGCTCGCTCTCTACTCGGTCCTAGGGGGATTCTATGGCCATTCGCCCATGTTCAGGCACCTCACAAAAGACATCCCCCCGACCTACGCGATCTTCCGCGTCAGGGCCGCTGATTTTCTGGCTAGGCAGAGGATGCTCACTCTTCGCTTAGGCGAGGGATCTATCGGGGAAAGGAAGGTGATAAGTGTCATTTTTGTACACTTATCCATGGTTTGTATCGATAAAATTCACCCATAATTGAGCTAGTCTACTCGTTTTTTTTTCTTTTAATTTATTAGTTTTAATAATTTTATTTTTATTGGATGATGATCGGATTAAATAACTGAATTACTCAAGAAACAACATGTTTAATAAATATTCTCTTTATTGAATTTTGATATATTCATGTTGTAGGGCTTTTCGAGACGAATTCGGCAATCTTTCCGGATTCAAAATCAGAGTTATATATCAAAAGTTATCATCCGAAGAAGATGCGGGGCAAAAACGCAAAGTCGAGGAATTCGGGCTGAAACGTACCTATCACCGCTTCAAATGAGCAAATTTACGAAGCCACGTTACGGCCGTAACATTCAGGAAGTTACGGCCGTAAGTCACCTCTGTTACGGCCGTAACTCCTGAATGTTACGGCCGTAACTCTTGACAGATTGCTATGATTTGTCTAATTTTTTATACTTTTTGTGTATTATTGAGGGGATGGCTGGCATTGATCCGATATAATGTAATAATGCTGTAATTTTGGAGCTATTAGATGACTTTAGGTGTATAAATAGACCCCTTAGATCCTTCATCATTCACCATTCATCTTATAATTTTCCATTTTTCTTGTAAACTTTTCTTTTTGTGTGAAGAACACACTTGTGTTCTTGAGTGATCTTAGTTAGTGTGGTACAACATATGTTGTTCAGAGAGTTTATTGCTTCTATCTCCTTTATCTACTAAGGGAGTTAGGATCAATTCTTTCTCTTGATTCAACTAAGAATGACCACCAAAGCTTGTAATATGTGTAATAAACCCTTTATGGGCTAAGTTTCTTAAGTTGGGATTATAAACAAGGTTAGTCATGTTATTTATGTTTGTATAAAGATATATTATGAATTACTTATTATTGTGTGTGATTTTCATTGTTTTAACAATCTTTATTTATTTGGCCAATTAATGAAGATATTTATGGTCTTCATATGTTTCGAAAGAAAATATGTTTGATTAGATCAAATGATCTTCACTCTAAGTTGTTCTAGGGGATAGAAATATACCCCTAGTCCTTAGATGATTCATTGAGTTATTTTCACAAATCCTAATGCTATGTATTGAAGCCAATCAACATAGAAATATAGTGGATTGATTCAATATGTAAGGGCGTTTATAGTTCGAAGAGAAACCGTCTTTTTAAGGAAAATCGAATCTACACAACATAATAAGTGAATTCATCTTATGATCTCTAATACATCTTTTATAACTAATGACGAACTAAGTTTGTAATCCCAACTATTTCATTTTATCAATAATCAATCTATTATTATTGCTATCTTTTTATTTCCTTATAATATTAGAACTATTATTGCAATTTCTTTGCAATTATTAAACCAAACTTTTTAATTGTGTGTTTCACTCATCTTAAGTATCTATAAAAATAGACTAATAGTGTATAATTCAAATTATAACATAACTTCCTTGTGGGATCGATAAACCGGACTCAAAAAGTCCACTTTACTACTTGATACGATATCGCACTTGCGATAGTTACACAAAAGCGTGTCAAGTTTTTGGCGCCGTTCTTGAAGTATAAGTTATATTTGAACTCTTACATTATAAACTATTTGTGTAGGTACAAATTTCTCGACGTTGTAACTTAGTACTAAATTGTGTTTGTCGGTCAAGTGGCGGATAACGGTACTCGTGACTATTAAAGTCGGATTTTGATTTCCCACAACAACCGATATTTGTATATATATATTTTTTTTTCTTTTATTTTCACTGTCTTTTTATTTTTTTATTTTTTTTTTTTTATCATGGATGAAACATTGTTTAAAATTGAAAAAGATTTCCTTTCTAAGCAAAAATGCAATTTTAAAAATTTACAAGACAAGGCTTGAAAGGATGAGGTTGCTTACGAATAAAAGCATACCTTTTGACATAAGATTCATTATCGAAGCCAAAGTAAGAATAGAAGGTGAATTCACGAAACACCAACTAGATTTTTACTGTGGCTTGGAAAAAGTTCATATGCAAAGAAACGACGAGCAAAGATTCTAGCCGTTTGCTATAAATGTGCTAGATGGAACGTAATGCAAAATGTCGATCTTTAGGAATTCCATCTACAAACAGAGAAGATAAAATTCGGTTCATTAATGATGGTCTCAATAAGGAGAATTTAGATAATATCGAAATTTCTCTTGACACGCATCCTAGTGGACTTGTGTATTACGAATTCAATGTTTGTGGAATAAATTCAAACCAGAATATGAACAACGTCTTGGGAATCGACGTTAAAAGACCTGTTTGCCAATTTGTAAGAAAATTGGATGGGAAGCTTCTCCCCGACTCATAGAAGGCGTTTAGGCCGTTTCTGAACGTAAAATCAGAGGAAGATGTGAGCCACAATCACAACTACTGTACATACGCGTAAGTATCTTTTATTTTTGTCGTGTGGTGAGATTTTCTGAATAAATGTGATACGCGATAAAAGCTTTCATTATTCTATTGAGTAATTGAAGCACAATCAAACGCAATCACAAACTTGTTAAACAATTTTTACCTTCTTTTTCTTCTATAAATAAACTTTCTACTGGTTTCTTTCATTCATCCCTCAAACTTGCACTTTTCTCTGTTTCTCTCTAAAATTTTTTTTTTTTTTTTTCTTCTTCTTTTCAAAAATGGAGTCATCATCTTCAACAAAAAAATTTTACACAGTCTGCATTTTTGGTGGATCTAGTTCTGGAAAAGAGGCATGCTTCACTGAAGCAACCCACAACTTGGGTCGTACCTTAGGAGAAAAATGCATTCATGTAGTTTACGGAGGAGGAAGTCTAGGATTAATGGGGCGAGCTGCTGCTTCTGCCTATATGGAAGGAGTAAGAGTGTTGGGAGTAATCCCAAAACTTTTGGCTGAAAGTAAAATCACCGGGTCAACTATTGGAGATGAGTTTAGATCTGTGAATATGCAAGATCGCATAACTCACATGATAAATAATTCTGGCGCCTTTATCGCCCTTCCCGGTGGTTTTGGCACACTTGAGGAACTTTTTCATGTGGTTACCAGAGCCCAGCTAAATATTCATCAAAAACCAATAGGATTTCTTAATGTCAATGGTTTCTTTGATGGTTTACTGTCTTTCATCGACTACTCTGCTGAAAAGGGATTTATTTCCGAGCGTGCAAAACGAATCATAGTCGTTGCAACAACACCAGAAGAACTAATCGAAAAACTCAATGAATTTGTTCCTCAACCAGATCCAGCTCTAGCTAAAATTATGCAGGTAGAAGATTTTACCGTGAGAAAACGAAAAGTAGATTCATTCCTCTCCCTTTGATAACCCATGTCGGACCCCTTGTATTTTTACTTTTTGTCGTGTGTAATAATCGTGCTAAATGATGGCAGCTTAAGGAGTTTCTTCTTGATCTCTTGACGCGCATCTATTCACGATTTATGTATTTTTATTTCATTACTATAATGTTTATTTCGTGTTTTGCTTTTATAAAAACTTTGATGGCGGCGTAAAGGCGACTCTTCGGACTTTCTTGATGCGCATCTAAAAATTATGTTATACTTACGAGTATATTTTATTTTCTTTTGTGTGTGCCTCGTATATTTATTCTCTTGCAGATTCTAAAAGGCGTTAGACTCGGACATCAACTTTCTTAAAAGGGAGTATTCGCTTTTCGCATTGATTTTTATTTTTATTTTTTTAAAGCGAGACAGTTTTATTTTCAAGTTTGGGGTGGTTTGTTTTAGTATTTGTGTTTGTTTAATAATTTTGGTGTGTTTTGATTGATTTGGTTATTTGCCTTAATTTTTTTTTATATATATATTTATATATATATTTATAGTATTTTGATTTTTGAGATTTTTAAATCCGCCATAACACCAATAAATTAGCTTTATACAAACTTCTAAAATCGTTTTAACTTAGGTAAAAAAATTGTATATTCCAAAATTTTTTGAGCCTTAATCTCTCTTTCCAAGCCTTGTAATTATCATATAAAATCGAGTCATTCGTTACCTTGAGAAAAGAAGAATCAATTGGTTAATGAAAAATAAAGCGAAATTTACTTAATTTGTGGAGTTTTGATTTTTCATGCTTAACTAAAAAATGATTTTCGCAAAAATTCTATTCCCTAAAAAAGGATTCATTGGTGAAAAGAGCTACACGTTAGCAAATAACGGTGAAAGCTATCACCTAAAAAAATAAATGACGAAAAGGAGAAGTGTTGAGCGGAATAAATGCTAATTTTGGAAGTCTTAAATTTTGCGAAAAATAAAGGACTAACCATTGTTGGTGCGTAGGCTGCCGTCTCGGGAAAAATTGGTGAAAAGAGCTACACGTTAGCAAATAACGGTGTGAAAGCTATCACCTTTTACGAAAAAAAATGAGATAGAAATTGTGTTAGTGAAAAGAGCTACACGTTAGCAAATAACGGTGTGAAAGCTATCACTAAAAGGGATGTAGTTTATGAACAGATTTGAATTAATTAGCAGCTGAATTTCAATACACTCAATTTTGTAAAAATCACAATATTTGATGACGCCAATGAAATTCTTCTTCATATTGAGTCGAAAAATAAACGAATGATCGAGAGCAACCATTAAAGGGAGTCGTGTGTATCACGAGTGGGAAAGAAATAATCAACCTTTTGGGGGGAAAACCTTACATTTTGGAATTACAAAATAAAAACCGTGTTTTAACTTCAAAAATATTAGTAGATTTATTTTGAATCTTGATTCATTTCTATCTACTATATAAAGCTGGTTGTTGTTTATTAATGGCATTTTGATCTCCTTTTCTCTTTTTATGTTTTAATTTATGTGTGTATTAATTTTCTTATTTTTTTTATTATTTTTATTTTTGGAGTGTGAATAATAAAGAGTCTTGCTCGGGACTAGCAAGAATTCAAGTTTGGGGGTGTGATAAGTGTCATTTTTGTACACTTATCCATGGTTTGTATCGATAAAATTCACCCATAATTGAGCTAGTCTACTCGTTTTTTTTGCTTTTAATTTATTAGTTTTAATAATTTTATTTTTATTGGATGATGATCGGATTAAATAACTGAATTACTCAAGAAACAACATGTTTAATAAATATTCTCTTTATTGAATTTTGATATATTCATGTTGTAGGGCTTTTCGAGACGAATTCGGCAATCTTTCCGGATTCAAAATCAGAGTTATATATCAAAAGTTATCATCCGAAGAAGATCTGGGGCAAAAACGCAAAGTCTGAGGAATTCTGGGCTGAAAACGTAACTATCAAAGCTTCAAATGAGCAAATTTACGAAGCCACGTTACGGCCGTAACATTCGTGAAGTTACGGCCGTAAGTCACCTCTATTCTGGCCGTAACTCCTGAATGTTACGTAGTAACTCTTGACAGATTGCTATGATTTGTCTAATTTTTATACTTTTGTGTATTATTGAGGGGATGGTGGCATTGATCCGATATAATGTAATAATGCTGTAATTTTGGAGCTATTAGATGACTTTAGGTGTATAAATAGACCCCTTAGATCCTTCATCATTCACCATTCATCTTATAATTTTCCATTTTTCTTGTAAACTTTTCTTTTTGTGTGAAGAACACACTTGTGTTCTTGAGTGATCTTAGTTAGTGTGGTACAACATATGTTGTTCAGAGAGTTTATTGCTTCTATCTCCTTTATCTACTAAGGGAGTTAGGATCAATTCTTTCTCTTGATTCAACTAAGAATGACCACCAAAGCTTGTAATATGTGTAATAAACCCTTTATGGGCTAAGTTTCTTAAGTTGGGATTATAAACAAGGTTAGTCATGTTATTTATGTTTGTATAAAGATATATTATGAATTACTTATTATTGTGTGTGATTTTCATTGTTTTAACAATCTTTATTTATTTGGCCAATTAATGAAGATATTTATGGTCTTCATATGTTTCGAAAGAAAATATGTTTGATTAGATCAAATGATCTTCACTCTAAGTTGTTCTAGGGGATAGAAATATACCCCTAGTCCTTAGATGATTCATTGAGTTATTTTCACAAATCCTAATGCTATGTATTGAAGCCAATCAACATAGAAATATAGTGGATTGATTCAATATGTAAGGGGCGTTTTATAGTTCGAAAGAGAAACCGTCTTTTTAAGGAGAATCGAATCTACACAACATAATAAGTGAATTCATCTTATGATCTCTAATACATCTTTTATAACTAATGACGAACTAAGTTTGTAATCCCAACTATTTCATTTTATCAATAATCAATCTATTATTATTGCTATCTTTTTATTTCCTTATAATATTAGAACTATTATTGCAATTTCTTTGCAATTATTAAACCAAACTTTTTAATTGTGTGTTTCACTCATCTTAAGTATCTATAAAAATAGACTAATAGTGTATAATTCAAATTATAACATAACTTCCTTGTGGGATCGATAAACCGGACTCAAAAAGTCCACTTTACTACTTGATACGATATCGTGCACTTGCGATAGTTACACAAAAAGCGTGTCAGAAGGCACCATCTTCCATCCCGAGAAAGGCGGTAGCCAAGCCCAGAAAGGCAGTCGCAAAGCCGCTCGGTGAATTCAAAGCCTTCGAGGATGTGGAAGTTCACCTCCTCCGCAACCTCAATCTATCTCCGGTCCACATTTTCAATGCCATCAAGGGGCAAGACTGGCTCAGCAAACCAAAGCCGATGAGGGACAACGGTCATCTAGACCGCAGCAAATTTTGTGCCTACCACAAGAGTCCCGGCCACAACACCAGCCAGTGCCGTGACCTCCTCAGACAACTATGGAGACTGTTTGAGGAAGGCAAGTTGGATAACTTGGTTTCCAAGCCAGAACCTCGGGAAGAAAGGACCGGGGGGCGCGAGCGCCGACAGAATGATGGAATCCCTCCCAATCCGGTCGCCAGGTGATGAATCAATCCCTCCGATCAACCCCGGCGGCCGGATCAATATGCTTCAGTCGGGAGGTGGAAACCTCGGGGGCCTTTCCACGGTTTCCACCATGTCGAATAGAAAGCGGAAGGCCGACCATCTCCAAAGACGCGCTCATCACTTTCTCCAACAAGGATAGGGAGGGAGTGCAGTGCCCCAAAGAGGATGCATTGGTAATCTCTGCATGTATCCTTGGGAAAATGGTCGATCGCGTGCTGGTTGACAATGGGAGCTTTTGCAATATCATATTCAAATCTGCTCTTGACTAGCTCGGCAACCTGACCAAGTTCATCAAGCCATTTGATACCGTGCTTCAAGGTTTTGGCGACAGCACAGTCCAAGCCTATGGAAGGATCAAGCTCTCTGTCGAGCTAATATGTTATTACGATCCCAAGGTTAGGATTACTAGGAACCTCAATTTTGTAATCATAGATAGGCGCAACATCTATAATGGGTTCCTAGGTCGCTCATTTCTAGAAACTTTCGAGGCGGTCGCCTTTTCTTTCTTTTACTGTATGAAATTCCTCACTGCCGACGGGAGGGACGGTACTGTAAAAGGAGACCAACTAATGGCTAAGAAATGTTGAATTACTCCTGTGTCGTAACTTCTTTGAACACTTCCCATACTATTTATAACATTGAGACGATCGACAATCAACCGATGGAGATCGACGAGCCAAGCACCTCGGACCAGCCCGACTCAGAGGACGGCATCTCACATCGATTGATGAATGACATCGAGCCAAGGATCGGTTTCGAGCCAAGCCTCGACATCGATCCAAGGATCGAGTCCGGAAATCGTTCCAAACGAGAAGCGACCGTCCCCATTGAAGAGTTGGAAAGTATAATGATAGATCTGGCTTGCCCGGAGCGGGAAGTACAGATCGGCACAAGCGTCGGCCTCGAGTTAAAGGATGGTCTGATCAGTTTACTACGTAAGAACATCAGAGTCTTTGCCTGGTCGCATCAAGATATGGTCGGCATAAGTCTGAACACGCTTGCCACTATCTAAAGATCGACCCGATAAGGAAGCCTGTTCACCAGAAATGTAGGAAATTTGGTCCTGAGAAGTACGCAGCGCTTGACACAGAAGTCAAAAAGCTACTCGACAACAAACTAATCGGAGTAGCTACAGACGAGCCACAGTGGGTATCTAATGTGGTGCTCGTCAAAAAGCCGAGCAACTCCTGGAGGTTATGCATCGACTTCACTGACCTCAACGCGGCATTTCCAAAAGACCATTTTCCGATGCCTCATATTGACCACTTGGACGATAGCATGGCAGGTTGCGAAATGATGTCGTTCATGGATGTTTTCGCTGGGTACCATCAGATCCCAATGGCGGAGAAAGACATAAAACACACATCGTTCCACACGGAAAAAGACGTGTACTTTTGGGTCCGAATGCCGTTCAGTCTGAAGAATGCGGGGGCGACCTACCAACGGCTAGTCAACGGGATGTTCGCCAACCAGATCGGCAAGACCATGGAGGTTTACATTGACGACATAGTAGTCAAGAGCCTCAAAAAGGAAGATCATCTCAATGACCTTGCCGAGACGTTCGCTATCCTCGAGAAGTTCAACATGAAGATGAACCCCAAGAAATGCAACTTCGAGGTAAGCTCCGGAAAGTTCCTGAGGCACATCGTGAGCCAGAGGGGGATCGAGGCGAACCTCACCAAGATCCAGGCGATCCTCGACATGCAGGAACCACGGAATGTCAAACAAGTGCAACGCCTCACAGGTTGTCTAGCTGCCCTTAACCGTTTCATTTCTCGGCTCGGAGATAAAAGCAAGCCATTCTTCGTGACCATAAAGAACAAGAAGTTTGCATGGACGAAGGAGAGTCAAATAGCGTTCGCCAAAATCAAGGAGTATCTGTCTAACCCCCAGATCTTGGCGAAGCCGATCCCCGGTGAAAAGCTATTCCTTTACCTGGCGGCCTCCGAGGTCGCGCTGAGTGCTGTTTTAGTGCAGGCAGGGGGGCAAGCCCACTTGCCAATCTACTTCATTAGTCAAGCGCTCCATGACGCGGAAACGCGTTACACGCCTCTGGAGAAGATCGCCTATGCATTAGTCATGAGTGTTCGCAAGCTGAGGGCCTACTTATTCGAACACCAAGTGGAAGTTCTGACGACTCTCCCCTTAAGGGAAGTTCTGCACTGGCCAGACACCAACGGGCGACTCCTCAAGTGGTCACTGTGTTGTGCGGCGATTTATAAGCCTCGATGGCGATCGAATTAAGGGCCGAGCGACCGAGTCCACGACCAAATGAGCTACGGCGAACTTGTCAAAACGAAGGTAGCAATACACCGTCGAGTAATCTAGCGATCGACTCCCAAAGCGATCGCCCTTTGGCACCTAGTGATTGACTCTGGTGTCCGACCTAGGAAGATCGTCCTGTGCCACTAACAAGACCTTCGTCCGTCAAAGTCTACGAAGACTGGATCTCAAAACAGCACCCATGTGCAGATCCACGAAAGGCGCCGCATAACATGGATCCTTGACCACAGCCTGTCACCACCTTCTCGCCTACCGACAGACCTGCCTAAAGGTACAAGGTGGGACCTCCCGGGACAACGACTAAAGATGCGTGCAGAATTCTCATTGGTCCGCACAGCTGGCTGCCAGCAGCAGCCGCAGACTTTAAGGAGGCCAACCCATGTGCTAAAGAAGATATCCCGCTTATTATAATACAGCAGAGGCGATCGCCCAGCAACTCCCAGTGCTATAAATAGAGAACCTACAGCAACTGAAAAAAGGTTCCTCTCAGTTCGAAATCAGATCCCTTGAGTTCCGAAAAACATTCACAAAGGTTCCTCTCAGTTGGCAACCACGTGAAGAACATATACACACTTTCAGGCTCCCAGCTTCCTCTCTGGAATCTATCTATGGATTTCTCTCTCAGTACCTCTCAACCAGAAGACGGTCGGCAGAGGCAAGAACTCCCTACAACACAGATTCGAAGATACTTGCAAGCCCAGAAGCTCGGACTTCCAGCTAACACACACTGTGAGAGACCGTCGATCTCTCACAGTCATCGCAGCACCCTATCGTTGTTACAAGAACTCACGGAGCATCATATCTGGTTCTTCTGGCAATCTTCACGCTCAATAGTTCAGATAACCAGGGTCTTTACACTCATTGTAATTGTACTCTAACATTAATATTTGTACTCCAAAGTATTTGTATTAATAATATCTCGCAAGAGCATTCAAGCTCGAGACTAACAACCCCGACAAATCTTGTGTTATTTACTTTCCCCACGGAAGTGCTCTCGCACTTTGTTTGCTACTCGACCATTCCCGCAATATCTATCTCCGGATAATATTTTGGGTAGCAACAATTGGCGCTAGAGGAAGGGGGGCATCAAAACCTTCATTTTTATTCCTACCGTCCCGAAAAACACTCACTGTTCTCGGGGCATATACTTGAAGTGACACTCACTGCTCTTCAAAGAAAGCCTTCAGAATCATGACGTCCGCCACTACATCGAAGAGAGCCACTCTCTGAGCCGCCGGACATCATATCCCGGCTCGATCCGAGCCCCAGCCTACGGCAAAGGGGAGCCGCGGCGACATGAGACTCTCGATCCCGCACTTGAGGGGTGGCCCCAGCCTCTCGATCGACCAGTTCCAAACCGCAGAACAGATCGAGGAGGCTATGGCCATCCTAAAGGAGCGACGGAGAGCATGCGCGGCGCCCGCAATAACTCCCTCAGCCATCCGCCGCGTGGGAAAATGGAAGTTCAAAGGGTTACTGGGCGAGCGATCGTCAGAAAGCCCCGATTCGCGAGAAAAGGCTCTCACAAGGCCGGACGGTTTCGTGTTCAGCCGCTTGGGAAGCGATCCCTCATGGCGATCGGGGCATTCTGGCCCCAACCACAAGACGACGGAATCCGAGTCCGTCACCAGGAGTTCGGCCTACCCAACTCACAGCCGAATACAGGTCAGCCGTCTGGCTCCCGCTCCGAACGCCAGGGGGTCAGTACTTGATCGCCTCGGCTCCCTCTCCGAGTGCCTATCCACGAGTAGCCAGGCCGCGGCAATGGCTGCTATGCAACGCCAGCTCGACGAGATGAAAGCGCTCTTGGATACTGGGGCAAGCACCAGTAGAAAGGTCATCGGACCGACCGAGCCACTCGCGGTCCACATCGAGCTTGCCCCCGTGCAACCAAGGATCGCTCCTCCAAAAACACCTTTGTACGAAGGGAGATCGGACCCCGAGACCCACCTAAGAAAGTTTCGGATTTACATGACCAGGTGTGGGGCATCAGACGCAACCAAGTGCCGAATCTTCCCGTTGACATTGGGCGAGCATGCCCATAGATGGTACGTCTCACTACCACCGCGATCGATCATCTCCTTTGAGAAACTGGCGAGTGACTTCACGTCATACTTCGCCGCCAAGGTCGCCAGACCAGAAGGCCCCCACCTCATGATGAAAATCAGGCAGGGGGAAGAGGAATCCGACGCAGATTACATCGACCGAGTAGATGAAATAGTCCTCACCGGCGAACCCATCAGCGACGAGCTCGCTGTCTACTCGGTCTTGGGGGGATTCTACGGCCATTCGCCCATATTTAGACATCTCACGAAGATCATCCCCCCAACCTACGCAATCTTCCGCGCTAAGGCTGCCGACTTTCTGGCTAGGCAAAGGCTACTCACCCTCTGTCTAGGTGAGGGAACGCCACCTCCTGTCCGAAGGACGGCGATCGCCAAAACCAAAAAGGCAGTCGCCAAGCCATCCGGCGATCTCAAGGCCTTCGAGGATGTGGAAGCCCATCTCCTCCACAAGTTCAACCGAACTCCGGCCCACATTTTTTACGCCATCAAGGGGTGCGAACCGCTAAACAAGCCAAATGCGATAAGGGACAATAGTCATCTGGACCGAAATCAATATTGTGCCTACCACAAGAGTCCTGGCCACAACACCAACCAACGTCGCGACCTCCTCAGACAAATCTGGAGATTGTTCGAAGAAGGCAAGTTGGACAGCTTATTGACTTAGCCGTAGCCCCACCAATCTCCCAACACGGTCGCCTGAGTCGAACGCGAACAGGTCGGAAAGCTCATACGAGCCGACCCCTCGATCAACCTTGGAGACCGGATCTGCATACTTCAATCAAGAGAAGGGAACTTCGGAAGTCTCTCCCCGATTTCCCACCTCATCAAACCAAAGGCTACTGCCTCAGCAAATGCTTCGAAAAAGAGGATGACTCGCTCGCCCTCTAAAGTTCGTCATCAGCATGATGGACCTAGGCAGCGATCGCCTCCCCTAGCACAACGTATACCGTCGAGGATCGTCATCTAACATGATGGTCCGAGGTAGAAAAGTGCTGCCATGGTCGCAAAAATTGATTAAACCGACGATCCATCCATGCAAGGTTCCTTTGGGCTTCGATCGCTCGCCCTTTGTTTAAATACGAGGCGGGTGTAGCTGAAGGACTCTCCAAAACAAATCAGAGGATTACTCGCTCGCCCTCTAAAGTTCATCATTAACATGAAGAACTTAGGCAGGCGATCTCCTCCCCTTACACAACGTATACCATCGAGGATCGTCATCTGACTTGATGGTTCGAGGTAGAAGAGTGTCGACATGGTTGTGGAGGACGATGGAACCATTCTCTATGCCCGTGAAAGGTCCCTTTGGGCCACGATCGCTCCCCCTTCATTTAAATACGAGGCGAGCGTAGTTTGATGGCCCTCCAAAACAGATCTGTGGACACGTTGGCCCGCCCTCAAAGGCCCATCACTTAACATGGTGGGTCCTTCCCGGACAATGCGACGCGTCCCTCCCCCTGTCACAATGTATACCATCGAGGGTCGCCATCTTAATGGTGGCCCTAGGTATAAAAGTGCTAACAAGCCGCGGTTGTGGAGTCGATTAATCCGACGACGCCCTGCGCAAGGAATTCTCCAGACCAAGACCGCATGCCCTTCGTTTAAATACGTGGTGAGGCGCAGCCTACGGATAACCCTACCAATTAAGTGAGTCGCGAGAACTTAGTCATCAGATGGAATGTCGCTCGCACACAAGACATGTAATACCCGGTTGTAATTCATTCATTTTCATTCAGTAATTATCAGTCTGTAATTATCACTCAATAATTTTCACTCATTTATAATCACTCGTCATTCATGATTCAGTCATTTGCGCTCACTGTTGGCATGTTGTAACCGTGATCGTCATTTCATCTCCATTTTTAGATCGAGACGGGAGTATTATCATTTTCACCGTGTTTGGTAGTTTTGTACTGGGAGTACCATCTTTGGCTTGTGTTGGACTTGTTCACTTTCACATTCGTATGATATGTCGGATCATTCATCAGTCGTAGCGAAGAACCGGAATTATCGGCTTTTTCACCTCGTCCGACATTGAGTTACGGCCGTAAGGATTGTAGGTTACGGCCGTAACAAGGGTTCGTTGTTTTCAGGCCATTTTGGACGAATGGGACTTACGGCCGTAGGGTCTTGTAATACGGCCGTAAGTTGAGCAGGTACGGCCGTAAGGCTTGGCCGGTTACGGCCGTACGTGTCCAGCAGGCTGCCCAGGCATTTTTGGCCGAAGGCGAGTTACGGCCGTAAGAAGGGGAGGATACGGCCGTAAGTGGTGTTCGTAAATTTCAGGTGTTGTCGGGCAATGGGGACTTACGGCCGTAAGGGTTGCGGCATACGGCCGTAATTCGAGGAAGGTACGGCCGTAAGGCTTGGCCGGATACGGCCGTCTGGCTGCAGTGAGTGCCTGGTCATTTTCGACGAAGGGGGCTTACGCCCGTAAGTTTGGCCGGATACGGCCGTATCATCCGAGTTACGCCCGTAAGGTGTGCGGGTACGGCCGTAAGGATGTCGGCAGATGTTTTTGACGAAGGCGAGTTACGCCCGTAACTCGGGAGCAGTTACGGCCGTAAGTCTGTCGGCAGGATTTTGGACGAAGCCGAGTTACGGCTGTACGAGTTGGCCGGTTACGGCCGTAAGGCCGTTGACCTGGGATGTTACGGCCGTATGAGGGCCGAGTTACGGCCGTAACTTCCGGAAGTATATAAGGTTTTGGCCGGGACTTTTTTCCTCATTTCTTCATTTCTCCAACTTTTATCCGAGAGAGAGGGTTGAGGGAGAGATTTTCCATCACTTAATCATTTGAGTGTGTAATTTTCATCATCTTCATTCATTTGGGAAGCTTGGATACTCGATTTAACTCGTGTTCTTCGGATCGAAGTGGTTGGATCTTCAAGAGGTAATTTCTTCAACATCTTGGATTTCGATTTTGTGTTGAGATATGATGTTTTGGACGCGATAATCATGTAATATGAAGGGATATGCATATGATTATGAGTTTGTATATAGATTCATTGGATTATTGAGGGATTATTCAAGAACACTTTGAATATCGAGTTGGATTTGGGGATTTTCGATTAATTGTTGTTATAATCACGTTTTTGGATATTCATAACGGATTATTGATCGTATTGAAGATGTTTTGTTGGTTTGAAACACTTCTTGGGGATTTGAGGTTGGTATTATTGAGGTTTAGTTGTAATCAATCGAAGTTGGCCACAAAGTGTTCGATATAATGCCCCAATGAACTTGGTTTAATCGTATCGACGTTTTGAGTTCATTATATTCGTGTTTAATTCTTATATTGAACGGATTGTTGGTAATTGTATTGAATTAAGGTTGTTCGAGCGACCGACACTTCATTTAGGACATTTGTTCGTGGAAGGACATTCTTCATCGGTATTGTGTAAGTTAATTCTTACTCGGTTAAAAGGATATTCATTCCTTTTGTTGTTGATCATTCATAATCATAACTCATTCATCATTGTATTAATCATATTGAGACTTGTAATTGTCGAATAATCACTTCATTAGCGAGGAACGGCGGTTCCAATCATTTCATTGAAACTATCAATCACTTCATTATCACTTTCATATCGGTGAGTCATTCTTGACTTTGTCAGATTATTATTATTCATTGATATTCATTATGGTCATTCTCGTTCATATGACCTTCAGGTTCATATTGCGTGGCGGGTGCGGATGTGTGGAATTTTTAGTCGGGCACATGATGGCCATGTATTGGGAGTGATACTTTGGGTATGCACAGTAACGATTACCTCCGTGAGACTAATTAGGTACAAGGACGGGTGTGTCCGGTCATCCGTCTTGTACACTTGCACAGAACACTACGGGTGTACTATGATACTCCTCTTCACGTAATTCATAACTAAGGATATTTCATAACTTCGGATATATCATGATTGTGTAATTTCAACCCTTGAGGATTGTTGTTATGTGTAATCGACCCCGTTTGGGAATTTTGTTTTCGTGTCACGGCAAGACAAAGGCACGGGAAGAGCATGCCGACGGCGAGGAGTCCTAGTGATACTAGTAGGGGGCCCCATTATTCCGTTTGTTTGATCATTTGATCATTTCCGTCATTTGTATTTTCCGCTGCAAATTCCGTTTGAGATGTTTAATTGTTCAGGGTGGTGTATTTTATCTCCATATAAAATATACTAGTATTCGGTTTTGTCCTGGTGTGTTGTACTTAAACTCCTCATCGGAGTACTTGGCAATATAATGTGGTTCGGTACTACAATTATATTATTTAATTCATCATTTTCATTTGCCTGGTGGGTCCCAGTCGGGGATTCACGACACTGTAATATCCGCCTAGTTTGGGGTGTTACAGAGTTGGTATCGTAGCGTGGTTTTGAATACTACCCTCCAAGTCATGTCTCATTTGAAATCATCGTCATCGGACTAGTATCATTGGACTTTCGCGTCACGTGTGACCTGTGCAAATGCCGAGCCAATCAGACCAAGAACTGTAAGATTTCTAACGCCATGGTATAATGTCTGGCAAGAATCATTCATTCATAATTCATCAGTTAACAATCCTCAACCATCATTTTCATTTGACCAGGACGGTCATGTTAACTCGTTAATCACTCAATTCATTTCATTCTTCAGTTGTTGATCAGGAAGATCAAATCATTAATCATGTTAACTTGTTCAAGATAATCATGTCACCTCAGTTAATCATTCATGTAATCACTGTGTTAGAGCGCGTATGCTCATTTTCATCATCTCATGTCATAATCATAACGTGATATTCATGCGGGAAATATAATCATCATGTGACTTTCCTACTTCAGTATGGAGAGGGCAAGAAGAGGACGTGGAGGACGAGGCCGTGGACCGGACCGAATCCCGAGAGCTCGTGTGAATACACGTGCAAACGCGAAAAATAATGCTAATTCATCGAGCAGCGACGCTGCCACTCATTCACCTGGACGCGATCATTCACTAACAGGGAGTCGTACCCGGGACACGGCTCAGTCAGAAGGTGTCCGGGTTGACCCACTCGCTTTTATGCAGGGCATGATGGCCCAAATGACCCAGATGGCACAGCTGATGGAGACGATGCATAACTCCGTCAATCAAAATCAACAGGCTCCTCCGCCGCCACCTCAGAGGCAAGAGAGGAATGTGAGCAATATCATCGGCGACATCTCTCGCCAGAGGCCACCTACTTTTGAGGGCTCGTCTGAGCCGGCAGATATTATTCATTGGCTCGAGCATTTCGAGAAGTTGTTTGCTATGGTAGAGTGTCCCGAAGGACACAAAGTTTCTGTTGCGGCTTACTACCTGGGCAAGAGCGCACATTCTTGGTGGTTGTCGTTGAAGCCCACCGAAGGATCATGTACTTGGGATCAGTTCAAAACTCTCATGATGGAGAGGTATTATCCGGCCCCGCTCAGAGAGGCCAAACTGTCAGAATTACTCACCCCCGACCCCTCAGCAGACGAGGATGTTCTCGCCATTGCCGAGAAATTTCAGGAACTTCTTCCGTTCGCCTCATCTATCATTCATTCTGAGGCAGATAAGATTAAGTATTTCAGCAAGAGGCTGAAACCCCGTAAGAGACTACAGTTGCTTAATCATAATTGCACCACGTTGGCTGAATTCATTGAGAAAGCTCTTACCTATGAGCTTACTGCTAAGGAGATTGCTAAGCAGCAACCTTCATCTGCTAGCAAGAAGTCCAAGAACCGTAATCAGTCTGACGGCAGTCAGGCCACTTTCAAGAAACCTCGTGCGGGCTCGGCTTTTTCTGAGCGACCTCCTGTGACGTCTAAACCCGCGGAATCTCAGTCACGAGCGGCCAGTTCGGCCATCACCTGTTATAACTGTGGGGATCTTGGTCATGTCAGCACCAAGTGTCCGAGACAGTCTGTCACGTGTCATAACTGTGGAATTGTTGGGCATAAGGCTCGTTTTTGCCGTAGGGACTCCAAACCTACTCAGACGTCATCTCAAGCCCCTAAGTAGTCAGCCGTTCAGAATCAGGCCACTCAATCAGTGTCGTTTAAAATGACAGGAGCGACTAAAGGTGGAGCCTATAGCCAGCAGACGGGAGCGTCCGGTGCCGGGACTAGCAAGCCCCGGATTTATGAGATGAAGAAGACCGATGATCCAGAGGCCCGAATGATCTCAGGTACACTCGATATTCTATCTCAACTTGTGTGTACCCTTTTTGATACTGGTGCATCGCATTCATTCATTTCCGAGTCATGTTTGAGTAGACTACGTCTGGGTAGTGCTACTAGTTGTGAGCCTTATGTCATTGGCCTACCTGATGGTAGACGAATTATCGGTAATCGTGAGATTCAGAATTGTCCGATTCAGTTTCATGGTCGTGTATGGCCAGCGGACCTAATCGTAGTAGATTTGCCGAGGGACGACGTCATCTTGGGTATTGATTGGATGGATCGTCATGATGCCATCATTAGTGTCCGTAAGCGTATGATCACTATCATTTCAGATGATGGGGTTGAATGTGTGTTTCAGGGAGGTAATCCCGGCTGTTCTGGTAAGGTCATTAATTTGATGAAAGCAGTGCGATTACTCAGTCAGGGATGTGTTGGTTATTGGTGCTACATGACCAACACCGAGAAATCATCAGTAATGTTGACGGATATTCCGGTAGTGAGGGAGTATGCCGACGTTTTTCCAGACGAGTTACCTGGTTTGCCTCCACAGAGAGATGTGGAATTCACGATTGAGTTGGAGCACGATGCGTCTCCGATATCGAAGGCACCGTACCGGATGGCCCCGACCGAAATGCAGGAATTAAAGAACCAACTTGAGGAGTTGTTCGAGAAGGGTTATATCCGACCGAGTGTGTCTCCGTGGGGAGCACCAGTGTTGTTTGTCAAGAAGAAGGATGGTTCATTTCGTTTGTGTATTGATTATCGGGAGTTGAACAGGGTGACAATCAAGAATAAGTATCCCTTACCCCGTATTGATGATCTCTTAGATCAACTTCAGGGAGCTTCAGTATTTTCCAAGATCGACTTAAGATCTGGATATCACCAGTTGCGGATTCGAGAGTCGGATATCGCGAGGACGGCGTTTCGAACACGCTATGGTCATTATGAGTTCGTATTTATGCCGTTCGGGCTAACTAATGCACCTGTGGTATTCATGGAGTTAATGAATCGGGTTTTCATCGACATTTTAGATCAGTTTGTTGTTGTCTTCATCGATGACATTTTGATTTATTCTCGTGACCGAGAGGAACACGAGGTTCATCTTCATCAGGTTCTCGACGTATTGAGACGAGAGCAACTTTATGGAAAGTTTTCCAAATGTGAGTTCTGGATGTCCGAAGTGACTTTTCTCGGACATGTAATTTCATCAGACGGAGTTCGTGTCGACCCTCAGAAGATGGAGGCTATCCGAGTTTGGTTACCTCTGAAGAATGTTAAGGAAATCCAAAGTTTTCTCGGATTAGCGGGTTATTATCGGCGATTTGTGGAGGGATTTTCTAGAATCGCTCAACCCTTGACGAACCTTTTGCGAAAGGATAATAAATACATGTGGTCCGACGCGTGTCAGCAGAGTTTTGAGGAACTCAAGAGCCGGTTAATGTCAGCACCTGTACTTTCCTTGCCGCAAGGGACGGAGGGATTTGTGGTTTATAGTGATGCGTCCGGACAGGGTCTCGGATGTGTACTCATGCAGAATGGGAAGGTTATTGCTTATGCTTCACGGCAATTGAGACCTTACGAGGTTAATTATCCGACTCACGACCTGAAGCTAGCAGCCGTGGTGTTCGCATTGAAGATTTGGCGTCATTACCTTTATGGCGTTACTTATCAGATATGCACCGATCATAAGAGTCTAAAGTATATATTTACTCAGAAGGAGTTAAATATGCGACAGAGGCGGTGGTTAGAACTAATCAAAGATTATGATATCGAGATCCTTAACCACCCAGGCAAGGCGAACGTTGTCGCCGACGCCTTGAGTCGTAAGTCCATTCAGGAGCAGATGCTTGCTCGTTTAACAGTTCAGAAGGAGCTTCAGCAGGAATTCCTTAGACCCGAGATTGAGGTCTGGCTTCACCGAGTTCAGGGACAGCTTTGTATGTTAGAGATTTCATCGTCACTTGAGGAGGGGATCAGGGAGAATCAAGGTTCAGACCCAGCATTGTTGCGCATCCGTGAGGATGTGGCTCAGGGGAAAGCCCCTGGATTCATGGTCCACGAGGATGGACTTTTGAGATTTAAGAATCGGTTGTGCGTACCGGCGAATGACGAGTTGAAAAACTCTATTTTGAGAGAAGCTCATGCTACCCCTTATTCTATTCATCCGGGGTCCAGCAAGATGTACAAGGACTTGAAACAAAATTACTGGTGGAGTAATATGAAGCGAGAAGTCACAGAATTTGTTTCGAGATGCTTAACCTGTCAACAAGTTAAGATTGAACATCAGCGACCGGCGGGTATGCTGAAACCTCTCCCTATTCTAGAGTGGAAGTGGGAAGACATTTCTATGGATTTCATCACGAGTTTGCCGACGAGTCGTCGTGGCATGAATACGATCTGGGTGATTGTGGACCGCTTAACTAAATCAGCTCATTTTCTTGAGATCAAGGATTCATGGGGTCCCGAGAGACTTGCCCAGCTGTTCATCAAAGAGATAGTGAGACTTCACGGTACTCCTAAAAGTATCGTTTCTGATCGTGACGGACGGTTTGTGTCTCATTTTTGGAAATCAGTTCATCGTGCTATGGGAACTCAGCTTAATCTCAGTACCGCCTTTCATCCTCAGTCCGACGGGCAATCAGAGAGGACTATTCAGACATTAGAGGACATGTTGGGGGCATGCGTCCTCGATTCGAAAGACGATTGGGAAGCCCAACTACCATTGATCGAGTTCACGTATAATAATAGTTGGCATGCTTCCATTAAGATGGCACCTTATGAGGCCTTGTACGGTCGTCGTTGTCGATCTCCTTTGTGTTGGGACGACTTATCAGAATCAATCGGCACCGAGCCCGGTATGCTTATAGCCGCCCGTGAGAAGGTAGCTTTGATCAGGAGTCGTTTGTTGACAGCTCAGAGTCCACAGAAATATTATGCAGATAATCTTCGTCGACCACTAGAGTTCGAGACGGGTGACCACGTTTTGGTCAAGGTATCCCCGAGTCGAGGTATTTTCCGTTTTGGAAAACGGGGGAAGTTGAGTCCGAGATTCATTGGACCATTTGAGATTTTGGATCGAGTAGGCAAGTTAGCTTATCGATTGGCTTTACCTACGGCTTTGAGCCGAATTCATAATGTGTTTCAAGTCTCTCAGTTGCGGAAGTATGTTGCCGACCCGAGTCACATACTTCAATTCGACGAAATCGAGATCGCGGATGATCATTCGTACGAGGAGCGTCCCGTACGAATTTTAGAGCGGCGAATCAAACAGTTGAGGAGCAAGACGATTCCTTTGGTCAAGATTCAGTGGTCTAGACATGGAGTCGAAGAGGCCACTTGGGAAACCGAGGAGAGTATGCGGGAGAGTTATCCCGAGTTGTTTGGCCCTTAGTTTCGGGGACGAAACTCTTTTTAAGGGGGGGAGTATGTAATACCCGGTTGTAATTCATTCATTTTCATTCAGTAATTATCAGTCTGTAATTGTCACTCAATAATTTTCACTCATTTATAATCACTCGTCATTCATGATTCAGTCATTTGCGCTCACTGTTGGCATGTTGTAACTGTGATCGTCATTTCATCTCCGTTTTTAGATCGAGACGGGAGTATTATCATTTTCACCGTGTTTGGTAGTTGTGTACTGGGAGTACCATCTTTGGCTTGTGTTGGACTTGTTCACTTTCACATTCGTATGATATGTCGGATCATTCATCAGTCGTAGCGAAGAACCGGAATTATCGGCTTTTTCACCTCGTCCGACATTGAGTTACGGCCGTAAGTATTGTAGGTTACGGCCGTAACAAGGGTTCGTTGTTTTCAGGCCATTTTGGACGAATGGGACTTTCGGCCGTAGGGTCTTATGTCTGATCGTAAGTTGAGCAGTGCGGCCGTAAGGCTTGGCCGATTCTGGCCGTACGTGTCAGCCAGTCGCCCGAGCATTTTGGCGAAAGCGAGTTACGGCCGTAAGAAGGGGAGGATACGGCCGTAAGTGGTGTTCGTAAATTTCAGGTGTTGTCGGGCAAGGGGGACTTACGGCCGTAAGGGTTGCGGCATACGGCCGTAATTCGAGGAAGGTACGGTCGTAAGGCTTGGCCGGATACGGCCGTACGCTGCAGGCAGGGTGCCTGGTCATTTTCGACGAAGGGGGATTATGCCCGTAAGTTTGGCCGGATACGGCCGTATCATCTGAGTTATGCCCGTAAGGTGTGCGGGTACGGCCGTAAGGATGTCGGCAGATGTTTTTGACGAAGGCGAGTTACGCCCGTAACTCAGGAGCAGTTACGGCCGTAAGTATGTCGGCAGGATTTTGGACGAAGCCGAGTTATGGCCGTACGAGTTGGCTGGTTATGGCCGTAAGGCCGTTGACCTGGGATGTTACGGCCGTATGAGGGCCGAGTTACGGCCGTAACTTCCGGCAGTATATAAGGTTTTGGCCGGGACTTTTTTCCTCATTTCTTCATTTCTCCAACTTTTATCCGAGAGAGAGGGTTGAGGGAGAGATTTTCCATCACTTAATCATTTGAGTGTGTAATTTTAATCATCTTCATTCATTTGGGAAGCTTGGATACTCGATTTAACTCGTGTTCTTCGGATCGAAGTGGTTGGATCTTCAAGAGGTAATTTCTTCAACATCTTGGATTTCGATTTTGTGTTGAGATATGATGTTTTGGACGCGATAATCATGTAATATGAAGGGATATGCATATGATTATGAGTTTGTATATAGATTCATTGGATTGTTGAGGGATTATTCAAGAACACTTTGAATATCGAGTTGGATTTGGGGATTTTCGATTAATTGTTGTTATAATCTCGTTTTTGGATATTCATAACGGATTATTGATCGTATTGAAGATGTTTTGTTGGTTTGAAACACTTCTTGGGGATTTGAGGTTGGTATTATTGAGGTTTAGTTGTAATCAATCGAAGTTGGCCACAAAGTGTTCGATATAATGCCCCAATGAACTTGGTTTAATCGTATTGGCGTTTTGAGTTCGTTATATTCGTGTTTAATTCGTATATTGAACGGATTGTTGGTAATTGTATTGAATTAAGGTTGTTCGAGCGACCGACACTTCATTTAGGACATTTGTTCGTGGAAGGACATTCTTCATCGGTATTGTGTAAGTTAATTCTTACTCGGTTAAAAGGATATTCATTCCTTTTGTTGTTGATCATTCATAATCATAACTCATTCATCATTGTATTAATCATATTGAGACTTGTAATTGTCGAATAATCACTTCATTAGCAAGGAACGGCGGTTCCAATCATTTCATTGAAACTATCAATCACTTCATTATCACTTTCATATCGGTGAGTCATTCTTGAATTTGTCAGATTATTATTATTCATTGATATTCATTATGGTCATTCTCGTTCATATGACCTTCTGGGTTCATATTGCGTGGCCGGGATGTGTGGAATTTTTAGTCGGGCACATGATGGCCATGTATTGGGAGTGATACATTGGACTGTGCACACGGTAACGATTACCTCCGTGAGACTAATTAGGTACAAGGACGGGTGTGTCCGGTCATCCGTCTTGTACACTTGCCTGAGAACACTACGGGCGTACTATGATACTCCTCTTGGCGTAATTCATAACTAAGGATATTTCATAACTTGGATATATCATGATTGTGTAATTTCAACCCTTGAGGATTGTTGTTACGTATGGCGACCCGTTTGGGAATTTTGTTTTAGTCACGGCAAGGCAAAGGCACGGGAAGAGCATCTTGATGGCGAGAGTCCTAGTGATACTAGTAGGGGCCCCGATTATTCCGTTTGTTTGATCATTTGATCATTTCCGTCATTTGTATTTTCCGCTGCAAATTCCGTTTGAGATGTTTAATTGTTCAGGGTGGTGTATTTTATCTCCATATAAAATATACTAGTATTCGGTTTTGTCCTGGTGTGTTGTACTTAAACTCCTCATCGGAGTACTTGGTAATATAATGTGGTTCGGTACTACAATTATATTATTTAATTCATCATTTTCATTTGCCTGGTGGGTCCCAGTCGGGGATTCACGGCACTGTAATATCCGCCTAGTTTGGGGTGTTACAAGACACGGCCATGGAGATCGGTCTATCGAACTCCGCGATCGTGCATGGTTCCTCAAGACCGAGATGGACGACCTTCCTCGAGGAATCTGCAAAATTGAAGACCGCTCACTCAACGATTTATTTTCGTCCCCTTACTTTCACTAAGTGAACAAAAGCAAGGGAGAAGGGTGGATCTACTATACGACGATCGTCCCTATTCAATTACATAAGGAGATCGGCATTTTTCAGATGTATGTGCAGCGATCGAATTTGCTGTAAAAGTTATCTATATGAGTTTATCAATTCACTTGGAGCTATACACGCAACAATCTCTCCTCACACATTTGTACAAAGTCATACAAAGACTCAGAGAAGCAATCATTCAAGTAATAAATCGAAGAAGCAAATATTCATTTCATTACTTGGAGTATCGAAGTACATAAACGGTCGCCCAAAGGCCTAAGTACTACAAAGGAAATCTACAAAAATTACAGGGCAAAAGCTAAAACAAAAGAAGGTCGTAGAGCCTCAGACTGCCTCTGCTTGGCCTTCGCCTTCAACCACTGGATCGGCCCGCGACCCTTCACCAGCTTCCGGAGCTGCCTCCCCGTCCTTCGGAGCGTATAGATGAACAAGATTTGCCGAAGTCGGGTACCAGCTCAGGTCTACGCTGTTAGGCGTATTTTTATGCGCTTATTTATCATTAGTTTATATCCATTTTGAGCCTAAAAATGCATAAATGAGATTTTAATGCACTATTCTTATATGTTTTGCAGGAAATTGGAGTCTGGAAGCCTAAACGACGAAAAACGGGCGAAAATAGCAATTTTTGGTCATGAGCAGCGGCACAAGGAGAGTGAGCCGCGGCACACGCACGGCACACAAAGGCACCGAGCGAACTGTACTGTGAGCCGCGGCACAAGGAGAGTGAGCCGCGGCCCATGAAGAAAAATGCGCCCAGGTGTGGGGCGCTGAGCAGTAGGGGCCGCGGCACAGATTAAGTGAGCCGCGGCCCACGGGGCGGTTTTGCTGAATCTTCCGCATTTCTGGGCCGTTTTTGGAGCTTGTTCTCGACCTAATCCCCGGACGCGTTTTGAAGGCTAAGGACGGCTATAAATAAGCATTGAAGGTCAGAAAAAGAGGATCATCCGGGAGATCGATCGAGAGATAGAGCGGAGACACCAGAGGAGCAGAAACGAAGAGATTTGTGGGTGACGACAAGACCACGGATTCCTTACGGTTTTTCTTAATTTTTCCGCATCTTATTTTCTAGATCTGTTTGAGTAGGGTTGTGATTGTAGCCGATTACATGACGGTTTGATTTATTTATTTTTATTTCAATTTACTCGTTATTCGTATTGAGTTGGATTTTTCTCATTGTTCTTAATGCTTTTTAATTGTCTCGCCAACAGTTGAATTGTTTTGAATGTCTTTATGGATTCGGGAGATGAAATTTAGGCATAGTTCTTGTGAGAAAAATCATGATTGTCGTGAGATAGGGATATACTCATGGGAATTGTGAAGCCTATTTATTGTGGGGATTCATGAACTGTTTTAGCTATTAATTATCTAATTCGAGTAGGGATATATCGAGTTAATAATTCATAGTATTTTCTATCGACCTTGGGAAAGGCTTTAGAATAATTTAGGAATTCCTAGCTTACAATCAATTGAATAAAAGTGAATTGAATTGAATAAAAATCATTCTTGATTGTTTGAGGTGAAAATCATAATCCTACACCGTTATTATTATTATTACTATTATTATTTTCTATTTATTTTTCTGCAATTAGTTTAGAAATAAATTCCATATAATTGTTCTTCAAATAAAATTACGAGTTGACTATATTTTGGTACTTAGTGAAATCAGTCCTCGAGGGAATGATATCTTACTTATCACTTTATTACTTGTTGACACCGCGTACTTGCGGCATAGTGTGAGGGATTTCCTCACAACAAGTTTTTGGCGCTATTGCCGGGGACTGATTTTTCGCTAATATCATTACCAAGCGACTCTAATTTTAATTTGAAGTTTCTTTTCTTTAGCTTCTATATTTTTATTTTTTTTCATTATGTTTTCCTTTGATTATCGTGACCCTTGGCATTTCATAAATTTCGATGTTCTTAATAATTGCCAAATAGGGTCAGTCAGCACCCTCCCCCGAAACAAAAGACCATGCTTGAACAATGTGTAGACGCTCTTAAAAATCCTGATAGTACCCCTCTTGAGCGAGAATGTGCACGTCGTGGTCTTGAGATTCACTATGGTTATTTTCCAGCTCATAGATTTAGTAGTGAAGTTGAGGTGGAGGTTGAGAAGAAAAACATGCTGAGTTTTAGGGTCGATCCCCCAGCACCTGATAATTACATAAAGTGTGATGAGCTTGTAGAAGAAGTTACCATCGATGATGTTTCCAAAGAAATTACATTAATTTGTCATCAAACTTCGAATAATAAGGTGAACACTTTTATGCCGAAAATTTTATTAACGGTGCCACGCATAATTTTTCCTAAATTCATAATGGGAGAGATTGACCCCATTACTTTTGATTTTGTTGAGGCTGATTATTTGAGTTCTAATGAGGTTATTCATGATATGTCTTTATTATCTACCTATTCGAACTCTGCTTATTTTTTCATGCCTTATAATTATTATATTTTTCCATTATTTTTTGGTTGTCCGGATAATTATTCTTACTCATTATTGGCAACCAGGCATGAACCAAAGCCTCCTTGTGGAATAAGAGGCTTATAGATTGCAAGAAGGGGGTATTTGGCAATCTCCCTAGAAAGAAGCCACGTTAATTTTTTTATTTGCCACGTCGTGCTCAAGACGTAAAATAGAGCGCTTGATGGGAGGCAACCCATCATTTTTACTTGCTTTCTAGTTAGTTATTTTTATTTGATTTTTCGTTATTAATTTTTTTCTTTGTTTTGTTATTTCGTTTGGATTTGTGTATTCTTGTTGGCCCTTATTTATCTATTATTTTGTTTATATAACCCCAATGGGTATTATCCTTCATATTCTAGTCTTTCTTGACTTAATGTTTACAGTTATTTAATGACTAGAGACTAAGTTGGGGGTCCCTGGTGATGTTGGGCATTATTTGAAGTATGAATTGACAGACGATTCCACTCAGACATGTGCTGGCGTTCAAGAAGACATTTGGAAGAAGATTCACTTTTCCTTATCTCTTTTATTTTCACATGAGTTTTATTGTTGATGATTTTATGCGTAGTGGAATAAATTGAAGCATGCGATATTTTCTTAATTTTTCTTGGTTATAAATTGCGATTGCTTTATTGTCCTTGCATCTTGTTGATGGTTTTTTTTTCAAAAACGTGATTTTTTCGTGAATTTTTCGTGCTCCCGTGTGTAAAACTGATGTTACGATACTGATTTCTCTTTGAAGAAACGGTTGACTTTTGGTCGAGTTGCAGTCAGCGATATCTGTTTCCGTTGAGTATTCATTTAGGTCCGAAATTTTTTTGTTTTTGTAGAAATCTTAGCAGATAAGAAAGGAGACATACGTGTTTTCAAATCACCGTTTATACGTTTGGTTAAACTTTTCGCGTAGCTAGTCGTCTAGTAATATGAGTCTTGTTGGCACTTGGATTGAGTTTAGAGTCAGACAGTTTTTCCAAAAAGTCGAGATACTATGATGGGAAGTCTAGTAACCGGGGGTATTCACGTGACCCGTTGTTTACTCTCGCGTAAAACAACAACCCTGAATAGACTAATGATTTAGAAATATCGCATTACCGATGATGGGAAGCCTAGTAACTGGGGGTATTCGCGCGACCCGTTGTTTACTTTCGCGTAAAACAGCAACCTTGAATCGGACGTGCGGGAAATGCTATTCGAGTTTTTTCTCCGCTGTAGAGGGGGACTTAGTAACTAGAAGCATCCATGTGCCCCATGAGTGTCTTTTACGTCAAACGATTCCCCAATATATGAGAATGGAAATCCACCCTAGGATTATCCCGATGAAACATCCCGAGATCTGAACCTAGTGGTTAACTCGAATCTATATTATTGATCATACATAAGGGAATACTATCCGAGGATTAATTTTGACGATGAAACTCTTAAATTTTTGCCACTAGACTGTGGGACTGGGCGAATTGGCTTGTTTAATCTAACCTTTCATATTGATGGTCGGTTATATTCACGCTTGTTAATCTTTGAGCTTTATTTTCTTCATGAACGGTTGGTTAGGACTGAAAATGATTACTTCTTGGAATCAGTGTCCGTGGATGTGACTCACTATTACGAAACTCGTATTATTCTTTGAGATTTTCAGGGTAGTATTGATTAAGTTGAGCACTACGGACTTGCACGAGTATTCACGATACTTTTTGTTTAAAATTGATTTTTTGCTTGAGGACAAGCAAAGGCTCAAGTTTGGGGGTATTTGTTAGGCGTATTTTTATGCGCTTATTTATCATTAGTTTATATCCATTTTGAGCCTAAAAATGCATAAATGAGCTTTTAATGCACTATTCTTATATGTTTTGCAGGAAATTGGAGTCCGGAAGCCTAAATGATGAAAAACGGGTGAAAACAGCAATTTTTAGTCATGAGCCGCGGCACAAGGAGAGTGAGCCGCGGCACACGCACGGCACACAAAGGCACCGAGCGAACTGTACTGTGAGCCACGGCACAAGGAGAGTGATCCGCGACCCATGAAGAAAAATGCGCCCAGGTGTGGGGCGCTGAGCAGTAGGGGCCGCGGCACAGATTAAGTGAGCCACGGCCCACGGGGCGGTTTTGCTGAATCTTCCGCGTTTCTGGGCCGTTTTTGGAGCCTGTTCTCGACCTAATCCACGGACGCATTTTGAAGGCTAAGGACGGCTATAAATAAGCATTGAAGGTCAGAAAAAGAGGATCATCCGGGAGATCGATCGAGGGATAGAGCGGAGACACCAGAGGAGCAGAAACAAAGAGATTTGTGGGCGACGACAAGACCACGGATCCCTTACGGTTTTTCTTAATTTTTCCGCATCTTATTTTCTAGATCTGTTTGAGTAGGGTTGTGATTGTAGCCGATTACATGACGCTTTGATTTATTTATTTTTATTTCAATTTACTCATTATTCGTATTGAGTTGGATTTTTCTCATTGTTCTTAATGCTTTTTAATTGTCTGGCCAATAGTTGAATTGTTTTGAATGTCTTTATGGATTCTGGAGATGAAATTTAGGCATAGTTCTTGTGAGAAAAATCATGATTGTCGTGAGATAGGAATATACTCATGGGAATTGTGAAGCCTATTTATTGTGGGGATTCATGAACTGTTTTAGCTATTAATTATCTAATTCGAATAGGGATATATCGAGTTAATAATTCGTAGTATTTTCTATCGACCTTGGGAAAGGCTTTAGAATAATTTAGGAATTCCTAGCTTACAATCAATTGAATAAAAGTGAATTGAATTGAATAAAAATCATTCCTGATTGTTTGAGGTGAAAATCATAATCCTACACCCTTATTATTATTATTACTATTATTATTTTCTATTTATTTTTCTGCAATTAGTTTAGAAATAAATTCCATATAATTGTTCTTCAAATAAAATTACGAGTTGACTATATTTTGGTACTTAGTGAAATCAGTCCTCGAGGGAACGATATCTTAGTTATCACTTTATTACTTGTTGACACCGTGCACTTGCGGCATAGTGTGAGGGATTTCCTCACAACAAGTTTTTGGCGCCGTTGTCGGGGACTGATTTTTCGCTAATATCATTACCAAGCGACTCTAATTTTAATTTGAAGTTTCTTTTCTTTAGCTTTTATATTTTTATTTTTATTTCATTATGTTTTCCTTTGAATATCGTGACCCTTGGCATTTCATAAATTTCGATGTTCTTAATAATTTGCCAAATAGGGTCAGTCAGCACCCTCCCCCGAAACAAAAGACCATGCTTGAACAATGTGTAGACGCTCTTAAAAATCCTGATAGTAGCCCTCTTGAGCGAGAATGTGCACGTCGTGGTCTTGAGATTCACTATGGTTATTTTCCAGCTCATAGATTTAGTAGTGAAGTTGAGGGGGAGGTTGAGAAGAAAAACATGCTGAGTTTTAAGGTCGATCCCCCAGCACCTGATAATTACATAAAGTGTGATGAGCTTGTTGAAGAAGTTACCATCGATGATGTTTCCAAAGAAATTTCATTAATTTGTCATCAAACTTCGAATAATAAGGTGAACACTTTTGTGCCTAAAATTTTATTAACGGTGCCACGCATAATTTTTCCTAAATCCATAATGGGAGAGATTGACCCCATTACTTTTGATTTTGTTGAGGCTGATTACTTGAGTTCTAATGAGGTTGTTCATGATATGTCTTTATTATCTACCCATTCGAACTCTGATTATTTTTTCATGCCTTATAATTATTATATTCTTCCATTATTTTTTGGTTGTCCGGATAATTATTCTTACTCATTATTGGCAACCAAGCATGAACCAAAGCCTCCCTTGTGGAATAAGAGGCTTATAGATTGCAAGAAGGAGGTATTTGGCAATCTCCCTAGAAAGAAGCCACGTTAATTTTTTCTATTTGCCACGTCGTGCTCAAGACGTAAAATAGAGCGCTTGATGGGAGGCAACCCATCATTTTTACTTGCTTTCTAGTTAGTTATTTTTATTTGATTTTTCGTTATTAATTTTTTTCTTTGTTTTGTTATTTCGTTTGGATTCGTGTATTCTTGTTGGCCCTTATTTCTCTATTATTTTGTTTATATAACCCCAATGAGTATTATCCTTCATATTCTAGACTTTCTTGACTTAATGTATACCGTTATTTAATGACTAGAGACTAAGTTTGGGGGTCCCTGGTGATGTTGGGCATTATTTGAAGTATGAATTGACAGACGATTCCATTCAGACATGTGCTGGCATTCAAGAAGACATTTGGAATAAGATTCACTTTTCCTTATCTCTTTTATTTTTCACATGAGTTTTATTGTTGATGATTTTATGCGTAGTGGAATAAATTGAAGCATGCGATATTTTCTTAATTTTTCTTTGTTATAAATTGCGATTGCTTTATTGTCCTTGCATCTTGTTGATGGTTTTTTTTTCAAAAACGTGATTTTTTTGTGCTCCCTTGTGTAAAACTGATGTTACGATACTGATTTCTCTTTAAAGAAACGGTTGACTTTTGGTCGAGTTGCACTCAGCGATATCTGTTTCCGTTGAGTATTCATTTAGGTCCAAATTTTTTTTGTTTTTGTAGAAATCTTAGCAGATAAGAAAGGAGACATACGTGTTTTCAAATCACCATTTATACGTTTGGTTAAACTTTTCGCGTAGCTAGTCGTCCAGTAATATGAGTCTTGTTGGCACTTGGATTGAGTTTAGAGTCAGACAGTTTTTCCAAAAAGTCGAGATACTATGATGGGAAGTCTAGTAACCGGGGGTATTCACGTGACCCGTTGTTTACTCTCGCGTAAAACGACAACCCTGAATAGACTAATGATTTAGAAATATCACATTATCGATGATGGGAAGCCTAGTAACCGGGGGTATTCGCGCGACCCGTTGTTTACTTTCGCGTAAAACAGCAACCTTGAATCGGACGTGCGGGAATTGCTATTCGAGTTTTTTCTCCGCTGTAGAGGGGGACTTAGTAACTAGAAGCATCCATGTGCCCCATGAGTGTCTTTTGCGTCAAACGATTCCCCAATATATGAGAATGGAAATTTACCCTAGGATTATCCCGATTAAAAACATCCCGAGATCCGAACCTAGTGGTTAACTCGAATCTATATTATTGATCATACATAAGGGAATACTATCCGAGGATTAATTTTGACGATGAAACTCTTAAATTTTTGCCACTAGACTGTGGGACTGGGCGAATTGGCTTGTTTAATCTAACCCTTCATATTGACAGTAGGTTAAATTCACGCTTGTTAATCTTTGAGCTTGATTTTCTTCATGAACGGTTGGTTAGGACTGAAAATGATTACTTCTTGGAATCAGTGTCCGTGGATGTGACTCACTATTGCGACACTCGTATTATTCTTTGAGATTTTCAGGATAGTATTGATTAAGTTGAGCACTACGGACTTGCACGAGTATTCACGATACTTTTTGTTTAAAATTGATTTTTTGCTTGAGGACAAGCAAAGGCTCAAGTTTGGGGGTATTTGTTATGTAATACCCGGTCGAAAGTCATGTCATTTCAAACCTCTTCATGTTCTTCGAATCGTGATTTGTTGAGCGAACCCTTGTAATCATTGCTTGGAACCACCGTTTTGGGGTTTCCGTACTTCTATTTCGTGTTATTGTTGCCCAGACATTGAATCCTATTACTTTTATTCTCTTCCCGGGTCATTTTCCATCATTTTAGGACCCGAGAAGAGGTGTGAGCAGCGGCACAAGGAGCGTGCGCGCGGCACACACATTTCCTAAACTCGCCGAGCGGACTATCTGGGTGCCGCGGCTGCTGCCGAGTCGGTGCCGCGGCACACCTAAGTGACCGCGGCACACTTGTGTTGCATCCTCGGCCATAAACCGCTTTGTACCGGTGCCGCGGCACACAGGCTGAGCAGCGGCACCTTTGCCGAAACACAGGAGCAATTTTTAGGGTGTGCCGCACACGCTGGTGAGCCGCGGCACACAATGCGGTCAACTGCATAATTCAGCTTTTTAAGCGAGATTTCCGCTCATTTCCCCCATTTCCTTCTTCCATCTGCGAGAGAGAGAGTTTGAGGGAGGAGTTTTCTCACATCTATCACTTGTGTGTTGGAGATTTACCACTTTCACTCGGTTGGGAAGCCCGGATAGTCGATCTAACGCGTATTCCTTGGATCATAGAGCTTGGATATTCAAGAGGTAATTTTTTCGACATCTTGACTTCTCGATTTTGTGTGGGTATTGACGTTTTGGATAATAAAATCAAGGTGTATGAAGTGATATATGCGTGAGTATGGACATGTTTGAGTATTCATCGGATTATTGAAAGATTTTTCAAGAACACTTTGAATTTGGTGTTGGATTTTGGGGGTTTTCGTAGATTCGTCCGTTTTATCCGATTGAGGCTTGAGAACCTTGAGATTTTGATATATCTATACCGTATGAGTGTTTTCTTACGATTTTACGGGTTGGATTGTGCCGTTTTCGGACTTGTGGGAGTTTGGGCGTTTTCCCAACCTCTAGTTGTTCACCCGTATATTTTCTTGAATCGTAGACGAGTTTCGGGAGTCTCTTCGTGTAATTCGAGTATGGATAATTAATTGTCATATTCCTTGCGAATCGTTTAGGTGCCGGAAGCGCGTTCTTGGACCTACCGAACTCATACCCTTCCTCCGTTCGATTTCTCGATGTCTCAAAGGCAAGTATACATTTATGATTGTACGTTCTCGACTTTGAAAGTAAGAAATATTGATGGCATATCATGAACGAACCGTTTTTACGGCATTCATAGATATATTGTTGGCATGTAATGAACGAACCGTTTTGATGGCATTCCTACATGTATCGGCGTATGAGGTGAAAGAACCGTTTCTACGGCATTCACATACGTAACGGCGTATGAGGTGAACGAACCGTTTTGACGGCATTCACATAAGTCTTATGAGATTTTAGTTATTCCGGAATACTAGTCTTGAATTGATGAATTGACGGTTACATTTACTTTATTGTCGAGGAGTATTGTGTTTCATATTGATATACTTGCACTAGCTATTCGACGGCTAACCCCGTTATGGGGGAAATACGTTTCATGTATTTCAGGTTCCAGGAGGTCGGACAGGCAGGTATCGGGTCGGCATGAAGATGGTGGGCAAGTGTGATACTGTGTCTTTCTTCCAGTGGTGTTATGAGTTTTCCGTTCAGTGTTGTTGTACTGGATTGGTTATTGAATACTCGAGTATTGTTTCCCATTTTCTTTGATTCCCGGCCTGTGTTTGCCGAAGTATTGGTTCATATTGTGATGTATGTGAATACATTGGTTCTGTTTTTGAATACCATTGTAATGTTTCATTCTATTGTGTGTAGACCTTCTCGGTCAAAGTTTACAGTTCCACGTATATTTAGCCTTGTGGGTCCCACGGCGGGGCTCACGGCGCTGTAATAAACCCTGAATAACTTGGGGGTGTTACAGAATATGGTATCGGAGCTTAGGTCTATGGATACCTAGGCTGTCGGTCTTTTGGGTCGAATGAGTTGTCAATTGTCCACAGTATCACTACTCTGCCATCATCACAGTGCGACCGGTACTTGTAAGACCTCTTACTCTTCAAATGTTTCCTTATTCGTTATGCTTCTTCTATGGATATTCTTGAGAATCGATCACCTTAATGTCGTGCGTTTGAATTGTGCTTACGTACCTTGTGTGTTCTTCAGTATGTCAGCTGGTAGGGGCCGTGGCCGTGGTCGTGGCCGTGGACGAGGAAGGCGTGGCGCGGCCGTTTCCATCGATTGATTGCGGGGTCGACCAACCCGATTTGTCGAACTCGGTGCATCCCGACACCGAGAGTCACGACCCGATCGGGCAGTCGGGAACAACACAGGCGTTGGAGTGGCGAATGCACTTCAACAATTGGCTACTCGAGATGACCATTTTGGCCCAGCTGTTCATTGAATAACCCGAACCCAAACACCGAAGCCTTGCTTCACAATGTAAACCGTAAGCACCCTCCACAGTTTGCCACTGCCACAGACCCGTTAGGCAGGGAAGATTGGATAGCGGAGTTGGAGAAAATTTTTGAAGCGGTCGATTGTCCCGAGGTGAGGAAAGTACCAATTGCTCAGTATTTCCTCACTAAGGAGGCCGCTACTTGGTGGAAGGTCATCAAGCCACAGGATCGTATTGCCTCGTGGGATGAATTTAAGGAGCTCTTGGAGGCCGAGTTTTGTCCTTGGCGTGCAGAGAGCCGAATCCGAGCCTTCTTCGAGGCTAAACCACAAGATATTCCCGTTTCGCAGGCGATCGTGGAGTATAACCAACAATTGATCCATGTGAAGGATCAAGTGCGTAACGAGCGTGATAAGATCCGTTATTTTGATATGCGGATGAATTTGGACTTACGGCGGTACATGGCCGGATTTGCTTGTACCACACTGAAAGAGTATCAGGACAGAGCTTTAGCCCATGATATGTTGATCCCCGACAATGATATCGTTGAAGAACCGAAGAAGCAGAAAGTCGGGGGAAATTTTTTTGGCTCTAAGGGTGGAAACTTTCAGAAGTCGCAGACGACTAACCGTTTTGCCGGACAGTCGTCACGTTCTAATAAAGGGAAGAGGGGTTACCGTCCCACTCCGGGTACCTCAAATCGCACCGTGACTTGCTATAATTGTGGTCGTCCAGGCCACATTAGTTCGGAATGCTACTTTCCACTATTAAAGTGTCACACGTGTGGTCAGATGGGGCATAGAGCGGTTTATTGTTCCGAGCCGAACCAGACTTTGGACACTCGGGCTTACGCTGACACCCCTTGATCAAGGTGTTAATCGGCGGCAATCTTTTGGTCAACCTCGGCAGAATTTTGGCGAGGCCGGGTCGGGAGTCGAGCAGCTGGGGAACTCTAGCGTCGGTTCGGTGCAACCACGAGTTTATGAGATGCGTCGAGCAGACGAACCCGATGCGGCGGTGGCTTCAGGTACCATCCATATTCTATCCTATCCAGTCCGTGTACTTTTTGATTCGGGTGCTACACATTCTTTTATTTCTTTGGAGTGTGTACGCCGTTTGAATATAACTTGTTTAGCGCTTGCGATCCCTTTATCGTGAGAGGCGCTAGCGGGGATAGGATTGTGGGGAATCGGGAGATTAGAGATTTTTCGGTGGTTATATCCGGTATGGAATGGTTATCGAATTTAATTGTAGTTGATATGGAAGGCGAGGACGTAATCCTCGGCGAGGATAACTTAATAATCACCAAGCGATTATGAATTACCGTACCAAAGTTATCACCATGATGACTAAAAACGGATCGAGCACTCATTTTGGGGCGTAAGTCGGGCAGTCAAGTTACTTATCGGTGCCATGAAGGCCGTAAAACTTTTGAATAAAGGTTATGCGGGCTATTGGTGTTATGCTTTGAAAACGGAAGGAAGCGAAGTCGATTTCTCTTCAATTCCGGTTGTTAATGAGTATCCGATGTTTTAGAATGATCTTAGGGATTACCGCGGATCGAGAGATAGAATTTACCGTGGACTTAGAGCCATATGCGGCTCCGATTTCTAAAGCACCTTACGGATGGCACCTTCCGAAATGCAAGAATTGAAGAATCGGTTGGGAGAACTTACGGAAAGAGGGTACATCGGACAGCGCTTCGCCTTGGGCGCGCTGTTCTTTCGTGAAGAAGAAAGATGGTTTACTACGTTTGTGCATCGACTACGCGGTGAACAAAGTAACCATCAAGAACAAGTACCCTCTACCGCGTATAGACGATTTATTTGACCAATTGCAAGAATGCAATTTTCTCGAAAATTGATTTAAGATCCGGGTATTATCAACTCGGGGTGAGAGTCCGGCGTTAGAAGACGGCGTTTGAACGAGATATGGGCATTACGAATTTTTAGTTATGCCTTTTGGGTTGAGAAATGCGCGGCAGTATTCATGCAATTAATGAATAAAATATTCGAGTACCTCGGCGGTGTGTAGTCATCTTTATTGTGACATCTTAATCTATTCTCGAGATAAGGAGGAACATGCCCGACACTTGCGTTTGGTCTTAGACATTTTGAGAACCGAGCACCTCTATGCAAAATTCTCGAAATGTGAGTTTTGGTTGGAAGAAGTTATGTTTCTCGGCCATGTGATTTCGGCCGAAGGGGTTCGTGTAGACTGCAGAAGATCGAGGCGGTGCTAAAGAGGCACCGCCTAAAAATGTTAAGGAGGTTCGTAGCTTTTTGGGCCTTCTTTGGGTATTACCGTCGGTTTGTCGAGGGTTCTCGAAACTCGCTCGACCGCTACGAAATTACTCGAGAAGACCGAAAAGTTTGTTTGGACGGATGAGAGACAACGAGCTTGATGAACTAAAGAGGCGTTTGACTTGGCGCCAATATTGACTTTACCGCATGGTAGCGAGGGCTTTGCGGTCTGGTGGCGCTTGGTCAAGGCACATTTGTGTTCTTATGCAGCAGGATAAGACAATAGCTTTTGCGTCACGACAACTAAAGCCTTACGAGATGAATTATCCTACTCATGATTTAGAGTTGGACGCAATTGTCTTCGCACTCAAGATTTGGCGGCATTATTTGTATGGTTCACCGTGCCGGATTTATACCGATCACAAGAGCCTGAAGTATATTTTCAGCCAGAAGGAGCTGAATATGAGACAGAGACGTTGGCTAGAGTTGATAAAGGATTATGATCTGGAAATTCTTTACCACCCCGGGAAAGCCAATGTCGTTGCGGATGCTTTGAGCCGCAAATCGGCATCGCTTCAAATGCTCGAGGTTCTTACGTCCCAGACGAAAATTCGTCAAGATCTAATTAAGCAAGGGATAGAAATTTGGCTTCAACGAGTACATGGACAATTGTGTACTCTCGAAATTACTTCGTCCTTAGTTGACGACATCAAAGGGAAGCAGTGGAGTGACCCGATGATTTCTCAACTGAAAGAAGATGTGATTAAAGGAAAAGCTCCTGGATTTATGGTATATGAGGATAGTATTCTGAGATTTCAGGGCAGACTTTGTGTTCCGAACGATTTAGAGTTGAGACAGAGAATCCTACGAGAAGCCCATGCTACGCCTTACTCAATCCACCCCGGGACGAGTAAGATGTACAAAGATTTGAAGCGAAATTTTTGGTGGAATAACATGAAGAAGGATGTTATGGAGTTTGTACTACGATGCTTGACGTGTCAACAAGTCAAGATCGAACATCAACGACCGGCGGGGTTGTTGAAACCACTTCCCATTCCCGAGTGGAAGTGGGAAGATATCTCAATGGATTTTATCACTGGCATGCCGAGAACTCGGACTGGAATGAATATGATTTGGGTAATTGTCGATCGATTGACCAAGTCGGCACACTTCTTGGGTATTAAGGATACTTGGGGACCGGATAGATTGGCTCGAACCTTTATCGGCGAGATCGTGAGGTTACGGTGCCCCCAAGACCATTGTTTCGATCGAGGCGGCCGTTTCGTATCGCATTTTGGCGAGCCGTTCATCGGGCTCTGGTGCGAGTTGAGATTGAGCACTTCCTTTCATCCTCAGTCGGACGGTCAGACAGAGAGGACGATTCAGACGTTGGAAGATATGTTGCGGGCTTGTGCCTTAGACTGGAGTAATGATTGGGAGCTTCACTTGCCGTTGATCGAGTTTGCTTACAATAATAGTTGGCATGCGTCGATCAAAATGGCACCCTTCGAGGCACTCTATGGTAGACGATGTAGGTCGCCATTATGTTGGGACGAGGCTTCTGAGCTAGTTGGGACGGAACCGGATATGTTGTTGGAGACCAAGGAAAAGATTTCTATTATCCGAGGTCGATTACTGACTGCCCAGAGTCGTCAGAAATCTTACGCTGATACTCGTCGTCGACCCTTGGAGTTTGACGTGGGGGATCATGTTTTGCTCAAAGTATCGCCGACCAGAGGAGTTTTCCGCTTCGGGAAGAAGGGGAAACTCAGTCCAAGGTATATCGGACCTTTCGAGATTTTGGACAGAGTTGGAGATTTAGCTTATCGCTTGGCGTTACCTCCAGCTTTGAGTCACGTCCATAGTGTTTTTCATGTGTCCCAGTTGAGGAAGTACGTACCAGATCCGAGCCACATTATCGACTACAGTGAGATTGACGTAGCTAAGGATATTACCTTTCCGGATAAACCCGTGAAGATTCTTGAGTGCCGTGAGAAACAACTTCGGCATAAGACCATTCCACTGGTTAAAGTGCAATGGTCGAGGCATGGAGTCGAAGAGGCGACTTGGGAGACGGAAGAGAAGATGCGGGTGGAATACCCCGAACTATTTATTTCTTAAGTTTCGGGACGAAACTTCTTTTTAGAGGGGGAGAATGTAATACCCGGTCGAAAGTCATGTCATTTCAAACCTCTTCATGTTCTTCGAATCGTGATTTGTTGAGCGAACCCTTGTAATCATTGCTTGGAACCACCGTTTTGGGGTTTCCGTACTTCTATTTCGTGTTACTATTACTTTTATTCTCTTCCTGGGTCATTTTCCATCATTTTAGGACCCGAAGGGGGTGTGATCCGCGGCACAAGGAGCGTGCGCCGCGGCACACACATTTCCTAAACCTGGCCGAGAGGATCAGACGGTGCCGCGGCACGCCGGCGATCTGCCGCGGCACACTGCCGAGTCAGTGCCGCGGCACACCTAGGCTGAGCCGCGGCACACTTATGTTGCATCCTCAGCCATAAACCGCCTGTACCCGGTGCCTCGGCACACCTGGGCTGAGCCGCGGCACACTGCCGAAACCTGGGAGCAATTTTTAGGACTGTGCCGCGGCACGCCTGGGCTGAGCCGCGGCACACAATGCGGTCAACTGCATAATTCGGCTTTTTAAGCGAGATTTCCGCTCATTTCCCCCATTTCCTTCTTCCATCTGCGAGAGAGAGAGTTTGAGGGAGGAGTTTTCTCACATCTATCACTTGTGTGTTGGAGATTTACCACTTTCACTCGGTTGGGAAGCCCAGATAGTCAATCTAACGCGTATTCCTTGGATCATAGAGCTTGGATATTCAAGAGGTAATTTTTTCGACATCTTGACTTCTCGATTTTGTGTGGGTATTGACGTTTTGGATAATAAAATCAAGGTGTATGAAGTGATATATGCGTGAGTATGGACATGTTTGAGTATTCATCGGATTATTGAAAGATTTTTCAAGAACACTTTGAATTTGGTGTTGGATTTTGGGGGTTTTCGTAGATTCATCCGTTTTATCCGATTGAGGCTTGAGAACCTTGAGATTTTGATATATCTATACCGTATGAGTGTTTTCTTACGATTTTACGGGTTGGATTGTGTCGTTTTTGGACTTGTGGGAGTTTGGGCGTTTTCCTAACCTCTAGTTGTTCACCCGTATATTTTCTTGAATCGTAGACGAGTTTCGGGAGTCTCTTCGTGTAATTCGAGTATGGATAATTAATTGTCATATTCCTTGCGAATCGTTTAGGTGCCGGAAGCGCGTTCTTGGACCTACCGAACTCATACCTTTCCTCCGTTCGATTTCTCAATGTCTCAAAGGCAAGTATACATTTATGATTGTACGTTCTCGACTTTGAAAGTAAGAAATATTGATGGCATATCATGAACGAACCGTTTTTACGGCATTCATAGATATATTGTTGGCATGTAATGAACGAACCGTTTTGAGGCATTCCTACATGTATCGGCGTATGAGGTGAACGAACCGTTTCTACGGCATTCACATACGTAACGGCGTATGAGGTGAACGAACCGTTTTGACGGCATTCACATACGTCTTATGAGATTTTAGTTATTCCGGAATACTAGTCTTGAATTGATGAATTGACGGTTACATTTACTTTATTGTCGAGGAGTATTGTGTTTCATATTGATATACTTGCACTAGCTATTCGACGGCTAACCCCGTTATGGGGGAAATACGTTTCATGTATTTCAGGTTCCAAGAGGTCGGACAGGCAGGTATCGGGTCGGCATGAAGATGGTGGGCAAGTGTGATACTGTGTCTTTCTTCCAGTGGTGTTATGAGTTTTCCGTTCAGTGTTGTTGTACTGGATTGGTTATTGAATACTCGAGTATTGTTTCCCATTTTCTTTGATTCCCGGCCTGTGTTTGCCGAAGTATTGGTTCATATTGTGATGTCTGTGAATAGATTGGTTCTGTTTTTGAATACCATTGTAATGTTTCATTCTATTGTGTGTAGACCTTCTCGGTCAAAGTTTACAGTTCCGCGTATATTTAGCCTTGTGGGTCCCACGGCGGGGCTCACGGCGCTGTAATATACCCTGAATAACTTGGGGGTGTTACATGTTAGGCGTATTTTTATGCGATTATTTATCATTAGTTTATATCCATTTTGAGCCTAAAAATGCATAAATGAGCTTTTAATGCACTATTCTTATATGTTTTGCAGGAAATTGGAGTCCGGAAGCCTAAATGACGAAAAACGGGCGAAAACAGCAATTTTTGGTCATGAGCCGCGGCACAAGGAGAGTGAGCCGCGGCACACGCACGGCACACAAAGGCACCAAGCGAACTGTACTGTGAGCCGCGGCACAAGGATAGTGAGCCGCGACCCATGAAGAAAAATGCGCCCAGGTGTGGGGCGCTGAGCAGTAGGGGCCGCGGCACAGATTAAGTGAGCCGCGGCCCACGGGGCGGTTTTGCTGAATCTTCCGCGTTTCTGGGCCGTTTTTGGAGCCTGTTCTCGACCTAATCCACGGACGCGTTTTGAAGGCTAAGGACGGCTATAAATAAGCATTGAAGGTCAGAAAAAGAGGATCATCCGGGAGATCGATCGAGGGATAGAGCGGAGAAATTAGAGGAGCAGAAACAAAGAGATTTGTGGGCGAAGACAAGACCACGGATCCCTTACGGGTTTTCTTAATTTTTTCGCATCTTATTTTCTAGATCTGTTTGAGTAGGGTTGTGATTGTAGCCGATTACATGACGGTTTGATTTATTTATTTTTATTTCAATTTACTCG